>JAPEIP010000003.1:99864027-99888643 GCA_026120095.1 Capsicum chinense
TATGTGTTGTTATTGTTGTGGTATAAAGAATGTATGATAATGGAGATATAAATTATGTACACAAAATATATCCATGCTTTCCCTACCATGTTTGAGATGTTGAATAAATACATGAAGTATAATATCCCCAAATTATTACAATATAAACTAAACATTGCATGTTGCCGTTTCCTTACGCTTGAATGGTTTCCATGCAATTGCTATGAATAGTATATGTTGTCGGAATGCCCATGATATTAGAATATGAGATTTATTACTTGATTATAAGCATTGCTATTCATGATAGATATTATGATGACCATGTCCTTCATGAAATCCCCCACTCATGCATTATGGATTTTTATTGATGGTTGTGTACTCAAGAAATTCAAGTTGTGTTAGTTTCCTTCCATCGAGTCCTGGGGGTACTTGTACCCGAAAAATATAGTTGTGTGCCTAGAGCCATGTACTTTTTTCACGTTACCCTCAGTCAAGGCATGATCTATAGAATTCAGTCAGTCATGTGACTCAGGAAAACTCAGAAATCTCAGTAATCTCAGTAGTCCAGTAATCTCAGTGCTCAGTAACCTCAGCAACCTCAATATTCACAGTTAATCTCAGTAACTTCAGTACTCTCAACCAGCCTTTAGAACTTAGTACATTCCGTCAGTCATTGGAATACAGTAAACTTAGTTTAGCTCTGCTAAACAATACCACTAGTATCAGTCCAGTTAATTAGTATCAGTTCAACTAGTCAGTTCAGTTTAGTTATTCAGTTCATCTTAGTTATTCAGTTTAGTGTCCTTCAGATGGGAGTAGAAGTTAGCACCGAGTAAACACAAGGATGGGAACTCACCCACCAGTTCAAGGTGTGATTCTTAGTAGTCATCCTTGTGTTCCTGAACTACGTAGCCAGCGTAGGTTCAAATATCTTAACCCTTCATATTAGGGTTGATGAGGTGGCTTAACCCATCAGTTTAGGGTTCCCACCATTCTCATTGAGTACCTGCCAGTATAGGGTTCTCACAACTGTCCTTACCAGTAGCACGGTATTGACACCCCTCCAGTCGGGGCAGAGATTAGACCCCAGCTTAGCTATTATAGTATATTTGGGGCATATCAGTTGGATAACTACTTCCCACAGTTTCAGTTATATATTTCAGGACTGTCAGCTATAGCTACCCAGTGTCAGTAAAGAACTTCAGTGCACTCATAAAATTCCCCAATGATTGTATTATGGATAGTTGATTATGGTCATGAGTCCAGAAAGTGTAATGCCATGTTAGTTTTAATCTATCGAGTCCTGGGGTTACTTGTACCTGATAATTTAGTTGTATGCCTAGAGCCAGTGTCATATTTTCAAGATAAGCCATGTTCAGTAGAATTTAGTTAGTCTCATGACTCAGGAAAACTCAGTAATCTCAGTAATCTTAGTCAGTTATCAGATATTAGTAATATTTCATCAGTCAACAAAACTCAATAAACTTATTCCAGTAAGTTCAGTATAATTAATTTAGTGTCTAATCAGATGGGAGTAGGATTCAGCACCGAGTGAGCCCAAGGATGGGAACACACCTGCGAGTAGAGGGTGTGATTGTTAGAAGCAATCCTTGCGCTCTGAAACTACGTAGCCAGTGTAGGTTGAGACATCTAACCTGTTAGATGAAGATTGATGAGGTGGCTTAACTTGTTAGATTAGGGTCCCACTGTTCTCCTTAGAGTACCTGTTAGATGAGGGATAAGTCATAGCTTGTCCTAACCAGTGGCGCGGTATTGACACCCTTCTAATTAGGGTTATAGATTGGACCCCAACTCAACTATAATGCTTTATTTAAGGCATGTCAATTAGATGACTACTTTCCATAGTTACAGTCTCAGTCTCAGTCTCAGTCTCAGTAATAGAACTCAGATAGTTCTACAAAATTCAGGGCTGTCAAATACAGTCACCCAGTTCAGTACGAAACTTATCTAGTTCTATCAGAAATAGGACTGTCAAACACAGTCATTCAGATAATAGTATATCATATATGTGAAACTTATATTATCAATATTCAGATTCAGTGATGTCATGATCTCAGTCACAGTTCACGTATTCATGTATGTATTCTCACATTCACGTTATTCAGTCAGTTAGTATTGTTCATGCATATAAACCCCTTGTATTCAGCCTACCTTACTTGAATACCAGTACATTCAATCGTATTGACGCATTTGTGCTATGGTGTTTTATACCATAGCTTCAGAAGCACGAGCTCCAGGGCATCCTTAGTAGATCAGTCGTTCAGCACACGGACTAGCAGTGAGTCTTCATCACTCAAGGATGTTATTATTTGACTATTTCATTTTTTTCAATACTTAGTTTATTTCAACAGTTGGATTTAGTTGGGGACATGTCCCATCAACTCCTTATTCAAAAAGTTTACAGGCTTTCAAACTAGCATGTTCAAATAGTTATTTCAGTTGTTTTGGTATTAATATGCCATATCTCCAGATGTTTTATTTTATCAAATTTTTGAACCTTATAGCCTTTTAACCTTTTATTCTGTATTTTTAAAGTATGTTATGTAGTACTAAGTCACAGATACCGGTCATGGGTTATCTTGTGGTCCTTCGGGGTAATAAGCACTGCGTGGCATTCTGGTACCAGATTCGGAGTATTACATAAAATGTGTTGCAATAGAACAACAAAAGCATCGCAATAAATGCTATTACAATGGTTTAATGTCATTGTAATAGAATCTATTATGACGGTTAGTAACCGTTGCAACAAAATAATAAAAGCATCGCAATAGATGCTATTGCAACGATTTAATATCATTAAAATAGCTTATATTGTAACGATTAGTAACCGTTGCAATAGATGAAAATAGGTGTCTCAATAAGTCAAAAAATAACCATCGCCATAGGTCAAGTTATGGCAACGGTTGTTTAAAACCATCGCCATAGCTTGACCTATGGCGATAGTTCAGAAAACCATCACATAAATCATTGCCATAGACCTATCGTAACACCCACCTGTGGGATTTTTGCTGAACCATTATGGTAGAGCTATGGCAGTGGGTTTTTTGTCTATTGCAATGGTTTTGGAACCATCACCATAGGGGTAATTTCTAGTAGTGTGAAAGACATGCTCGTCCAGGGGACCTGCCTGAATGGGCTAAGGTGCTGATTGATTTTTGGTTCTTCTTTCGTTAGTCTTTTTGGGAGGCATGTTCTGTAAATAAAAGGAAGAAACAGATTAGACTAAGAGTTTAACTTGAGCTCATGCTCACTCACACAACATGAATACTGAAAGAAGGAAAACTTTTCCTAAAATATCTCATAGCCTCCTATCCTTAAGTGTACACCCATGCACAAGGCTCTATATGATGTGGCTTTCAGACTTCTAAGGACACTATTGAATATTAGGCCCTGATACCAGGTTTGTAATACCCCGAGTCTGTACCCCAGATGTTACACGGTGCTTACGACCCCGAAGGACCACAAGCTAACCCATGACTAATATTTGTTGTGAGCACAAAAACATGATACTAAAATAAATGCGGAATAATAGGCTAAAATACCCTAAGGTTCAAAATTTGTAAATACTGATAAAGGGTATCAACTGAAATAGCAATCTATAAAACTGAATACTGTCTGAACTCAAGCCTGAAAAGCCTCTAACTAAACTATCTAAAAGTGGAGTTAATGGGACAATACCCCAACTAACACCATCTATAGAAATACTAATAAAAGAATATCCTCAATATATGAGGACTCACTACGAAATCTGATATGTTGGCTGAATCTGAATCTGTCTATGCACAATTGGGAACCTGAGCGTTTGAACCTATGATATAAGACATCATAGCTCCAAGAAAGAGTATGCGTCAGTACATGGAATGTACTGGTATGCTATATGAGGTAAGGATCAATGAAGGGTTCATATGCATGAACAATAACTGGTTGGATGATACATAGAAATTGAATATGAGAGTATGTGGATAATTTAAACTACTGCAAATACTCAGCATGCAATACTGTGCATATATATATATATATATATACTGTAACTAAGCTTTTCTGAGGCTAAGTATTGAGTTCTGATATAAATTAACTAATAATCTGAGATTTTTGATAACTGAGTTACTGATATCGATTGACTGTATCTGACAGTCCTGATTCTATAGAACTGAATTGAGTTCTATTCTAAAGACTGAGACTGAAACTGTAGGAGGTAATCATCGAACCGACTTGCCCCAAATAAAATAAGATAATGGAGTTGGGGTTTAATATGTAACCCCAATTGGAAGGGTTTCAATACCGTGCCACTGGTAAAGATAACTAAAGAGATACTCTTATCTGGCAGGTAATCTAATGAGAATGATGGAACCCTCATCTGGCAGGTTAAAACACCTCATCAACCCTCAACCGGGAGGTTGATGTCTCATCCTACGCTGGCTATGTAGTTCTGGAATGCAAGGATTATTTCTAAGGATCACACCCTCTACTGGCAGGTGAGCCCTCATCCTTAGGTTCACTCGATGCTAAATTCTACTACCATCTGAAAGACACTAAAATGATTATACTGAACTGAACTGGACTGATACTGAGTTTATTGAGTTTTTTTGAATTTTGTAACTGATTGAGTTCTATTGGATTCTGTAACTGACTGAGAGTAATACTAATCTTGACATGACTGATACTATTCTGTAACTCACACTGGCTCTAGGTAAACAGCTAAATTGCTGGGTATTAAATACCCTCAGGACTCGATAGCATGAAAGCAAAGCATAGCATGATCTGGAATAACATAACATCATTCACTTGTTCAATATTCATCCATAGAGACATTTTATCCAACACTTGTAAGGCATCTACTTATTCATGAATGGGGAATACATTCTATCATGTTATAATGGCACTAATTCATCTACATAGGCATTTTATCAAACACATGAGGAGCATGCTTAGGTTATACAACAATCAACATACATAGTTATCATGGCTACATCAATCAACTTGTAAATTGAAGGGTTAATCAAGAGGATCATGTAATTCAACACATATAATGATTAATTTTATAAAAGCCTGTAATTTAATCATGGACAAAAACCCAACAATAACATGAACATAAATTCAATTCAATCCAAGTATGGAAGTGCATAACTCAACAATCTTGTAGTTTGAAAATGGATTTGTGGACTCTATGATTGAAAGAGACCCATAGATGAACACCTAACATACTTTGAATTTTTAGTTCTTGAAGGTGCTTGAAAAAATTCTTGAGTTTTGACCTTGAATCTTGAAGCTAGGGTTTGTTTTCTTTAGAGAAAATGCTTTGATTTTGGGAAAAACTTAATAATAATGATGTAACTAGGTTAATTTGGGATAATTTATATGTTAAAGGCTGACTTGGATCATGAAAAAAATACCCAATTACCCCTGGGAATGATTTAAAATTGTTACTGAAAAAAAATCCAGATTTGGATACCTAGCGCGATGCGCCACTATCGTGCCAAGCCACTAGAAATGATAACTCGAAATGTGGCTGGTGGCGCGATGCGGTGGAATCACATTGCAATATTGAATGGGACCTGGCTGCTTGGCGCGACGTGGTACAATCGCGTTGCTTTACTGGAAATTGACAATTGTAGATTGGGTCCTTGGCGCGAAGCGCTAATATCATGGAGCAACACTAGATTTTGCCAATTAGGAAATTAGTTGGTGGTGCAACGCGGTGGTCTTGTGTTGTCTCACTGGAAAATGAAAATTGCTATTTAGACGGCCTCCGCGATGCGTTAAAGCACCAGGTGGTACACTTTTTACAAAAACAGACATAACTTTTTGCCCGAGTATTAAATTTGGGCAAATTTTATATCGTTGGAGCTGCCTAAATTTCCTACGCAATAATAGGCTCTAAACTGAAAAATACTGAGTATTTTAAAAAATTTATATAAGATGACTCATGTTCTTAGAGCTAAGTTAAGTTTGAGAAATACGGAGTATTACAAGTTAACATGCACATATAGAGCAAATGGATTAAACTATAATACCAACAACTACCTTGAACCAAGCTTGCACAACTCTATTAAGCCGAAGCCTTGTCCTCGGCATAGAAAATCCATACAAATACATGAGTAATGAAATGATCTACCACATTGGGTATTATAACTAACATCCAACTCCTAAGACCAAGTTCATGCTCATTTCCTTCCAGTTCTAGAGCTTTTTACCTTAATTCACCTAAAATTATCAATTTCATAGATAGTTTAGTGAATTAATGACATACAAGGGTAAACTAACAATTGTACAAAATTTATTGATTTTACACTCAAATTACTCCCTTAGATTAAAAAATCAGCTAAGATCATCCCCTTAACCCTCCCCGAATCGCACAAACTAATAATTTCAAGGTTAGATTATTGATTTACTCGTTAACAAAAATGAAATGCCTACCTTAATAAAACAAAATGATGATTAAGTGATGATTTTTGTTCAAAATCGTCTTTCCCTTGCCCAGAACATGTTTTAGAGAAATAAATCATTTTAGAAATTTTTTAAAATAAAATAGTGATTTTCACTAGTATAGCGACATACGCCACTATAGCAGCGTTGACTGCGATGACAAGGCGCTATAGCGAAGTTTTTTCGTTTTTGAGTATGTTTATATAGCGACATAAGCGAGGAAAAATGCCTGATTTTCCTCAACATTTCTCTTTTTTACAACTCACTTTAATTCCCAGGCATCCCAATTAATACCCTTTACGCTAAGATCAATTTATGGAGTTCTACTTATCCAAATTCAATTTCGTAAAATCTTACGCATTTCTTATTGTGTTAGATGACTATAAATCAAATCAAACACCACCCATAATTACCCAATTCATTTTCTAATTTCCCTAAACAGCACATAATGCAAGTTTCATTCGAAACTAGCATAGCTTGAATTTTATAACTTCAAATCCATAAAACATTTTAGCACAAAATTTTGAATAAAAGACCTAAACATAATAACGAAAAAAGGTCATTACATTAATTTTATTCCTACTCTAGAAGCTCATATCAATTAAAATAAAAACACATAATAAATTTTAAAAAAATTGATCAATTGTTTAAATTCACCAAATTAAAAAAGGTAAACTGCAAAAATGACTTCCATAGAGGATGACTTTACCACCCCCCAAATCCCCAAATCTTTCTTCTTTTTTATGTATAGAACAAATACATATTTGTCCCTCTAAACATTAAATATTTTTAAAGAACTCTCCATGCTCATGTATTTTTCAACTTCAATTTTTTTTTATTTTACTTTGATTCTTTATTTCTTATTTTCTCTTTTTATTACAAAAACAATTCTCAACCTTTAATTTTTTTTTCTCCTCTCAAATTCTATTTTTTCTCCTTTTTTTCTTTTCTCTATTTTTCATTATTTTTATTTTTCTCTACCTTTATTTTTATTTTATTTTTTGTTTTGTCTCTTTTTCTTTTCTCCTCTCAACTTCTATTCTTTTTTTTTCTCTTTTCTATTTTCTTTCTTTTTTTTTAATGATATCAACCTTTAATTTCTTTTATTTTTACTTTTCTCTATTTTATTCTTTTTAATTTCATAACTTTTAGTTTTCTTTTTTCTTTTCTTAGATTCCTTCCAAACAACAACTTACGCCCTATGGGTAAAAGATGACACTACCACATTGTGTCTTGATTTATGAAATATTTTAGTCTTGAATTTTGTATTAGGGGTAAGATTTAGTCCAAGGACTTTCAAACAACAAGTTATGCCTCATGAGCAAGAGTTGGCATGGCCACATTGTGTCTTGATTTATGAGATGCTTTTTTAATCTAGTCTTAGAGACAAGACTTACACCAAGGGCTTTCAAATAGTAAGTTACGTCCCATGGACAAGAGTTGATACTACTATATTATTTTTTGATTTATGAGATATTCTATAACTCTTGTCTTAGAGGCAAGACTTACCCAATGACTTTCAAATAGCAAGTTATGTCCCATGAGCAAGAGTTGACACTATCACATTGTGTCATGATTTATGATATGTTCTATAACTCTTTCTCTAGAGGCAAGACTTAACCTAAGAAATTTCAAACAACAAGCTATGCTCGATGGACAAGAGTTGGCACAACTACATTGTGTCATGATTTATGAGATGTCCTATAACATTTGACTTAGAAAAAAGACTTAGTCTTGCCACAAAACCAAGACTTAGTCTAACAACCTCCCAAATAATAAGTTGCTTCTCATGGCAAGAGATAACACTACTTCATTATGTCTCAATTTATGAGATACTCTATAACTCTTGCCTTAGAGGAAAGATCACTTTGCCTAAGGGCTTTCAAATAGATAGTTACGCCCCATGAGCAGGAGCTAACACTATCACATTGTGTCTTGATTTATGAGACGTCCTATAACACTTGACTTAGAGGAAAGACTTATCTTAAAAACTTTCAAAAAAATAATTTATGCTCTATGGATAAGAGTTGGCACAACAACATTTGTTGGATTATGGATTTTTTTCCTTCTTATATGGATAAATAATTCTCAATTGGATCAACCTACTTTTGTCCATTGGCCCATTACTATGGTGTATATATATATATATCTTTTTAGATATTATTTCACCATCCATAAAAGAGTTTTCAGCGGCCATAATGAGAAAAATAGAGCAAATTTTCACCAAAATTTTAGCCCTAGCAGCCAATTTCTAATTGTAATTTCCTATTTATTTATTGTCCGATTGAGCTGATTCTTGGACAGCTTGTTTCTCTTATCTTAATATTTGGTAAGGAACTGACGAATTTGGATTTGGTGACCTGTAGCTTTTATTTTTTATCCATAAAAGGTAGTTACATTTTGGTGCTTTTCCTTCTTTATTTCTCTAGTTTTTGGTGTTGTGGTTTATGTATTGTTGATCATTCTTTCACACTTATTTTGTGAATAATTTTTTAGAACAATATTGTAACTCTTGGTGATTATAGTGGAGGTTTCGGTCTCGTGGTTTTTTTTACTATTCACATCAAAGGATTTTCCACATAGATTTGGTTTCTCATATGATTAATTTTATTCTTGTCTTGTCATATTTGTATGGTTGATATATTTGCTACCTATTCTTTGTTTTGCTTGGTTTTGTTTATTATTTCTTTGTTCAAATTAAAAGAGAAAGTTTAGACTAGGGTATTCTTTCGTTACTATACTGTCATATAGTTAGATAGTGTCATTGTCTTTTCCAATAAAATGATATGAGGGATCAAGTAGATGTTGTTGACTGTTGATTTGAATGATGGAGGAAAATATGAGCAAAATAATGTGTTTGAATGGTAGTAATTATCATACTTGAAAAGGCAAGATGAAAGATCTTCTATTTTTCATGAAAATACATTTCACTGTGTTTGCATGTACTAAATATCAGTCCATGATAGATGAAAATTGGGAAGTTGAGCACCAACAGGTTTGTGGCTATATTAGAAAATGGGTTGAAGATAATGTTAGAAATCATATCGCGAATGAGACACATTTCAGAAATTTATGGAATAAGCTCGAGACACTTAATGCTTAGAAGACTAGAAATAATAAATTAATAAAGGGGAATGAATCATTTTTCTTATTTTTCATTATCTTTTAAGGCCCCATCAACGAAAGAATAAATTAAAAAATAGTAAATTTGATGAATATTCATTTTCCTACTTAAGCAATTGATAAATATCAAGTATAAAGAGGGCAATCTTATTCTCATCATATAATAATTTTTAGGGTATCCTTGACCAGCTGTCTGAAATGGGTGTAAAGTTCGATGAAGAAATTTTGGGACTTTGACTTCTTAATACTTTGCCAGATTCTTAGGAAACTCTTAGAGTTTCTTTGACTAAATGCTCTCAGGTGTTGTAACTATAGAATATGCTAAGAGTGGTGTCTTAAATAAAAAGATGAGAAGAAGGTCTCAGGTCTTTTCTTCATCTTCACACTCTGATATTTTGATTACTGAAAAGAGGGGGAGAAACAAGTTAGAGGTCTGGATGATAGAGATAAAAGTAGAAGCAAGTTGAAGTTCAAATTCAAGAATTTTACATTTGACTATTACAATAAAAATTGCATATCATGAAATATTGTTACAAGCATAAGAGAGATATGAGATGACAAAATAAAGAAGGTGTTAATAAAAATAGATTTATTGTTGTTGCTAATGATGATCTTCTTGTTACTTGTGGTGAGAATGCCATTAATCTTGTTTGGAATGAGTCTAACTGATTTGTGGATTTTAGTGCTACTTCTCAGTTACGCCAAAGAAGGAATTATTTTCTTCTTATACTCCAGGTAATTTTAGAATATTGTAAATGAAAAATAATGATGAAGTTGAAGTACTTGGCATGGTACTATTTGTTTGAAAAGTAAAAATAGTTCGATATTAATTCTCAATAATATCAAGCATGCTCTAGGTGTTCGATTGAATCTAATTTCTATAGAAAATCTTGATGATAAGGGTTATGTTAACACCCTTAACATTGGCCAATAAAATCTTACTAAAGGCTCGATGGTTGTGGCTTGAGGTGACAAGTTCTCTAACTTGTACATATTTTAGGGCTCCATTTCTAGAGGCTCAGTAAACTTGATAAAGAATGATTCTTCATTAGAGTTATGGCATAGAAAGTTGAGTTATATGAGTGATAAGGGGATTGATAGTTTGGCTAGGAAAATTTATTTTCTAGAGTGAAACAAGAAAAATTGAAGAAGTGTGTTCATACTTGGCCAATAAACAGGAAAAAATTTCTTTACAGAGTTATCCTTCTTTAAGAAAGCTTGATTTGCTGGAGTTTGGTACATTCTGATTTATATGATCCTTTTAAAGTAATGTCTTATGGTGGTGCACTTTACTTTGTGACTTTTATTAATGATTATTCTCGCAAACTTTGAATATTTTTTTGAAGTCCGAGAATCAAGTACTTGATGTATTCAAGGATTTTTAGGCCTTTGTTGAGAGGCAGACAGGGAAGAAATTAAAATGCATTTGCTCAGATAATAATGGTGAGTATATTAGTCTTTTTGATAGATATTACAAAGAACATGGTATTCGATATCAAAAAAATCCTTCAAAAACTCCTCAGTTAAATGGTTTAGCAAAGAGGATAAATAAAACTCTAGTTGAGAAGGTTAAATGTATGCTTTCAGATGCTAAGCTACTAGATTTCTTTTAGGCAGAAACACTTAATAATATTGCTTATGTTATTAGTTTATCTCCTACTCTTTCTTTGGATGGTGATGTCCTTGACAAAGTTTAGTCTGGTAAGAATATTTTTTATGATTATCTTAGAGTGTTTGGGTGTAAAGACTTTGTGCATGATGGATGAAAGGTCAAAGTTGAATGTTAAAATTTGGCAATGTATCTTTATTGGTTATAATCAAGATGAATTTGGCTATCATTTCTATGATCTAGTTGAGAAAAAACTTGTTAGAAGCTGTGATGTTGTGTTCCTTGAAGACTAAACAATTAAAGATTTTGACAAATCTGAGAAGGTTGATTCTCAGAGTAGTAAGAGCATAGTTGATGTTGATCCAGTTCCTTTAACTATTGCTCCTGAAGAAAATTTTCATAATGATGAAAATCAAGTTAATAATGAAGATGATGATCATCACCATAATGACCAGTATAATGTTGTTTATGCTCCAGTACAAATTCAAATAGTTGATCAACAATAGTTATCGAAGCTCCAGAGATGTCTCTCAAATGATCTGCTAAAGAGAGAATATCTTTATCTCATTATTCTCCTAATGAGTATGTACTCTTGATTAGTGGAGGAGAACCTGAGAGTCTTGATAAGGCCATAAAAAGTAAAGAAAAAAATGTAGTTTGATGTTATAAAAGATGAGATTAAATCTTTCCTTGATAATCATACCTTTGATTTGTTTAAGCTACCTAAAGACAAAAAAGTTTTGAAAAATAGATGAGTTTTTCGGGTAAAACATGATGTTAATTTAGTCCCATGGTTCAAGGCTAGATTAGTTGTGAAGGAGTTTAAATAGAAAAAAAAAAGTTTATTTTGATGGAATATTCTCTCCAGTTATGAAGATGGCATCCATTTGTGTGGTTCAAGGCTTAGCTGAAAGTCTAGATTTAAAGTTTAATCAAATGGATATTAAAACTGTTTTTCTGCATAGTGACTTAGATGAAGAAATTTATATGAAGCAGCTGGAAGATTTTGAAGTCAAGGGTAATGAGAATTATGTTTGTAAATTGAAGAACTTGAATGGTTTGAAACAAGCTCCCAGGCAGTGGTACAGAAAGTTTGGTTCCTTTATGAGTTAGCAGGGCTTCAAGAAGACTACTTCAGACCATTATGCTTTTGTGCCAAAATTCCCTGATGGTGACTTTATTATTGTGTCGCTTTATATTGATAAAATAATTATTTTTGGTCATAATACTTGCAGGACTCAGAAGTTGAAGCAAGAGTTGAGTAAGTCCTTTTCTATGAAAGACTTAGGACCAATAAGGATGATTCTTGGCATGTAGATTGTCCATGATAGAAAGACTAAGAAGTTGTGAGTATCACAAGATAAGTACATTCAGAAAGTACTTCGAAGATTCAACATGGATAATACTAAGGTTGTCAGTACACCTCTAGCAATTCACTTCAAATTGAGCATGAAGCAATGTCCTTTCAGTGAAGATGAAAAGGAAAATATGAAGAAAGTTCCTTATGATTTAGTCATTTGTAGTTTGATGTATGCAATGATTTATATAAGACCGTATATTGCTCGTGATATTGGTATTACTAGCCATTTTCTTTCTAATTCGGAAATAGAATATTTGAATGTTGTGAAGTGGATAATGAGATATCTTTGTGGAACTTCTAGTTCGAGTTTGTGTTTTGATACAAGAATGCCTATTCTTTGTGGTTATACTGATTCACACATGATTGGTGATGTTGATACTCACAAGTCTACTTCAGGGTATTTAATTAATTTTGTAGGGGGAGTTGTGTCTTGACAATCTATGTTACAAAAATGTGTTGCTCTATTTACTATAAAAGCTGAGCTTATTGCTACTATTGAAGCTTGTAAATAATTGCTTTGGATGAAGATATTCTTGAGGGAACTTGGTTTTGCTCAACAGAGGTATGTGCTTTATTGCTACAGTCAAAGTACTATACATTTTGAAAAAAATTCTACATTTCATGATTGGTCTAAACATATTGATATGAGATACCATTGAATTCGAGATGTATTGAATTCTAAGTTGCTTAAACTTAAAAAGATTCATACGAATGATAATTGTTCCGATATGATGACTAAAGTTTTGCCAAGAGGAAAGTTGGAAGATTGTTGCATGATCGCCGGGATGATGGTCTCTTCCACATAGTCGTGAGGGGGAGAATTATTGAATTATGGGTTTTTTTTTCTTTCTATATGGATAAATAAAGTCCAATTTGAACCAACAAACTTTTGCCCATAGGTCCATTACTATGGGGCATATATATGTCTTATTTCACCATCAAAAAAAGAGTTTTCAACAGCCATCGAGAGAAAAATAAAGCAGATTTTCGCCCAAAATTCAGCCTTAGCAGCCAACTTCAAATACCGATTTTCGTTTGTTTTCTTGTCCGATTAAGCTGATTTTTAGATAGCTTGTTCCTCTCATCTCAATCTTTTATAAGGAACTAATGGATTTGGGTTTTGTGACCTTTAGCTCTTGTTTTTCATCCGTGAACAGTAGCTGCATTTTTGGTGTTGTGATTTATATATTGTTGCTCGTTGTTTGACACTTTTTTTGTGGCCAATTTTGGAGATCAATATTGTAACTATTGGGGATTATAGTGAAGGTTTTGGTCCCATAATTTTTCACTCTTCATATTAAAGGATTAACCACGTAAATTTGGTGTCCCGTGTGATTGGTTTTATAATTGTCTTGTCGTATTTGTGTGGTTGATATATTTGCTACCTATTATTTGTTTTGCTTGGGTTTGTTTATTTCCTCTCTGTTCAAATTGAAAGAGAAAGTTCATACTTGGGTATTCTTCCGTTGCTATCCTTTCGTGCATTTTGATAGTGCCCTTGTCTTTTCCAACAATATTGTGTCTTGATTTATGAGATGCTCTATAAGTCTTGCCTCTAAACCAAGACTTAGCCCAAGAACCTTCCCAAATATTAAGTTACTTCACATGGCAAGGTTAACACTACTTTATTATGTCTCAATTTATGAAATAATCAATAACTCTTGCCTTATAGGCAAGACTTAGTTCAAGAATTTCAAAATTTTTGAAGTATAGAGGTATAAATATGTACTTATTCTATACATGAAAAAGAAGAATGGTTAATTTTTAAAAACTTTTGTTATGAGAAACAAAAATACGAAGCCACCCACCCACTATTGGATCAGCCAATGTAATTTCCTAATAAAAAAGACTAAAATAAATAGGATTGGTAAAGCAAACCATTCTCTAACCCATCAAGTTTTTAAATTTTAATAAATAACTAAAATTATTTATCTTTCTTCACGAATGTGGCTACACTCTTCAAATTGTCTTTTATGTACTCTGGCTATGTCTAAGCATTAAGCAAATACTGGACATCAAGTAAAAAAAGGCGCGGTATACGAAAACACAACTTTAATTTTAAATTATAAGATTGAAGAAGAAAATTAAAATTAACCACAAATTGAAAGTTTGAAAGAGAGGCAGTATTTATTTCTTGTATATCATATCATTGACATATTAAATGAAGATTTTAGTGGAGGCGACACGTGAAGATGACACCACTTGCGTTAATAATTCATAGATGACTGTACATGCAAGAAACGCGCAGATAGATTATTTTAACCTTTCGTCTTGAATGAATAAAAATTAAAATAATGAAAACCTTGCTCATTCCGATGACTCCATTAATATAGACCAAGATGAAGCAGTCTAATTAAGCCAAGAAATTGTAGGAAGAAAGAAAAATGGACTACGTGAACATTTTGCTAGGATTGTTGTTCATCTGGATTTTGGTGCGTGGAGTATTTGTGTCACTTGGAAGAAGCAAACGACTTGCACCAGGTCCATTCCCTTTGCCTATCATTGGAAATCTTCACTTGCTTGGAGACAAACCCCACATATCACTTACTCAACTCGCAAAAAATTATGGTCCAATTATGAATCTGAAATTGGGCCAAATAAACACAGTAGTAATTTCCTCCTCAGTCTTGGCTAGAGAAGTTACGCAAAAGCACGATTTAGCCTTTTCCAATAGATTTTTCCCAGACTCACTTCGTGCTTGCAATCATTCTGATTGTTCTGTTATTTTTCTACCTGTTAACAGCAACTCTCGCTGGCGAACACTTCGCAAGATTATGAACTCTAACATCTTCTCTAGCAACAAGCTTAATGCTAATAAGCATCTAAGATCTGAAAAAGTACAGGAGCTGATTGACTATTGTCACAAGAGTGGACAAAATTGTGTAGCAGTGGATATTGGCAGAGCAGCTTTTAGAACCTCATTGAATTTGTTGTCCAACACCATTTTCTCTACAGATTTGACTGACCCGTTTTCTGATTCTGCTAAGGAGTTTAAGGATTTGGTGTGGAACATTATGGTTGAGGCTGGTAAACCAAATTTGGCAGACTATTTCCCGTTACTTCAGAGAATTGATCCACAGGGTATAAGGCACCGCATGACAAAACATTTTACTGAGGTTCTTCAACTTATGAGTGGTTTAATTGATGAGCGGCTAAAGGAAAGGAAAATGAGAAACCATGCAAATGTTGATGTTTTAGATGCCCTTCTCAACATTAGCCAGGATAGCCCTGAAGAAATTGACAGGAATCACATCAAGCAAATGTGTCTGGTTAATTCATTCCCTACTCTTTTTCCTCTAATTCATAATTATCTGTTTATTTCTTAGTATTTATTTTCTTTTTCCGCGCAAAGTATTGTCAACATGATGAATATTTAGTGTTATACAGGTAGCTTTTACCTTAGTTGTATGTTTGGTATGCAAATTGGTTAATTGCTTGTCAAACAATGGCACCTAATCACCTCTATTTTGTCCCCCTGTTTTGCTGTAACAACATTTCAGTATGTCCAATTGACAGCTACATGAAATCGAACATTTTACTGGATTATGGCATCTATTTTGCAGGATCTTACACTAGTAATGTTGGGAAATTTATTTAAAGTGATTCAAAATTTAAAAGTACCTTTTGTACCTTTTGGACTAGATGCAATAATTTGTGAGAAGTAACATGTGATGGGACATTTTACTTGATTATGCATCTATTTCATAAGATCTTACACTAGTAAGTTTTACAGGACTTGTTTGCAGCAGGGACCGATACTACATCAAATACATTGGAGTGGGCGATGGCTGAACTACTTAAGAATCCACACACTTTGGAGAAAGCACAAGAAGAACTTGCTCAAGTAATTGTTAGAGGCAAGTTAATAGAAGAAGATGATGTTGCACAGCTACCTTACTTGCGATGCATTGTGAAAGAAACTTTACGAATACACCCACCGGTTCCATTCTTAATTCCCCGCAAAGTGGAGGAAGATGTTGAACTTTGTGGATATATTGTTCCAAAAGACTCACAAGTTCTAGTGAATGTATGGGCAATTGGGCGCGACTCTGGTCTATGGGAAAACCCTTTGGACTTTAAGCCTGAGAGATTTTGGGAGTCAGAAATAGACGTTCGAGGTCGGGATTTTGAACTTATTCCATTTGGTGCTGGTAGAAGAATTTGCCCTGGATTGCCCTTGGCTATCAGAATGGTTCCAGTAGTACTAGGTTCATTGCTAAATACATTCAATTGGAAGCTACATGGTGGAATTGCACCTAAAGATTTGGACATGGAGGAAAAGTTTGGCATTACCTTGGCAAAAGCTCAACCTCTGCTAACAGTCCCAATCCCACTGTAGCAACACGGATATAAGGTAGTAGATTATGGGTATTAAAATGTCGTATCAATTCTATTTGAATGTTCAAATATAGGTGAATCGGGCTGTCAAAAGGCTGCATTGCATACTCATTGTATTTGTAGAGTCTATGCTTTAGTATTTTCTTCTTTGAAAATATAACCAGAGTAAATACTCCGGGATATAATAATTTCAGGGTGAAACTAATAAGATATTCATTTCCTAGGCATTAGACCATGTTTAATTTTCATATTTAGCTGCTCTTTGTGATGAAATTTTAGAGTATTCAACTTTTTAAAGTCTTTGTAATTTCTATAAGAAAGAATTGATGTATTCATAGGGAAAGTTGTGTAGAATAAAAAGTGTAACCATTGATATTTACTTGTTTATTTAGGATTAACACTTATTTTTATTTGCAGGTGGAATTAATGAAGAGTAAATATGTTTGCTTGTTGAGCATTTGAAACGGCTGATCATCAAATGAGGGACAAGCAAACATCTCTCTTTACTTTTGGGAGATTTACAAGTAGATAAAATTTATTTTCAATAGCCTCGTACTTTCTCTATTTTCCACCTTACTTGTTTACACGATGGTGAACTAGTCTAATTTCTAACATTTTGAATGTTACTTCCTAGAGTTGTAATTACATGGACACATAACAGCATATTAGATAAGTGTATCAAAACTTTTATGAACCAAATATGTCGGGCTCATGCTCAGGGGCGACACTCATCTAGTAATAAAATAAGATTGGTAAAGCAAATCATTCTTCACCACAAGTAGTTTTTAAAATAAATATAGTAACTTCAGTCTTTCTTCTGGAACGCAACTACGCTCTTTAAAATTGCAACTTCTTGTTTTAACCAAGGCAGCTGAACTCATGTCAAATTTAGCCCCCGTTTGGCCATGAACTTTTTGGAGAATCATAATTTCCTGAAGTTAGAGTTGAAGTTGAAGTTGAAGTTGAAGTTGGAGTTATGTTTGGCCATGAATATAAATTGAAGTTGTTTTCGAAATTTTGTGAGGAAAGTAGAAATTAAAAAAGTGAAAACAAGTTTTCACTTTTCCAAATATAATTTCAAATTGTATTTGAAATTCTCATTGTAAAACTCCTTGAACACACAAATGATGAGATAGATGAGTTTATCGAGGCCTTGAAGGTAGATTTACGTGGCATCATTATTATAACTTCAATGGTGGAAGGTAAGGATGAAGTTGAAGATCAAGATTTGGTAAGTGAAAATTTTATGTCTAGACATATTACCGACGATGCAACATCAATCAGGGAATATGGAGTGCTGTATAGACAGGTCGATAAGAATCTAGTGGATTGCATGTTGAATCTTGAGGAAGAAAACAAGGATGTGCATGCCTTCACGAAGGAGGAAAGACTCAGGACAACTAAAAAGAATAAGAAGAAGGAACAAGAGACCTATTTCATAGTTTATTATCATAGGATCTAGATAAACTTTTATAGACCTATTTCATAGTTTATTATCAAAATTAATTTGATGTTGAATCCTTGTAAATGCAGATCTTGAGGTTCGTAGTGAACACTCAATAGTGGGGGTTCTTTCAAGGATAAGATATTAAAGAAATACTCTTGCAGGCAGTTGATCTGGATAGTAAGACAGTTACCAGAGAGAAGATGGTGGAGGGTATAATCCTCATTGAATCCATTGTCGACAAAGAAAAAGAGAATGAATAAGTAAAGAAAGAACAAGAAAATGATAAAAAAAAAAAAAAAAGTAAAGAAAGAAGTTGAAAAAATGAGTTTGCAAATGAAGAAAACAAGAAACAAGAAGGAGACAAAAAAGAAGAACAAGTACAAGTAGGGAAGAAGAAGAAGAAGAAGAAGAAGAAGAAGAAGAAGAAGAAGAAGAAGAAGAAGAAGAAGAAGAAGAAGAAGAAGAAGAAGAAGAAAGTCAATGAAGACAAAATTTCAAGCTTCATTGTTAAGGATGTTGACGATTTCAACAATAACAAGAGAGTAACATAAAAATGGAGGGAAAAAATGAGAGTTGAAAAGTTTCATTTGGAAGTTTTAGACAACTGACAAGTTCTTTATGTTTTTAAGCTAATTTTGAAATTTTTATTTGGGGTTCAAAAAATTTAGTAATTACAGTTGGAGGTTCATATAATTATTTAATTTTATGTGCTTTGGATAGCACAAAATAATTAGTATTTTTTTAATACATTTGAATATTTTATATAATATATAAATTGATTAATTTTATGTGCTTGACCATTTATTTTGCTTATTACAGAAGTTTCATATGTTTTATAAAAAAATAAGAGTTTTCATAGAATCTATGTGAATTGTTGTAGACGAATTATAGAATTGATAATTGTTGATGTTTGTTATTACAGACCTTTAATAAAAGCTATAAGCTGACAAAATATACACCACTGAAGTTGGAGATAATTTTACTATTAATAATACATTCAAGAGAAAATACATTCATCACGGTACATTTTCATTACATCTTTTTTAAAAGTCAATACTAATAATATACCATACAACATGATTTTTTGGACATTCTCTTTTTCTTTAGTCATATTCAGTCTTTTTTTTAAGTTGATTCCACTTTATTTTGGTCTTTTTCAATAGTCCTTACAAATGATTTATCTTGTGTTCAGATTCTCTAAATAGTATCATAAGTAAATTATTATTTTCTTGTGATTCTCTGAGCCTCAACATTTTAAATTTGGTGATGCCTCAAAATATTGATTCCTCCGATTCACACAAAAGTTACTTAAAATAAAAGGATACACCATTATCCTAAATAAATAATGATTAATCAAAGCATTTTATTACTTACAATTCAAAAAGAGTATATTTTTTAAAATTTCACCTTTCAAACAGCACAATTGAAGAATTTTCAACCCGCATTCTTATTGATTCATGATATATTCAAGATAGCAGTATTTTCATAGAGATAAATATAAGCTCTTTTAGAAGATTTGAATAATTGGACATTGTTTGTGTTGAAGAAAAAAATAAAAATGGAGTACATAAAGAAAAAGATATGAAGGAATTGAAAAAAAAGGTCCTTAATTTATATGATAGGGCTACCAAAACTTTGACCGTTGAAAGAATGTCCTTTTTTATCATTGCATATATAACATAGAATGTGCCAATAATATAACATAAACCTACTGCACAATGTATCATATATTAGAGTGATTGATCCTAGACTTTAGTTGTTCATTCTAGAGTCTTCCTTGTACTAAAGGACAGAAAGGTCAAAAGTTATCGTTGGATTTGACCATTGCATTCATATCATAGGCTATTGAAATTATGCATCATATATCATTCTCAGAAGTAATAAACCCTTGGGGTTTATCATTTCATAGGTCTACACCAGAATGTTGACCAGGTGTATCATCAATTATTAAATCTATTGAGATGGGGTACAATTACTTAAAAGGTGAAAAATAAATAAAATAAAATAAAATTAGCAGATTGAACATCAGTTGGGCATCGTAAAATAACTTAATTGCATCATTTGGAAGTCCACAGTAATTGAACACGTGATCAAGTGAGTATTAAGAGAAGTGATGGTTGTGAGTGATGGTAAGACTAGAAATGTTTGAGAACGAGAGATGCTTCTCAAGGCGTAAGTTAGTTCTCAGTAAATGGTTCTTATTAGTACTTATTCGATCACGTTTTTAATTGATGTGGACTCTTATATGATTTGATTAAGTTAATTAAAAATATTTGAATGGTGCGAATATTTTAATTTAATTTTCTTCTTTCATTGTTTATGTAGGTATCGCATAGACATGCAGATCTACAAAAAATCGGGTACTATATCTAGACACGAAAATGTCAACTGTCTAACATCATTCAAATAAATTTATAATAAAGGATTGTTCTATGAGTAGTAAAATTAAATTAATATAATTAACATAGAAAAATATTGTAAAACATTTAATTACATCATATGAGACTCCGTATTAATTGAAAACATGATCAAATGACTATTAACATTGATCAGATGAGTATTAGTAAAAACCACTTCATTAGAACAAATGTATTTCTTGAGAAACAACTCTTCTTCTCAAATATTACTTGTCTTAACACCACTCACAACTATCATTCCTCCTAAAAATCACTTGATCATGTGTTCAATTGTTGTGGACTATCATATGATGCGATTAAGTTGTTCTATGATTTAAACGATGTTCCTTCTGCTAATTTTATTTTATTTTATTTATTTTTACCTTTTTATCACATTTTAGAGATTTAGGAGAATTGCTTGTCCTGATACTCATTTAGCCATGTCCAAAATTGATATGGACTCACAATTGATGTAATCAAGTAGCGTTACAATGAATGGAGGTGTTAATTGCACTACTTTAATATTTTTTAATGTTTTATATTTTAGTCATTATACTCCTTATCAATAAATGGTTCTTACTAATACTCATTTAAACATGTTTTTAATTAACGTGGACTCTTATATGATTTGATTAAGTTATTTTACAATATTTGAATCGTGTAAATACTCACTAATTTAATTTAATTTTCTCCGCTCATTTTCTATGTAGGTATATCATAGACATGCAGATCTATAACAGATCTAGTACTATATCTAGACATAAAAAATGTCAACAATCTAGCATCATTCAAATATATTTATCACAAAGGACTGGTCTTATGAGTAAGAAAAATAAATTAAAATAATTAACATAGAAAAACATTGTAAAACTACCTAATCACATCATATGAGACTCCACGTCAATTGAAAACATGATTGAATGACTATTAGCATTGATTAGATGAGTATTAGTAAGAACTACTTATTGAAAACAAACGTACGCCTCGAATAATAAATCTCCTTCTCAAATATTACTTGTCTTAACACCACTCACAACCATCATTCCTCCTAAATTTGATCATGTGTTCAATTATTTTGGACAATAATACTACGCGAAAGTTTTTCGAAATGAGGAATGCTTAATCAACATCATCATAGGTTTTAGCATTCTGGTTGGCTTACCTTGGCATTTGGTCGATGAGGTTAACAACCCAATTAATTATGATGATGAATTCCATTGGGTGTTAGTTGTCATCATTCTAAAAGAGAGGCACATCCGAGTTTATGACTCGATGTCGTGAAGGAGATGTTCTGGGCCGTCGTCTGAGATACAAAAGCTAGCCAAAATACTGCCTACTTACTTTGATATAAGTAGCTTTTTGGACCAAAAGATTCGTACTGATTGATCGACGATTGAAGCATACCAGGATAAAATGGGTAATCCATTTGATGTACAATATATTGAAGGAATTGCTCAACAAACTATTGGTAACCTGTAAGTAAGTTTAAGTGTCATGATTTAGTTTCATTTCACAAATTTCACAATGCTTCATGAACGGCAACATATGGATTATCTATTTTTGTAAAAGGCAGGGATTGCGGTCTTTTTGTTATCGCGTATATTGAGTATTTGAGTGATGGATTACAAGTACCAAATGATGGAATTGATAACGGATTACTCCGCAAAAAACATATTTCTCTTTTATGGAAATATAAAGAAGCAAGAACATAGAAGCCGTACGCAAGCGGTATTAAAGATCCATGACGTTCAAAGTCAAATTTTGCAGCACCGGATGAAGAACAACTTGTCCATATAAAGTAGATCTTTATATCTTGAGTCCATCAATGTAATAACTTATCCTCTTTGGCTTAACTTGTTGATTTATTTGTAGAGTAGATCATTTGTACCCATAATGATTTTTCTACATTTCATTTATTTGTTGAGTTATTTCATGTAATTTTCGAAGGCTTCAACTTATTTTATGTTGTCTATGAATAAAATTCAAACCTTAGTTTTGAACATGTTAATTGAAATGGAATACTAGATTCAAATATCACAATAGATAATACATCTGCTACAACAGATGACATATCTTATCAAATAGATTTAGACATATGTTACAACATGAGATGCAACACGTAGGTCATCTGCTGGAAATTATATAATAGGTCTTTCTACTTTTTTGATTTTTTCCAATAAATTACCTATCAGTTGTAATAGATAGATTATATATTGCAACAGATTGTATATCTATTGTGATAAACAGACGAAAATATCTACATAATGCAATAGAGGACCAACCTATTCCAACAGATAATCAATCTATCACAGCAGGTATTATATTTGTTACACCAGATATACTATATATTGCATTATAAAAGTTCAACTTGGCCAGTATAAAAACTATTTCCACTACATGTAAAGTGAAGTGGCTTGAAATGAAAAATTATTATCGTGTTCGTCTCCGTCTTTGAACATATTCTTCTTTATACACGGGCTCCAACCATTTAGTTAGTTCATCTGCTAGAAATTATATAACAGATCTTCCTACTTTTTTGATTTGTTCCAATAGATTACCTATCAGTTGCAATAGATATATTATATGTTACAACAGATTTGATATCTATTGCGACAGACACACGGGGAACATTTGTATAATGCTATAGATGACCAACCTATTACAACAGATAATCAATATGTCACAACAGGTATTATATCTATTACAACATATATAAAATCTGTTGCATTATAAAAATTCAACTTGGCCAGCCATAAAAATTATTGCCACTATATATAAAGTGAAGTGGCTTGAAATGAAAAATTGTTATCGTGTTCATCTCCATTTTTGTACATATTCTTCTTTATACATGGGCTCCAACTATAAAGTTAGTACCCCATAAGCCCAGACCCATTGTATCTTTCTCACAACGGCGTTGCACATACCGGTTATTTCTGTGCCGGTCAGAAAACACTCGATGTATGCAAGCGAGAACGGTCAGCACGCTGAACTAATTTTATTTTTTGGGAGCTGGATGTTCTTATTTCGACCTTCAAAATCCCATGATTCCTTCATCAAGACTTCAGCCGACAAATGATCCATCAGCTTACTCTGTGTCAACAACTTAGGCAATAACTTCAACAGCAACTGCATGTGGGCTAAAGTTATGTCCTCGCTGAAGACAGGTAAGTTGCAGTCATAAACCATAATCTTTCCCTCGAAGAGTAGTATCTCAATAGTGAGAAAATATTTGACTTCCATGTTCATGACTGCAAGGATTCTCTTTTCCTTGATTCAGCTCTTGTCATGTGGATATGGCCTCTTCCCTCTAACATATTTAATCACTTCTTTATCTCATTGGAACGTAAAAACTAACTTATCAAATTCCAAGCCACCGAAATCAGCTAGCTTATGGAGATCAGCATACATATACTTGAAATTATTGTAGAAGTTGAGGTCCATTATCCTATCTGAAGCATTATAAGCATTCGGGTATGCTAATTGCCTGCCCCTCATGAGACAGAGAATTTCATCAACATACTATGGTATAAGAAGACCATTTATAAATAGTTTAGTAATTGTAAAGAATAAAAACACAGTGGAAAGAAGCCGATGCAGAGGGTTCTCTAAATTAGTTCACGGATTATCCAGCCAACCCAACTTATGCAACAGATGTGTATTATGTTACAACAGAATACCAAGCTATTGCAACAGATTACATATCTACTGCATAAATTCTTCTTCATGGAGTAGATTAGAAGGCTAGGTTAGCAAAAGTAAACTTACATTATCCTCGTGCCACACACGCATATTTATCATATTCGTGAAGTCTTTGGCGGCGAATGAATGCACGATGTATTCTTTTTGAACCCTTGTCTTGCCATTCATGATTTCTTGCAGCTCCTTCTTCTCCTCTTTGCCAAGCGTCACGAATATGT
>JAPEIP010000003.1:99899050-99912405 GCA_026120095.1 Capsicum chinense
TGAGGGACTATGAATATGGTTCTGATACCCTGTTAAGATTTAATGTCGGTTGTTGCTCATGTTTATTTGTCAAGCATTGTGAAGGGATCTAGTTTTGGCGTCATTTTAAAGAGATTCAATAGCGATTGGACTAACTTTTAGGGTGTATTGGACTCTGACAAGGCCTTTGAAGCCTAGCACTGCATCTAACAAGAACGAAAAACCAATATAGTTATTGCCCTAGCCCAAATTTATATGGTTGGGTTGCTCGGGGTGATGATTATATGCCAGAAGGTGCGGTAGAAGAATTCCTTCAAGGGAAAATGAGTGGTTAATAAAAGACTATATCATCTGAGAGATAATTGAAGAGGATACATAGGGTAGAAAGTAACTTCTAGCGAATCTGGCCTATGAAATTATCTTAAAACATAAGAAATTTGTATCAAGTACAAATAAGAAAGTGTATCCGCTAATGAAAAATCCATCTGTTATTTCTCTAAGAGAAAAATAGTGCAGATGGTCACTTTGCTAGGGAGCTACGACTAGGTAGCGGGGTTGGGATTATCACCTAGATAAAAAATAACAGAAGAACAAGAAAGCCTCCTTAAGAGAATTGAGGGTTGAAATATTGTATAGTAAGTCTAGAAAACTTTCTCCAACAGCAATTGCTGCTAAAGTAAGGAATCTAAGCGAAGGTGGCAATTTCTGAATTTTAAATTGCATCCCATGCCTTTTTATTTGTGGTTACGATCAGGTCCACTACTGTTGACCTGATCGAAACCACAAACGTGATTGAAAGGCAAATTGAGTATCAGCACTTCCATAGCAATATGGTTATAATTGATTGTGTTTTCTAGCCTTAACTTGTTTTCAACATTCCTTGGAGAAGATCAGAGGCTTGCTGTAGTATGCGAATCCTGATAATTTTTAAGCTTGCCTCCAGCTTTTTGATTTTGTATTCAAGCTTGTCATTGTCGTCTTCGAAGCTGGTCAAGAGTTCTTGATATCTCGTAAGCTCGATCAGGAACACCACCTTCAAAGTTGTGGCATTTTAAAAAACCTTCAAAACACTTTCTTCAGAAGCCTTAAAGAATACATGAAAGGTCGTTGTGTATTGTTTATAGGACAGAAGGTGTCGATGCACAGTAAAGATATGGTCCCAGCAGTTGAATAGCTCACTTTTATCGAGCGTTGCTCAACCACTCTTCAAGGGATTTGTTAATTTAATAAGCAAAAAGTTAGTGACTTTTGATCTAAACTAACTCTACCAAGCCTATCAAACGTTACGTAACTCAAGGCTCAATACCCTATCAAAAAACTTTGCCCAAGTTAGTGGAAAAATCAAACGATCTCAATATCTCAGCTTTTCTACTGATCACTCTTCTCTAATTATTGATAACAAGATATCCGCCATCCAAAAGTCTACACCATCAATAAAAATGCTTGCCACGGCAAAAGTCTTCAGACGGGATGACTAGTAATCTCTCAAAACCAAGTGATATTGAGAGACTATTAGTCATTCATTCTAAAGACTTTCGCTCTGGCAAGAATCTCTGTTGATGACAAGATATTCATCATGTAAAAGTCTACACCGTTAGCAGAAATGCTTTGCCACAGCGAAAGTCTTCAGAAGACATGACTAGTAATCTCTCAAGACAGAAAAATTACTACTTCTCTATCTTGCACTATTAAGTAATGTACAAAGGCCACAGAAGAACAACATGAGCTGAAAAAAGTGAGAACATTAATAGAAAGGACAAATTGAATGCAGTTTGTCCTAAACAAAATCTGCACGCACCTTATTCCTCTTCTATTTATGTTCTCACTTTTTCCAGCTCATGTTGTTCTTTTGTGGCCTTTGTACGTTACTCAATAGTGCAAGACAGAGGATTTACAATTTTTTTGTCTTAAGAGATTACTAGTCATGCCTTCTAAAGACTTTCATTGTGGCAAAGCATTTCTGTTGATGGTGTACACTTTTGCATGGCGGATATCTTGTCATCAACAGAGATTCTTGCCAGACCAAAATTCTTTAGAAGGCATGACTAATAGTCTCTCAATATCGTTGGGTTTTGAGAAATTACTACTAATCCCATCTGAAGGCTTTTGTTGCGGCAAGCATTTCTGCTAACGGTGTAGACTTTTGGATGGCGGATACCTTGTCATTAATAACTAGAGAAGAGTGATCAGCAGAAAGGCTGAGAGATTGAGCTCGTTTGATTTTTCTACCAACTCAGGCAAAGTTTTTTGATAGGGTATTGAACCTTGAGTTACGTAACGTTTGATAGGCTTGATAGAGTCAGTTTAGATCAAAATTTACTCCTTGTTTATTAATTTAACAAATCCCTTAAAGGGTGGTTGAGCAATGCTTGATAGAAGTGAGCTATTCAACTGTTGGGACCACATATTCACTATGCATCAACACATTTTGACCTAAAAACATACACAGCGACCCTCCATGTATCCTTTAAGGATTCTGAAGAAAGTGTTCTGAAGGACTTCTACAATTCCACAACTTTGAAGGTGGTGTTCCTGATCGAGCTCACAAGAGATCAGGAACTCTTGAAAAACTTCAAAGATTGCAACGACAAGCTTGAATACAGAATCAACAAGCTTGAGACAAGCTTGAAAATTATCAGGATACACATACTACAGCAAGCCTTTGATCTTCTCCAAGGAATGTTAAAAGCATGCTAAGGCTAGAAAATACAATCAATTATAACCATATTGCTAAGGAAGTAGTGACACTCAATCTACCTTTCAATCACGTTTGTGGTTTCGATCAGGCCAACAGCAGTGGACCTAATCGGAACCACAAACAAGAAGGCATGAGATGCAATTTAAAACTCAGAAATTATCATCTTCGCTTAGATTCCTTACATTAACTGCAGTTGTTATTGGTTTAAGTTTTCTAGACTTACTGTAATTATTTCAACCCTTGATTCCCTTAAGGCTACTTTCTTGGTCTTTTGCTATTTTTTATCTAGGTGATAATCCCGACCATGCTACCTAGTCACAGCTCCCTAGCAAAGTATTCATCTGCATTAATTTCTTTCAGAGAGATAACAAATGAATTTACATTACCAGATACACTTTCATATTTGCAATTGATTTAAATTTCTCATGTTTTAAGATAATTCCATCAGCCAGATTTGCTGGAAGTTACTTTCTACCCTATGTCTCTTCTTCAATTAGCTCTCAGATGATATAGTTTTTCATCAACTCCCCTTTCCCTCGCAGGCATTTTTCTTCGGCTCCTTCTGGCGTATAATCATTTTCTCGATCAACCCTTCCATATAAATTTGGGCTAAGGGAATTTTTATTAGTTTTTCATTCTTGTTTGATGCAGTACGAGCCTTAGAAGGTGTTTTCAGAGTCCATTGCGTACTTAAAGTTAGGTCCAATCACTATTTATTCTCTGCAATGACACGAAATATTGATCCCTTTTCAAAACTTGATACGCATAAACACGAGCAACAACTGCCAGTAATTCGTAACAGGGTATCTGCACCATCTTCATGAGGCCCTCAGCCTTATCAATTCGAACCCATCAAACTTAACTGTACAATGCAGGATTTTGTTTGAATGATCAGTGCCTAATCGATTTAAAACTTCATTCACAAAAATATTGTACTTTATGTATGTTGTCCCAATGACCTTATCAATAATACTTCTTAACTCACACACATATGATAGTGGATTCATCTGCACGCATCTTATTCTTCCTAGCCCGTCTATGGCTTAAATTGAATAAATAGATGACTAGCAAGTTGCAACAGATGTCATATCTGTTGGAAAAGCAAACTGATATATCTATCTATTGCAGCAGATTGTCAATATGTTGTAAGTTATCTAACAGATGGAATATATTTTGCAACAGGTTACCCATCTGTTAGATTTATTTTAAAGCAATTTTCTTTTCTTTTTGAAATACAATAAAAAGATAAAATGTTGTATTTAGATCCCTTTTTTTAATTTACATATTTCTTTTAATTTACATATTCGAAAAGTCACAAGTTTTATTTAATTAAGGGATATGAACAGTCGTGACTTTTTGTTTGACTTAGTTACCCCTTTCAATTCAATCATTTTATAAATAGGTCCCTCTGGCCTCCTCTCACTGGTTCATTCTACTACACTTACAATACAAATATAGCTGATCCAGATTCATACAAGAAGACTCATATCGAGTCCATACTAGAACTTCAAAGGCAGTTTGATGAACTCCAAAGGAATTTGGCCGACTTCGGATCAAGGCTGAGGAGAGCCCTACTGCTGCTGAATGAAAATTGTCTGGTTGACAATAATAATAGTAATAATAATAATAATAATAGTAGTAGTAGTAGTAGTAGTAATAATAATTATGTTATATTTTTTCTTTCTTTTAGTGTCTGTATTTTTTTTTATATCGAATCTACCTATAAGGGGTTCAAAAATCTATGTATATGTTTGGTTTGGTTTGATTTGGTCGACTTTGAATTTTTAATTCTTATTTAATATTTAATTATCATTCTATTTATTCCCTATTCTGAACATGCCGACGGTTGGAAGTAGGAATTGAGCACTTGTGGCAACAGAGGATGGTGAAAAGTCATAATTCCCCTAAAAATGGTTCGTTAATAAATAATAAGGAGCTATATGATATACACAATTTATGAGCATAAAAGAAATATTATTTAATTTTAAAAAAAGTCACAACATTGGATTAATTAAGTTATATGATGATTGTTAAGAAAAAGGTGAATAGTCGTGACCCCCTGTGACTTTTTGTCTAAACACATTCAACAAACAAACAACGCTGCTGATGCATCAAATTCTTCATCTGTTGCGACTAATGAATCAGTTGTTAGAAGAAATCAAAAAAGTTTCTAAAACAGATGGTCGATTTATTGCAACAGATGGTATATTTGTTGCAACGGATGGGTTATCTGATGCAACAGATATACAATCTGTTGCCATAACTCAATAAAAAAAATGGTTATTATTTTATTAAAGAAATGATTATTGAAAATCAGGTGTCTTCGATTTTTAAATTGAGAAAAGGGGTTATTTAAATTTAAGATATAATTAATAATAAGCTGAAAAGTCATGACTTGTCACAATAATAAAAAACTCAACAGCTTGATTTAATTAAGTCATTTCTTTTCATAGAAAACAATAAGGAAATAAATGATAAACACAATTTAAACCATAAAAAACTCACCAAAAATATTTTTGTTTTTAAATTTATTTTATTAATTTATATAATTAAAAAGTCAACAAATTTGGATTAATGATATGATGATAATTTTTTAAAAAAAAGATAGATTATATGTTGCAATAGATAGATTATCTGATGCAACAGACTATCTATTTGTTGCAACAGATGATATATTTATTGTCACAGATAAGTTATCTGATGCAACAGATATAGAATCTGTTGTCACAACTCAATATATAAATGGTTCCTGAAAAACAACTAATTATTAATAATAATAAGCTGAAAAGTCATGACTTATCATAATATTGCTTAATTTATTTAAGTCATAACTTTTTGTAATAATCAAGAATGTCATTAATAAATGAAGGTGAACAGTTGCGCCTTTAAATCTGTTTCATTAATTTATATAATTAAAAAGTCAAAAAAATTGGATGTCATGATGATAATTTTAAAAAAAAGATATATAGATTATATGTTGCAACAGATATATTATCTAATGCAACAGGTTACTATTTGTTGCAACAGATGATATATTTATTGTCATAAATGAGTTATCTGATGCAACAGATATATAATCTATTGTCACAACTCAATATAAAAATAATTGCTGAAAAGAACTAATTATTAATAATAATAAGCTGAAAAGTCATGACTTATCACAATATTGCTTAATTTAATCAAGTCATAACTTTTCACAGTAAGCAAGAAATGTCATTAGTAAATGAAGGTGAACAGTTGAGACTTTTTGCCTAACACATTCAAGTTCAATCCTCTATAAATAGGTCTCTACTTACTCAATCGTTCATTCTACTACACTCTATTTATTCCTTGCTCTTGTTACACCTTCAACTACTTTCTCTTCAAGGACTTGATAGCTTTTTCCTGTCTCTGGTAAGTTTTTTTCTTGATTTTTATGTAAATATACATTGTATTACATTCGAATTCTTTCTTTTCTTTACTTTTGCTTATACGTGTGTGTTTTGTCAACAATTTATTTTCTAGATATGGCTGATCCAGTATGGGATGTCGCTATTTTACAAGACGCCATGCGAGAACTACAAAAGGAGGTTCATGACCTGCAGTGGGAGTTGGCCGCCGTCAAAGTAAGGATGCTGCGGGAGATCCGCAGGCTGAGGAGGGCGCTGCTGCTGCCGAATGAAGATTGGTCGGCTGGCCATACAAATAATAATGATAATAATAATAATAATTAAGCTTTTTTTTTCTTTTACCTATGTATTTTTATTTTTTTTGTTTAATAAAAAATTTATGTTTGATACATTTGACGTTTTAATTCTTATTTAATTTTCATGTTGTCTATTTCTTTTTCTCAACGAATAACATGTCTACAATTAAAGAATAATTTGAATCCAGTATCAATAGCAAGAGATCAACATATGAGTTGAGTTATCTGTTGGGTTTGTGACAGGAGCTGCATTTTGTTGTTCGAAACAGATTATTCATCTGTTACAATAAAATAATTATCTGTTGCAACAGATAAATATTCTTTTGCAACGGATATATATTCTGTTGCAATAGATTACTTGTCTGTTGGAACAGATTACTAATCTGGTGCAACAGATTATTTATCTGTTGAAACAGATTACTAATTTGGTGCAACAGATTATTACTTTGTTGCAACAGAATACCCATCTATTCGATTCATATTACGGACACCTAGAACTTTAAACATGAATCCAACATGAGTCTACTATTGCAATAGAACATTTATTTGGTGCCACAGATGATGGATCTGTTTAAACAGATTGCTCTTATGTTGCATTCATATTCGCGTGCTAGCTATTGTTGAAAAAATAGCGCACTAGCAGTTACCCAGATGACAAATTCAACTAAAAAACATAATTTGATTTACCAAAGTCTCCTCTCAAGTAAATGCCAAAGTTAAAAGTGATGTACGAAATAAAATTTGGCAGAAGAATATGAAGATGATAATGAAGCATAAGATGATGATAATGAATCAAAAGATGATGAATAAAGCAGCAACAATAATGAACAACAAATATCGCGAAGAGAGAGAAAATAACAACGGATGAGGAGAGAGAAAAACACGTTTTTTTCCCTTCATTCCCCGTTATATTAACTAGCATTTAGATCAAAGTGTAAATTTAAAAACTTGTGGGTTATTTTTAAATTTTTCAAACTTTCTTAATCCATAATTAAGTAATTGTCACCTCCACTCAATTATTAAGACTTGTGCCACCTATACCTCATTTTAAAATTTTTTTGTCACCTGTAGCCCAAAACCCCAGTTAGTTAGTGAAACCCCATTATATATACACTTGTACAGAGTTTGTGACTACTCAATTGAATTCATTCTCTCAAATAAGATATTTTCTCTCAATGATCTCTTATCAGTTTTCTCTCAACATGAACTAAGATTCATATATCTGCAAAAATTAATTGTTTTAGCTAGCTAGTTACCATACGTTAATAAGAGAAACAACTAGCACATCTTGTTCAAAAAGATAAATCCAGTCATCTGCCAAAGATCAACCCGTTTGCAAGGTTACATTACTGATAATGATAATGATTTGCCTGATGAAGATCTTGTAAATTTTGCACTATTTGTATATTGTGATACAATCACCTTTGAGGAAAGTGTAAAGATGATTGGGTTAATGAAATAAGTTTTAAATCCTAAATTCACATATGATTTGGTAGATGATTTATTCTCATGGGACCTGAAAAGATAAGAACACCCGATGCTCAACTACTTAGGTTGTAGTATTTAATAAAAAATATTATTAATTGGAGACTTACGGATTCTTTCTTAGCAGAAGCAAATTTATAGTAATCACGACTTGTGTCACTGATCGGTAGGAATATTACAACATTGATGAATTTCTTATCTTCCACAGCCTTTATATCCTTCTGGATACGCTAAGCATACGTTGAATAGTTTGTGAATGCAGTAAAAAGTTTTTCTGATGAATAATTTTTTGTTCATTTTATGTGTAAGCTTTAGCCATTATTATGAAAGAAAAAAACACCTATAGTAGTGTATTTATATGTTGTAGGTAGAATCGAAGAAGAGGACAAGCTAATTGGTTAACAGGTTAACGAGTTAATAACTCAAATGTGACTCAACTTTAGATTTTATCGCAGAAAGTCACTCAACTTTGATCTTTATTTCAAAAGTCACTCAACTTTCACATTTTTACTTAGAAAGTCACTTAAACTATTTAATCATTTTTTTAAATAACATTTGCTTATGTGGTATTATTATTTAAATGCAAAATTCAAAAAAATAAAAAATTATCTCTTAATGACCCTTTTATCCTTATTTCCATAAATTAATTTTTCTTTCTCATTTTTCTTCTCCTTCTCACATATTGTAATTGATTCAACATTAAATATGCCAAATAAAGTATTAAAAGATCAAATTAAATTTAACAATAATCGAAGAATAAGAAATTATTAATATAAACTATATTAATATGATGAAATATAACTAAATGATACGTAATTCAACTCATTTATTACTAAAAGTCACGTGTATGTAGTTATTACATATATATATATAGTGAATCCCTATAACGTAGGTATATTACTCATAATATTTAGTTATGGACATAAAATCCCTAATTCATCATACATATACATATAGTACAGTGCTTTGTTTTCATACATATAGTACAGACATTTATAAAAAAGCGCATCTTTAGAGTGAAAACAGGAAGAGGGGGTGTATTGTTGAGAGCGTCGCATTTATAATAAGCTATATAATGTGTAAATTTAAATTTAATCAGATTTCAATACGAACATCAATATCAGATGGAAAAAAGAAGTTGAAACAAGGATTGAAAAGGTAGAGCAATATAATTGTAGTTTTAATTCTTTGGTTATTGTTAAATTTTAATGTGATCCTTTGATATTTTATTAAACATATTTAATGTTGAATCAATTATGCGAGAAGGAGAAGAAAAATGAGAAAGGGGAGGGGAGATACAAAATTTAAGGGAATAAGGATAAAAGAGTCATTAAAAAATATTTTTTATTTTTTAGAATTTTTATTTAAATAGAAATTCCACATAAATAAATTTTATTTAAGAAAATAATTAAATAGATTGAGTGACTTTAAGAGTAAAAATGTGATAGGTAATTTTTGAAATAAAGGCCAAAATTGAGTGATTTTGTGAGATAAAAGTCCAAAGTTGAGTTATTAACTCACAAGTTAACTACTGTGTATTTGGTGGTTGCATTAGTAGTGGAGTTAACTATATCGACTTATTTATGGTTATAGTAGACATGCTATAGCTGCATTTGATGTTAAATATCAAAAAATTCAATCTAAAAAAAAGGTATAATTTTTTTTCCCAGCCTAATCTTAGATTATTACTGTAAAGAAACTAAAAAGGAAATTAAAGTATTGGAAGGAACTGTAGAGGCAAAAAGAAGGTTCTCTGAAAACCTTAGTAAGGTTGATGTACATACCAATAAGGGTTGTGGTGGAATGATAAAAATTCCTTCATTCTTAATTAGAGATCTTAGGTCTGAGTCCGTACGGATATGGAGTCGTCTTTGCTAGATAGTGCTTTAACACCTAAAGTGGGGTGGGTTTCTGACATCAGTTCGGATTTAGTCGAACTCTAATGAGATAACGAACAAAGAGTGGAAACATATTAAATAAAAAAAGACTGATATACCATGTCCCAAACTTCAACATTTAACTATGGATACGAAGATGAATTCAAATGGGATAAAAGAGTATCAATTTCTTGAAATATTCTCATGGCATTATGGGGTTAATTAGTGAAGGTGAGGTAGTTTTATATGTTTAGTTATTTATTGTTTCAGTAAATTCTTTGATTATTTTACTTTTGTTTGTTCGTGTTGTTTCACATGGCAAGACTGATATGGTTACCAACGAATTAAGAGCAAAACTGTACAACATATAATGTTTAATTGAAAGCTTCAAAGGAAAATTCTAATTTTATACCTGAGCTAAACTAGTGAATATATTCGCGCTTCGCGTGATCGATAAAGAATTTTTATTATAAAATAAATATTATCCTAAATTTATAATTAAATATTAATTTCTTTATAATGTTCAATCGTAATATTATGAGTTGTTTCTTTATATCATAGTATTTTGAAGATATTGTTTTGCTTTTTTTTAATCCTCTTATCTCACTTAACTGTTGATTTTTGTATCTTGATATGCTATTTGCAAAAATAGAACAATATCATACAACTTACCTATAAAATGATATTATCATAATTAAATATTTAATCTTAAAATAAATATTATATTTCATAAAAGAATAGAAATAGATAATCTGACATTCAAAATAGATAAGCTAACATCCAATATTCCACAACCAAATTGAACCAGCGAAAAATAATGTCTTTAATCACTTGCAACTTTCGATCGATATGAAAATTTATTACCCTTCTTTAAACAAAATCAAAGATTTAGGAATTCTTTTCACCTCAACTGATTTAGTTTTCTTAAATTGGGAGCGAACTGTCAAAGAGAAAGAAAGAAAAACAAAGAATAATCGAGAAGCAGAGGAGCAGTCGAAAGAATCAAATAAAAAGACAAAAATACCTATGCTTTTGATTTAAATAACCTTAAGTAGAAATTTGTCCAACTTTTAATGCAAAATATACAATAATTTATGTTGTGGTCGTCCTAACCTTCATGCTTCTATATAATAGTAGATAGAAAAATAATAAAGATAGAAGAGAAAAGACATGTAGTCATCATTAAAGCCGTCTCGAATTTGCAAGTAGACGCTTAAAGTTTGGAGGGTGTAGGAATATGTCTGTGGTGTATTGGTGATACTTATATTTTTCAAATAGATATTTTATAGTATTACCTTATGCGTGTCTTGTTTCTATTATTATTCTTTACTATCTAGGGTGTGATATCCCACGTTGCATGCTTTTATGTGTTTTGTTCGTTATATTGGTATTTGTCCTGAACCGGGAGCCTATCGAAAACAATATTTATACTTTATCAGAGGTAGTGATATGAACTACGCACACTTTACTCTTTTCAAACCCCACTTGATGGTAATATAATGGGTATGTTATTGTTGTTGTTGCTATGAACCCACAAAACTAAATTCAACTTAAATAAATACACCACTTTGATGCATTTTCAGAGCAAGTGTAAGTGAAAAGCAGTAATATAACGTATCCAGAAAATAGTTTCATCTTATTATTATTCTAACAAATCAGGGAATCAATGAATGTTAGTTTCATAATTCATTGGTTTTAATTTTCCCATAATTTTCACTTTTTTAAGAACTCATGGCAGTCTAAATATATTTGATTTTGTCGAACCCTATGTAAGTGATACAATTTAATTTTTTTAATGAAAAATTTATTTAGCATGTATAAAAGATATATCAAGGGATCAATGAATTAAAAAAAATTATTAAAAATTGAAAAACAAAAATCATGGTCAAACTTTTGTATCTCAAGTACATCGAATGTTTTAAATGCTACTTAGACAAATAAGAGGAACCCAATTGAGATGCATCTCACTGTATTTTATAGTCATTTGAAGAGTTATGAGTTGTGACACTGACTCCTTAGGGAAGCATATTAATTGATGTTTAGATCGAGTTTATAAGAATAAATGGATTATAGTAGACTTGAATATTGAACTATTACTAGTGATATATCTAGATTCTCCAGCCCCAAAGTGTTACAAGTATCCTCTTTAATTTTGGGACTAACTTGAATGTCCTTTAAAATCTCCGTCAATTTGGTAATTTCTTGGTTTGGACTTCCCTCAATTGTTGATGCTGCTTGCATATGACAAATATGCAAAGCTTGCTTCCATATGTATGACAAGCTCAATTAAAAATGCTTCCAGATGCTTGCGTGTGGCAATCTAAAAACAGAACAAAGTATTGGTGACAAAATATCAGTACTGATCCCATAATAGCTTAATCTGCCAAGCCAAAAGGAATCACGAGGAGGCAGACTTGTCTACCAGCTATCAAAGTTTTCTAGTGAACGCTGAAAAGAAGAATGCATACAATGTCCAAAAAAGTTTCTAAACAGTAGGCAGATACAGATAAAAGGTATTACCAGCATTCAAATATCTAGCACAATATGATATTGACAAGGTTGTTGCATATTCAAGAGATATCCACCTGATCGCTGTAGTTGTAGAGGAACAAGGAGTTTTCACTCGGAGCTAAAGTTTTGACCAGAAAACTTGATTTACCCAATGAATCCAGTGCAGAAATCACAGCTCTTTATTTTAACTTTTTTCTTTTTTCTCTTATGCTCACAGATATCTTAAAAGGCAAGTTTTATAGAACTAGCTGGATAATATGAAGCCTAACATGTTCAGATATAGGATTTCCAATATTTTTTAAGAGAAAATGATTTCAACGTGTGTTACCTTCTCATTTACCTACTCTGTGATAGCAGAAGTAGAATGTTGCAGTTACTCAATTCTGTTTATGCCATCAGTTGGTAATATAGCAATGCAATAATTCAATGAGTAATATACAATTAAAGACTCTGAGAGTTACAAATGTGGAAGATGAAGGAGTGGGTTAATGAGGGTGAACTCTTTTCAGTTTTGATGACCCGTATCACTCACCATGTGATTCTGAGGCAGGCGTTAAACCAAAGCCACCATCGTATCAGATGTGAGGATTCATCTTCGTCTTCTCAACAATCACCAAGTAAACTGAGAGCTCATTGCGCTGACAATAGAGATAATATACAAGGGGAACAATTTCAAGGTCACAACAATACCAAGATAGGAATTCGTCTATGTTGCTACAACAGAGTAAAGATTACAGATTCTACTTGCTTGAGGATCAATAATTAATTTGATGACATTAGATTGCTAGGCAACATCTGATGAACCAATTCCTTATACGGTAACATGGATGCCATATTGCCACCAATTGAATCTTATGACAAAGATAATTTGCCTCTTCTACATTGTAATGAAATTGAAGTTCGTAAAACTATGGTGCTCCACCTGATTAGAATTATGTTTGGAATTTTAAGCATGTCACTGATACATATATTAGTTGTATAATATAAATTGTTTAAGTTCAATAAGCTCAATAGTAGAGTATATTCATACCTGCACAATATACAAAGTGGAGGTCTGTCTCTGCATTGCTAGGAATGGGCATAAAGCTGGAAAATGAAAAAAAAAAAAAAAAAAAAGTAG
>JAPEIP010000003.1:99937898-99954014 GCA_026120095.1 Capsicum chinense
AATATCATGAGCATCTTGTACAACTTCTTCAATTCAAGACAATAGCATGGGGATCACGTTGAACATAAACTTAGAACATGGAATAGTCATTTAGGACTTATTATGTCATAAAAGCATGATTTATATTCCCTTAGGTATTTTCACAAACACCTTACATTCACATCTTAGGTATAGGTGGATTCATCAAGATTACAAATATTCAACCACCAATTTCACATATTTATACGTTAAATACCACCATATCCTTACAATAAATATACAAAGATCCCATCTTAGGCATCATCAAACTATAACCACATGAACATCAACCACCAACAACATAAACATCATAATACAAAATTTAAAAGATGGTTCTTGAGCTTCATGGACGAAAGGAGTCCATGAATCAACTCACGCATACCTTAGAAGGAAGATTCTTGATGATTGACGGAGGAAATTCCTTGAAATCGGATCTTCAATCTTAGTTACGCAACCCTAGTTGTTTTTCTATTTTAGTGCTCTTAGATGATGAGATTTGAGATGATAATAGGGTTGTAATATGTTTAGAAGCTATATATTTTGTAGGGTTAAGTTTAGGGACGTGTAAGGAGTGTTAAAAGACTTAATTACTCTTAAAATAACTCAAAATGGAGTATTTTTGGCACTTGAAACTGACTTAGGTGGCGCCCAAGTGATTGCCTAAGCTAGGTTGGGCGGCGCCTAACCAATCGCCTATGTTTGGTTGGGCAGCGCCTAACCAATCGCCTATCCTTACTGTCTCTCACGAAAATGGGCATAACTTTTTGGTCGGGTATTGGATTAAGGCAAAATTGGTATCGTTGGAAAGCTAATTCGATTTACACTTTGGTGGATCTAAGTCAGCCAAAATACCATATTAACATCGAGTTATACTCATTCAAATATAACCCTTATAAAATCGAACACTAAAACTTGATGGATTCAAAAACTCTTAGCTTGTATTACCTTAAGTGACTCATATGAACATGCTTAATGCATCATAAGCTATCCTATCACTAGGATATCCATTGTAAGTCATGTACTCAAGTATGAATCACAGGATAGGAGATTTCATACGTAGGAATACTTATTCACTTCCTAGCTCAGAAACATGCGGGGTATTACAATAGGGTGGAAGGCTCTATAGTTGAGGCATATCTTGTAAGAGAAATGTCTCAATTTTGTTCATACTACTTTTGTGATGAAGTTTCTTGTTCAAGAAACAAACCAAATCGTCATCAGGATGATGAGAATGAGCCTCATTTAAAACCGATATCAATTTTTAATCGATCTTATTGTAAGGCTAAAAAGATCATATTTCGCCGGCTCACTACCATAGAGCATAAATCAGCAACTTTGTATGTTTTGCTGAATTGTCCAGAAGTTGAACCCTCTCTGAAGTAATGAGATTAAAAATTAACATATCTTATTTATTTACTCATTCCCTTAAGGAAACTAATTATGTTTCGCATGTTGGATCTTCAGTTCATTTAAGACTCAATTCTACGATAATCAAGTGTATGCATCCTTTGCAACATGGTTTACATATGAGGTTCGTAAGTGTACTAATATCTTTATAAATTTTAAACATTTACACATTCTTCAACTAACATATATATATATATATGTATGTATAATATTTTTAGGTACACCAATCACCAAATGCATCGGCATACCATCAGTTCTTGAGAGATATTTCTTTGGGACCAGTTGAAGCTCATAAAATGTACCATTACACAGTAAATGGGTTAAAATTTTCCATCGAAGAACACTCCAGAACAAGGAAAACAAATAATAGTGGTGTTTGGGTTAAGGGTGATGATTATTACTTTGGCATAATACACGAGATCTTAGAACTGGAGTATGCTGGTTTCTCAATAAAAAAAATTGCCCTCTTTCAATGTAAGTGGTTTGATCCAATCACAAGAGGCACAAGAATACATAAGGAGCATAACATCATTGAAGTGAAGCATAATAGATCGTATCCTATTTACCATCCCTTTGTTCTAGCAAAAAATGCTAAACAAGTGTATTATGCTCCTTATCCATTGTGCAGTGATAAGTCTGATTGGTGGGCTGTGATAAAAACAAAGCCTATAGGATGGGTGGAAGTTGAGAATGTATTGGAGACTGCATATCAAAATGAAATGCAGATTGATCACCAGCTAATGGACATTGACTTAGTGGACAGTTTGAATCAACCAAAAATATATTTGAAGAAGTTAATATTGCAGAAGAAGAGACTGAGTGGGTAGTGATACAAAAACAAACCTAAAACCCGAAATTAAGGACTAAAAAATAAAAATTAGCAACTAAAAGAAAGTGAGATGACGATGAAATGGATAAAAGTAAAGGGATAGTAGTGAGACATACACTCACACCAATGAATAGCACCAAGGTGTGTATCAAGCACCAAAACATACAACACCAATGAAAGATAACACCACACTCTTAGGTGGACCAAAGGAATTCACACTCCTCAATCATACCTTTCTTGCCAATTGATCAACATACGTGAAATCCATCAAATGTGTTAATCCCTCGTTTCAATGTCTTTTCCAAAACCTACACTAAGATGGATTTTCCAAAATCTACACTAAGGAAAGAAAATATAATTTCAATTTCACTCAATCAATTCTTCAAAACTAAGAAAAATAGAAGATAAAGGGTCTATTTATACTATTACAAAACAATGACTAAAATACCCTTAATGAAGGGTGCTCCTTTAGAGTGTAAAGAGAGAGATAAAAAAGACCTCCATGCCCTTAGTGGAAGGTGCCCATGTAGTGTAAGATATGCAAGGCTTTCAAGGCTCCTCCTTTTGACATTTAAGCAAGTAAACTCCCTTGGCTGAAGGCATCATTCTCTCGTAAGCTTCCATTTGCATGAACAATGCTTGAAAAGGCTCCAAAAAGGTCTTCAATCCAAAACTTAAACCTTTGACAATACCTTGTACTCTTTGTGCTCTTCATGCTTGTATCATCCTCTTCATTTTAAAAGGAATGTGTACTCAAATCACACCTTGCAAAATCAAAGAGAGAAGAAAACAAGCACACAATCCTCTTGGTAGGAGGGTTAACATTAGTACCATAATTATATCATCACTCCAAGGTGGTTCACACTTAACATACATCCACGTATCCTTGGTATTTAACATGAAAAGCTTAGCATAAAGGATACCAAGGAAGTGAATAGCATCTACATTAAAAGATAATAAGCATGAACTAAAACTACACTTCCAACATCTCACAAGTACCCCGGGATCAAAGGGAAGTAGTAGGCATGGGTCTAGGACGAAACTACCCACCCCTTGTACTTGAGGATCAAAGTTATGACTTCCTAAAACACCACACATAATTTTGATATACACATGGTAACCTTGAACAATATTAACTTCATGGATTTGACCACACAAGTTCAAAGGACCATACTTATTGGAAGATCAACATTACAAGTTATATAGACAAGCCAAGGTTGTTCACATTTGACATACATCCATACATCCTTGGTATTTGACATGAAAAACTTGGAAGAAAGGATATAAAAGAAGTGAATAGTATCAACATCAAAAGGGAATGCACATGACCAGAGGTTACCCCACCTACGTCTCAAAGGTACACCAGTATCAAATAGATATAGAAGACAAGGGTCTAAGTCTCGGCCACTCTCATTTTCCCCTAAGGTTTCCCCCACAAGGTTAAGTATATCCTCTCTATCACTATTAGAAATGTCATGAGAGCAAAGAGGGTTAAGAGAGGTATTACACAAGTCAACTTCAACTTTGGTGTCCTTATGCATGTACTCACTAGTTTCAAGCTCATCACCATTGGTATGCTCATCATAGAAAACACACAAAGAAGAAGTAGATGGAATACTTAAACAAATACCACCTTCTCTTTCAAGAGAGTAACCCACACACATATTCAAATCATAACGGGAAGCAAAGGGATCATAATCAAAATCATTTGTACAAGTATAATCACAATTCAGGTCACCTAAACATTCTAGCAAATCAAGGTCAACTCTACCCGATTGATCATTTTGCACACCCTCACTAGTTGTTGGCAACTCACTTACCAATATAGATTCACCTTGGTTTTCACAAGGTTAAACTTATGTGTGAACACTCTTTTCACTTGGTAATGGAACCTTATTCAAGTTATAAATGCTAGCACTAGGTGGACACAAATCATTCTTACGAAAAGAATTAATTTTGTCATCTAAAGGATCAACTAGTGCTTGCGTACTCACAACAAGATCTTGGTCCTTTTGCAACCTAACAAAACTAAGAGTATCACAAAAGGAAGATTCATACACTTCTTGACTAATCCAAATCGAAACTACACCACTTTGGCTACTACTAGCCACATCACAATAATTTAAGTTTCTAGGAGTGTAGAAAATAACTTTGTTACCTTGTAGATCATGAAAAGTGTGTTCTTCCATTTATTTTGTACCATGAAATCCCTCATGCTCCACATCACAATGGAATATGTCAAGATTTCCCCTTGGATTCATTTCTTCATCACCTGTCCCAAGATTGGAACTTTCGGCCAAGGGTTCTATTAACTCATCAACTACGTGTGTGTGTGGAACTCCTTTTGGATTATTCTTTGAGAATGTATGATCTTTAACCTTCACATAAGAAGAATTAATTCTAGGCAAAATTCTTGCACTTGGGTTAGTGAGTAACAAGGATTCTTTGTGGACAAGATCCACAATCAAGCATTTGTTTTTCTTTTCTTCTTCCTTATTTTCTACACACTGTTCTTGTATCTCAATATCAAGCTTCTCTCCATCTTGAAAACCGACCTCATCACCCTTGGATTCTATCACCATCTCTTCTCTTAGTTTTATGGGGTGATTTCGATTTAGTGGATCTTGGGAAAGAGGCATTAGATTTGGTTGGTGATGTATTTGAATTTATGGCATGGGAATTTGTGGAGGCTTTAATGGGCATAGTCTATCAATACCCTCTTTCATTCTAATCATACTACCCTTCAAAGTATCCATATCACCTTTCAAAGAATCTAACTCTCCTTTTACATTGTTAAAACCACCCTTCAATTCTCGAGATAGTGAATCAAACCGAGCCATCAAGGCTCCCAAAACATATTACCTAAGGGTTGGGATATGGTACCCTCGGATTCCATCTCAATTGTACCTAAAAAAATAAAAAAAACAGCAAAGATGAAAAACTACAAAACGAACAAGCACGTTAGTTCAAAAGCCTCACCACGCTCACACTCGAATCTCACCTTACACTTGGTCTCACAAGTGCTGAAAACTTGGAAATACTTGGCAAGTGAATTGAGTGGTGATATGCCTTGGTACGGAATCAATTTTTGTTTGATAAGACTCAAATAAAATGATGCACGAACTTGAACCAACAAACTACTATGAATTAAAAACGAGAAAAGACACAAAAATTGAAGACACAAAATAAACGAACTCTAGACTAATTACCAACCTAGTACGTACTTACTAGTTTGTTAATTAGTGATAGAATTTAACATACAAGAAACTAGAATAAAAAATTAGAAACTAGGAAATCTACTTAGGAACACAATTTGGTTGTTCATAAAAGTGATGATGTGGCAGTTTGTGATTGGACGTAACTTTTTCAAAATTTTCAATTCCCAAATTCTTGTCTCGGCCAAACAACACTTAAGCAGAAGAAGAATTTTAGATTTGAGGGGGAAATATGCAAGTTTAGAGCCTTTTTGAGCTTTAATTTGAATTTGAAATGGATTGGTCCCCTCAAGTGTACTTTCAATTGTATTTGTTTGTCCCCTTGTCCCCTCTTTCTTTTTGAAAGACTTAGAATATGCTAAGGAATATTCTTGTACAAACGCTTAGTACACTCTCTTTCTTCTCTCTTTTTGGATCAAACAAGCTACTTGAATATTCTTCTTCAACAAAATTTGAAGATGATGGATGAACAAGATGAATATTCAAGAGTTGACCACTGTTTGACCACTAGGCAACCCCGAATTTAATTTTTCTTTTAGATCTAGGTTCCTTTTGCCAAGACAAGCACAACCAACACAAAATCATCCACAAATCATGCGACCAACTCAAACCCAAAATGGATCTCACCTCTAAAAGCTTCAAACAAGGCACAACAATGGTGGATCTAGCTCAAAATTATCCAAATCTTGTTTCAAGAGTAGATCTAGACTCCTTAGGTGCTAGGGAGCAAGGATCTAGTACTTGAAACTAACAAAACACAATAAAATTTTGTAGATCTAACTTGCAGAAATCTGTCCAAGTACAAAAAAATGTGAAACACCTTTTTTTTTCTTGACTCTATACTCTTTTTTTATGGAGATTTGCTTAGATCCAAGGCTTAGAGTTGTGGGAACAACTCCAATACATGTCTCTTGATACCAAATGATACAAAAATAAACCTAAAAATCAAAATTAAGGACTAAATAAACAAAAATCAGCAACTAGAAGAAAGGGAGATGAAGATGAAATGCATAAAAGTAAAAGGATAGTAGTGAGACATACACTCACACCAATAAATAGCACCAAGGTGTGTATCAAACACCAAGACACACAACACCAATGATATATAACACCATACTCTTAGGTGGACTAAAGGAATTCACACTCCTCAATCACACCTTTCTTGCCAATTAATCAACACAAGTGAAATCCATCAAATGTGTTAATCCCTAGTTTAAGTGTCTTTTCCAAGACCTACACTAAGATGGTTTTTCAAAGCCCCACACTAAGGAAAGAAAATACAATTTGAGTTTCACTCAATCAATTCTTCAAAGTTAAGTAAAATAGAAGCTAAAAGGTCTATTGATACTATTACAAAATAATGACTAAAATACCCTTAATGAAGGGTGCTCCTTTGGAGTGTAAAGAGAGAGATAAAAAAAGACCTCCATGTCCCTAGTGGAAGAAGCCCATGTAGTGTAGTATATACAAGACTTTTAAGGCTCTTCCTTTTCATATTTAAGCAAGTAAACTCCCTTGGTTGAAGGCATCATGCTCTCGTAAGATTCCATCTGCATGAAAAAGGCTTGAAAAGGCTCCAAAAAGGTTCTTCAATTTGAAACTTGAACCTTTGACAATACCTTGTACTTCTTGTGCTCTTCATGCTTGTATCAGGTAGGAGATGAGGAAACTTCCAAATAGGGTGAATAATTTAGTGGAGAATCTTAAGAAGAGGAGAATTAGTTTGTATAGGTTGTATTTATTATGTATTGATGTCTTTATGCTTTGTACTATTTATGTTTATGTTTCTTGTTTAAGATTGATATGTAATATACTGTATAAGATTGTTGTTTTCACTTTTCCATAATTTATATAGTAATAGAAATATTCTTGTCTATCTCGTGTTGTTGGAGCGATTTGAAATGTGAATTAGTAACTTGAAATAGTTATTTGGAATGTTTTCTTATATATTTATTTTGTAGGAATTAACTACTTGTTAACTTCACATAATTTAGATGTCAGGTAGAGGTGATAAAGGTAAGGAAAAAGTTGATCCTACAAAAATAAAAAAGAAAAAACAACCTCCACCTTATAGACGATCGACAGGAATTCATATATATGAGGGTCGGTTTACTGACGCACCAGCACGACCCTCATATTCTAGGTCATCGCAGCATTCAAATCCTGCTCCTACTCATATGGGACCACTTCATGAGTCTATGCCGACTCATTCTACTCCTATCACCGTGCCACCGCCATCACAGTACTATCGGACGACCGCTAGCACATTCAGATAGCTACCATCATCAGTACCCTCTACTAGTAGCCACCCATGTTCTCACAGTGGTTCTGTTGGATCTATTGGGTTGTCAGATCTTCATCTTTGAGGCACTCCATCCGGTGCTTCAGATCCGCCCACGCCAGTTTATCTACCAGAACTTGCTCCACAGCTAGGAGACAGAGATGATTATCGAAGGCGGTATATTATTCCATATGAGATAGGGTAATATTTCTAAATATAACCACATTATTCATTTTTCATTTACTATATTATTATGCTTTATGAATTTACTGTTTAATCTGTGTTGTAGGTTTAGGCCCGATGCTGGAGTTGGAAAAATTACGACAAAATATATTTTTCGGAACTCCAACGGCTATTGGACCAGTTGGCAAAAGGTTCCAGAACATGACAGAGAACTAATGTTTAAAGAATTTCATGTAAGGATTTAAATTATCGACTACTTACCGCATTGTTAGAATAAAAAATCAAACATTATATTTTTGTTTTTGTTGTAGAAATATTACTGGTGGGATGACGCGCATGAATGTGCTATAAAGAGGAATTTTTATAGAAGATCTAGATCCAGATTCAACGGTCTATTGGATTATGCCAGAACCAATAGGGTACGACCAGGGTTTATACTGAAACCCATGTGGAAAGATTATATTCGCTATTGGAATAGCAACGAATACAAATGGTTGAGTGAGAAAAGAAAGAAAGCCAAGCATCATCCAAGGGTGGCTCACTACATACTGCGGGTGCAGAGAGTCAGATTACTATGGAGGAAAAAATGATATGTAACTTTTAAAGTTTTAATTGTTTGTTTCTATTTAAATTTTTAATCATTTGAATATTAATAATTTTATCATATGCAGGAAAAATAAAAGGGTAGGAAGATAAGACACGATGAGATATTTGAGGCGACATATGCGAGGAAGAAAAAGAACCCAATTGATGAAGATGTCTGGGTTGAGCCTCGTGCAAAACCTGTCCATGTAAGAATCAAATTTCATGTTATGAATCTTTTCTCAAAGTTGATATTTAAGTACAAGTAGTTTAATATTTTTTAACTATTAATTTTAACTTTACTTTGATTATAGGACAAATATATGCAGCTCGTTAGTGAGTATCATAGTACTCAGCCTCCTGAAAGTCAGGGTGAAACAATACCTGAAGATGTAGAGGAGGAGTTATGGAGAAAAACTGTGGGTCCTCTAGTTAGAGGCCAATACTACGAATACCTCAGAAAATGTGAGAACGAGAATGCTAGGACTACGTTCGGCCCAAAATCCTATTCCTCATCAGTTGATAGAGAAATCGTTGAATCACTAAGAACTACGATTTCTAAAATCACTGAAGAGCGTGCTTCACAGAGAGAGGGCGAACAGAAGGAAGAGAAAACAACATCACAAATCAAGATGTTGCAGTAGCAGTTCAACTCTTTTATTCAATCTGTAGGGATTATTCTTCCATGTCCTGGTGATGCAGTTTGGGCTGCAAAAGGTTTAGGCCCACTGGATGATATCAGCACAGATGAGGAATCAGATCTTGTGTGTACGGCTGAGGACGCGGATGACGCAGATGATGATGATGAGTGGTAGTTTTTTGACTTTTGTATGTGTTGTAGTTTGAATTTGTAGATGACTTGTACTTTTTAAACTTTTGTATGTTTTTAGATTTGTATAGTGTGTTGGTTGTGTGGGAATACACTTGGTATGTTGTTGTTGTTGTATTGTATATTTCCCTTGAATTAATAAAAGTTGTCAAATTTAGGTTGCCAACAGTTTTTATTCTTTTAAAAAAATTACCAGAAGAATGTGGTTGGTTTTCTAGAAAATTTTACAAAAAAAGATCACAAGTGGTCGATTTTTTTTTTCCAGAAAACTGATCACAAGAATTTTAAAAAACCAACCATTTGTGGTCGATTAATTAAAATTTTTTTCAGAAAATCGACCACATGTGGTCGATTTTATGGAATTTTATATAAAAAAACCGACCACAAGTGATTGAATTTTTAAAATTAATTAATTAAATTTAAAATAAAACCGACCACAATTGGCCGATTTTATTAAAATTAATTAATTAATTTTAAAATAAAACTGACCACTTGTGGTCCCTTTTTTTTTTTTAAATCATTTTTTCTTTTATAAAAAAGAATAATAAATTTTTAAAATATCTCCATATACATTTCAAAAATACTGACCACACGTGGTTGGTTTTAAAAAAACTACCACGCTTTTACCGATCATGCATTTTGATCGGTTTTGTGGTCGAAAATGCAGGAAAACCAACCACATGTGGTCGATTTTTGTGGTCGATTTTTCTATTTTTTTAGTAGTGATGGTGCACAAGATCGGAATGCAAAATTTCAAGGATATTCTTATAAGGGGAGCTAATACGCATTGCTCTTTTTTTCTTACGAGATTTTATCCCACTAGATTTTTCTTGTAAGGTTTTTAATGAGGCAGCCGAAATGCGCATTATTATATATGTGTACTCTTTTTCCTTCACTAGATTTTTTTTCAACCGGGTTTTTTCTAGTAAGGTTTTAACGAGGTACATTATCTATCAATTAGACATTCAAGTGGGAGTGTTATAAATGTATTTACATTATAGTGAATGTCTATCAAGATCTATCAAGATATAGTTGATATCTATCAGGATTTGAAATATTTGTCTTTTAATGAGAAACTAGGAATAAATTTTCCTATAAATAGAAGAACTTCCTTCATTGTAAATCAATCCTCAAGAATCCTCTTAGTCATCCCTCCAAAAAAATAAGATTACTCTTTATTCTCTCTACTCTTCTTCTTTATTCTATTTTGTTTACAACAATTTTCGCCCTTTTTTGAAAATTACACTTTAAAATATTTTTAAAAAGCTTAATCAAAATACAAATTATTTTCTTCAAGAATACTTTTTCTGACCTTATTAAGAAATACTTTGCAAAATAAGTTAGATTTTACGAGGCTGGCATACAAGTTTCCTCCATTTCAATTTGTTTGACTTACGTTGTTTTTAAGTTCATTTCAAGAAGAAAAATTCTTTTTATTTTTAGCAATTTTTAAATTTTAATTGTTCACATAATATTTTTAAGACTATAAAATTAAATATTATTTTAATTTATTTTTATATATCTTAATTTAAGATCATAAAATTTTAAAAAATATTAAATTTTATAACAAGTTAAAATAGATCAATTAATTTAAAATAAAAAAAATAATTAGTAATGGATTTATCGGTAACAGCATCTGATAAATAAAAGAGTGCTAGAATTTAGAGTAGATCCAGACAAGATTGCATGGAGTGACAGATCCAAAAACAATTCTTTTTTTATATTGATAGTCTGGATGTAGGGTAAGAAATAGATTTTCAAATTTTGTTTCCATTTTTAAACCAATATAATAATTGGATTAACTCATTAGGTTATGAACTGGCAGTCCGCACGTCGGACAAAAACTATACAAGAACACATTTATATTCCAGAATGACAATATTGATCAGGCACCTATAAAATAAATTCTGTCAGCAAGTAACTTCAGTTTAGGGCCCGTTTGGTCAAGAAGATTTTTTTTTTTTTTTAAAAATCTTTTTGAAATTAAAAATTATAGTGTTTGGTCATGAAAATTCAGAAAATAATTATGAAAATTTTTTCTGAAAAGGGAAAATAGGTTTTTGGTGTTTTCACAATTTTTCAACTCCAATTTCAACTTTTATTATTATTACATATAACCTCAATCTTTTAAATTTTTAAATAAAACACTCCTTATGCCATTACTTTTTTAATATTACGTATATAACAGTTTTAAAGAATAAGATAATTATAATTTCAAATTTAATGCTATCCTAATTAATATATATCTCTTTTTCTCTCTCATCATTAATTTTCTCTCTTATGTAAGACATTATTTTACTGTTAATGATCCTAATTACTATAATATAATAATAATAATAATAATAATAATAATAATAATAATAATAATAATAATAATAATAATAATTTTTCTGTTGTGATATGGATGTTTAAGAAATTATAGTCATGTAATTAATAATGGATAATCGTTTGCTATATTTATGAAATTAATAAAGTTGTAGTAGATTAATTTAACACTGCCAGAAATTATTCTCATTTTTAATTTGATTATATATATTATATTGTGTACATCTTTATTATACTATTCAAATATAAATAGTTTATACCATATATATGCTAAAAATATAAATTGGTGATACATATTTTTCATAAAAATAATATGTCCAATTTAACAAATTTATACCTTAAACTGCAATTGCTATCTTTATATACCATAATACTTGGTATCTTTATACATAAAGTATTATATTTATACCCATAAATATATAAAGTATTATATTTATAACAAAAATATACAATGTATGTTATATATAAAGTTTATACCATATATATATCATATACACATATATAAATATACAAATTATTAAAAAACATACTAAGCATATTTATAACATAAATATACAAAGTATGTTATATTTGAAGTTTATACCATGTACCATATACATACATATTTAAATATACACAGTATAAAGAAACATACTAAGCATATTTATATATTTATGGATTTGAAGTTTATACCATGTACCATATACACACATATTTAAATATACACAGTATAAAGAAACATACTAAGCATATTTATATATTTATGGTATATGATATAATATACCATAAATATGCAAAGTATGTTTTACATAGAAATAATTTATTCACACACAGTAAAATCTTTTATGTATAAAAAAATTAAAGAAATAAATTAGCGGCACCCTAAAATTTAATAACTCATTATTTTCTATTTTTTAGGAACGAAAAATATATGATCATGTATATGTAATTATTTTTATAAAAGTGGCTAATTGTGTTCTTTTTTCGTTAGTAGGTAAATTTTAGTTGGATGATTTTGATAGTTTGTAAAAATAAGGGTATAAAATCATATTTAAATTTTTTTTTTTCAAAAGTAAAAAAAAAAAAAAAACATGATCAAGCATAACTCCAACTTCAACTTTAACTCCAAAAGATTTTAGTTTTATGGGCAAACAGCTATTAGTGTTTAATGTATGGCATTTAAGAGTACCTACAATTATAATAGTTGATGTTATTTGTTAATTATTTTATTATAGTTTAAATGTGAATCATGATCAAGCTGCTCGAAGGTCGTGTCACTCACAATATAAACTAATTTTTCTTACATCTACAACAACTATTATTATTACCGAAAGAAAATCTCGAACAAATCAAAGACTGTACCTCTTTTCATCTTCTCTCACCTTAATTTAAAAGAATTTGTTAAGTTATTTTGATAAAATTAAATTAATTGTGAGTGTTTAATATAAAAATAGAATTGTAAAATTGTATTTTGTTAACATTAATGAAAAATAGTTCAAAGACTTGTTATTAAAAAAATCAAAATAAGGGAATGAAATTGTAATTTTGCGAACAACATGGGAGGTTCGTATGTATTGTGATGAAGCCAGACATGAACGGCGTTCTATGAAATTATCCCCCAAAGTAAAATTAAGAATTACCTGTATATTACTAGCTAATTAAGGTTGGATATGATAGTACACATTTAGATAATTCATTATATATAAATGTCTTAAATTGAACAGACATATCTATTTGTGAAAGAATATGACTATTTTAAGAAGTCATCTCCTAAGTTCTATAACTATAGAATTCTTTTGAAGTAGCATAAGAAAAAATCTCAGCAACAACAGTGTATTTCCATTTAGTGGGGTCTGAGCAGTGGTGGAGCCACATTAAAGTTAGGAGGTTCATTCGAACTCCCTTCGTTGGAAGATTATACTATTTTTATATGGTCAAAAATATTTTTGTATATATGTAGTAGATGTTGAACCCTCTTCGAACTAATCCGTATATTTACTTCTGGACCCCCTCAATGAAAATTCTGACTCCGCCACTGGGTCTGGAAAGGATAGAGTGTATGCCCATACCACTACCTCAGGTGAAGTAGAGAGGTTGTTTCCGATAGATCCCGGGTTAGAACTAATAACAATATAACAAACACAAAACATAAATGTGTATAAACTTGTACAGTATGCAAAATAAACTAACAACGCTAGCCACAAGATAATACTAAAACTATAAATCTGAAACTATAGACAACACTTAACACTACGAACAAGAAACTTTAGACACAAATAAAAAACACACCCCTACTGTTACCGATGCACTCCCACCCCCTAACCCTCTACTCTAATCCGCATCCTCCATACCTTTCTATCAAAGGTCATGTCCTACGTAAGCTGTAACTGCTTCATATCATGCTTAATCACCTCCCTCCAATATTTCTTCAGCCTATATTTATCCCGCCTAAAATCATCCATAACCAGTGTCTCACACCTCCGCTCTGTAGCATCAGAACCCCTCCTCATCACGTGCCCGAACCAACGTACCCTCACTTCTCGCATCTCCACCGAAGTCACTCCCACCTTTTCCCGAATAATCTTGTTCCTTACCCTATCTTTCCTGGTATGACCATACATCTATCGCAACATCCTCATCTCCGCCACCTTTAACTTTTGGATATGAAATTTCTTAACTGACCAACACTTCGCTCTATATAACATAGCCGGTCGGATTGCCACTCTGTAGAACTTACCTTTAAGCTTTGGGACACCTTCTTATCACATAGAACTCCCGAAGCAAGCCTCCATTTCAACTACCTTACCTCAATACGATGCGTGACATCCTCGCCAATCTCACCATTGCCCTGAATCATAGGTCCTGAATCATACCGTAAGAAAAATCTACAAATGTAAATATGAAATTTATTTTATCCTCAAGAAAATTACTTGTATTTTTCAAATCTGTATATATTGTCAATCTCTTTAAGGAATTTCAATTATATTCTTCCACGCCTCAACACCGCTTCTTTCTTCAATTACATTTCCTATTTTTCCAAACTGATAGTAATATATAAAATCATATCCTTTAATAATATAATTTATTATATTTGTCATTACATCTGTTGCTGAGATTTGTGGGGACATATTGAAGAATTGGCCGCCAGAAACACGTCATCGCAAAAGTTAAGAAGTGAGGAACATGTTATTTACTCCAATTTAATCGTGTATTTATCGTTCATGCATATTACTTATGGGGTGTTGAGAAGTGAGGAACGCGGTACATGAATTTAATCCAATATTATTATTCGCTCATATTACTTACTAGTGAACTTGATCGCGCTTTGCGCGATATAGAAAATAAATATTAGATTTATGAAATTATTTTTTATTATATCTTAAGAATTCTTTTTAACCTTCATTTAAATAAAGATTAGATTTTAAATTCTAATTCATTTTATCACTTAATTTTGTATTTAACTTGACTCCTCTGATATTAGCTTCACTAAAAGAAATAATTTTTAAAATTATCACCATCCACCTAAATATCTAACACATTCATTTATCCATTTAAATGCATTGTTAGAGATATACTGTGGCTAGTAAGTCATTTTATTTGCATATTATTTCTACATAGAGTGATGAGATATTGTATATAATAAAGTACAAAAGTCATAAAAGAAATAATATACACTTAAAATGATAAGTAAAATAAATATTTATGGCATATCATTTTGTGATTTAAATATCTAAAATATAGAAGCAACATGTGAATTGTCATAAAATAGTACATCTTGCAGAACGATTAGAATAAAAAAAAAAGAGAAATAGCATGAAAATGAAAACTCAGACACGATAATTTACCTCATAGCCTTTCCCTTAAAAGTAATTGTTTAAATTAAAAATAAAAAGTTCAAAATCCTATTTGTAAGAGTAAAAAATGAAAATAACCTCATTAAGCTTGCAGATAATGGACAAACATATTACAAAGAAAAGTTATCAAGCTGTAATTAAATTAATCAACAATATAAACATACATAGCAAACATATTAAGCTGCAAACTTTTATTTTTATAAATGAAGATATGTGTAAGGGTGCGAGTAGGAAAGAATTTTCGTACCTAATGAAGAAGAATTAAGGACGGTGTGGAATGAAAAATGAGGAATGTTTATGCATTAGAAATGAATTTATTCACTATTTATACTAACCAAAAGAATTAGAAAGATAACACAAAAAAATAATTTAATGGATATGAGTATTAAGTGCATTAATTGTATTTAATTGGGTGTTTATTGTAAAGGACTTAAATTGCTTTGAGTTAATGTGGAGAAAATGTAACCGTTCCTTATTATGTGACCATTACGTTTTACTTTTAAAAGAATTAAAAAAAAATTTAACATATAAAATGTGAAAAAAAAGTCAAAAAAATATGGTGAAAGATAAATGGCTTTCTTAACATTCTAGATATGCCACATCAGCATGCTACT
>JAPEIP010000003.1:99961246-99972896 GCA_026120095.1 Capsicum chinense
CCGGTGGTCGGGTCGGATCGGCGTCGACGGTCTGCGACGGCGCCGAAGGCCGTGGACCGGGGCGAGGCGCGCGCGAGAGAGAGAAGCTAGTGAGAGAGAGAGCCTAGTGAGAGAGAGAGAGAGCCTAGTGAGAGAGAGAGCCTCCCTATGAATTACTAAGAGGAAAAAATCCAAATATTTCTCACTTTAGAACTTTTGGTTATAAATATTTTATTCACAATAATGGAAAGGATAATTTGGGAAAATTTGATGCTAAAAGTGATGAGGGAATCTTTCTAGGATACTCACTTAATAGTAAAGCTTATAGGGTTTTACACAAATGAACTAACTGTGTTGAAGAAAGCATACATGTAATCTGTGATGAATCCTGTGTTAAGACTAACCTGCAGGAAGGAAGTGACACTGAGGAACAAGTAATGTCACCTGGTTCATCCACTGGAGCTATCAAACATGGATACACCTTGATAGGGGGAACTAAAATTGAAGTCACAGTGACAGGGGGAACTGAGCCTCAAAATATCCCCATCAGAACATCAGCAATAGTCCTGGAATCTCACTAGGGTTGATCCCAAAAGGATACAAGTACCAAGGATCACATCCTATTGAGAATGTACTTACTGATATTACATATGGGATTACCACAAGGTCTGTATTGAGAAATATGTGTGCCTTCAAGGCATTTCTATCAAAAATTGAATCAAAAAAGGTAACTGAAGCATTTTTTGATGCTGACTAGATCATAGCCATGCAGGAAGAGTTGAATCAGTTTGAGAGAAGCAAAGTCTAGCACTTAGTTTCTCTTCCAAATGATAGATCAGTAATTGGGACTAAGTGGGTCTACAGAAACAAAGTTGATGAGCATAGAATAGTCACAAGAAATAAGGCAAGATTAGTGGTCCAAGTATACAATCAGGAAGAAAGAGTTGACTTCGATGAGACTTTTGCACCTGTAGCTAGACTTGAAGCTATAATACTACTTGTTGCCTTTGCTGCCTACATGGAGTTTATCCTTTATTAGATGGATGTGAAGAGTGCATTCCTAAATGGCGTTCTCAAGGAGGAGGTGTATGTTAAACAAACTCTAGGTTTTGAAAGCAACGAATTTCCTGATTATGTATACAGATTGGACAAAGCCTTTTATGGATTGAAACAAGCTCTATGAGCTTGGTATGAAAGATTATCAAAATTCCTGTTGGAACATGGTCATACCAGAGGTAAAATTGACAACACTCTTTTCTTAAAATCAAATGGGAAGAACTTGTTGATTGTGCAGATATATGTGGATGATATTATTTTTAGCTCAACAAATATGAGTATGACCCATGAATTTGCCAAGCTCATGAGTAATGAATTTGAGATGAGCATGATGGGGGAGATAAATTATTTCTTGGGCTTGCAAATAAAGCAATCAGCTTCTGGGACAATGATTCACCAACAGAAGTATGCTAAAGAGCTTCTTAAAAGGTTCTCCATGGAGGAAGCAAAAGAGATCAGCACTCCTATTGCCACTGCCACAAAATTATACTTGGATGAAGCAGGATCATATGTTGAGCAAAAATTGTATAGATAAATGATTGGTTTATTATTATATCTCACAGTAAGCAAGCTTGATATTGTGTTTATGTAGGAATGTGTGCTAGATTCCAAGCAAAACCAAAAAATCCCATTTAAAATCTGTGAAAAGAATTCTCAGATACCTGAAAGGAACCACTGATCTTGGATTGTGGTACCCTAAAGGTAGTAACTTTATTTTGGTGGGATACTCAGATGCTGATTATGCAGGTTACTTGGTGGACAGGAAAAGCACTACTGGCATGGCACCCTTTCTTGGATCATGTTTGATTACATGGTCCACTAAGAAGCAAAATTCAGTAGCTTTGTCAACTACTGAAGCTTAATATGTTGCTACTGTCTCTTGTTGTGCTCAATTGCTATGGATTAAGCAATAAATTAAGGACTTTGGTATTGATGTACTGTGTGTCCTAATTTTTTATGATAACACAAGTGCCATAAACATAGCCAAAAATCTTGTTCAACATAAAAGAACTAAACATATTGCTATTAGACATCACTATCTTAGAGACAATGTTGAAAAATGTCTTATATCAATCATGTTTTGTTCTACTGAGAAACAAATTGCCGATATCTTCACTAAGACTTTGAGTAGAGAACATTTTGAAAAAAATAGGTTATCCTTGGGGATGATTAAACTTGCATAAGTCTCCCTCAATGCTCGATTAGAATAGGTTGTTTTATAAGTGAATGTTGATTAATTTAGTCTCACACATTAAAAAGTGTATCCTAAGTCCAAAATTAGAATTTGTTGACTCATGATTATGTTGATTTTGCAGAAAAGCAGGAACACTGAGGCAATTGTAACCAATTCTTTTAGGTATAACTAAAGTTATCTTCTAGTATCTTACTAAGAAACAAGTTATTTACATGGTACCTTCAGTTCCATTTAAACCGCCAAAAATCATGGGATCTGCTCCATTTTAAAAGCTGCTCCTTCCTTTTCCATCAGTTAAGATTTCTCAATCATTACTCCTCTACTATATACAGTTCACCTCTTCTTCAACTTTCTCTAAAAGCTTTCCTTTAAATAATCCTCCTAAGTCTATCTTAACTCCATTCTCAAAATCAAGAAAAATATCTTGTTCCATTATGGCCTCTTCTTCACCCTCTTCATCTTCATCATCCAGAAACCCTACCAAAAACCTCATAAAATCTATTATCATTCACCCAAACATCACTTTACCTTCCATCATCCCTCTGTAAATGTCTCACGAATTGACCAACTTCGCTGCATTCCGTCATCTCTAAAATCCTTTCTCCAAAATTCCTTCACCTTCTTCAACCTTCACCAAACCCCTTCTCCTTCCTCCACCCATCCCACTCAATATTGTTGAAATTGATGAAAACTATAGTGACAGAGACGACCTTACCATAGTATACATGATTCCCAGGAAATCCAGATCTCAACCACATAGAAAACCCATATCTATTTCTATTGATAACACAGTTCCATGGAAACCCTCTCCAACTGTCTCTGCACTTCAAACTCCTCACACTAGAGGAAAGAAGAAGCGTGAAAATTCTTCCTTGACTGAAGCACTTTAAGAAAGCAAAAAAAAATGGGTAACTATTTCTGATCCCTCACCTCATGTGCATCATTCCCTGATATTCTTCTTTGCTCAGCCAGAAAGAATAAGACTATCGTGGCTAAAACTACCAAAGTTTTTCCATCTCACAAATCCTCTCCAAAATATGTAACCAAGAAATCTACCTCTAAGTCCATTCCAAAGGTCAAGTCTTCCATATCTTTAAAATCTTCACCTTTTAAGGCCTCTTTCATATCACAGAAACATGTTAGGAAACCTGTTCCCTTTGATTCTTCTGACCCTGAGTACCATCCAGACACCACTGTTGAGTTGGACTCTGACTATGAGGGTCCTGTACCATCTTCTCATTAAGATACTCCTAAATCTCATAATCTTCACTTCCAAAAATGCCAATTAGCTAGAGGGAGAGTTATCAGTGGGTTTGGAGGAGTTGGCATGCACACTTTGATGAGAAAATTGGAGTTTCAAGGATGGTATCTTTTATTTCTTCAGGGAGATATTCAGAGAAAATTTGGCAAACCTGAAGTCTATGAGTTCTATACATATAGGATGGGCATAGGTGAGTTGTTTTCTTCTTCTATGAGAAAGGTTATTGTGAACCTTTATATTGCTGATATTGCTAGGATTCTACATATTCCTTTTGGAGGTTGGGGTCACTATATCAAGGGTAGTTGGCCACCCTTGGACAACCTTACTTCTGCTCTTGAAATTTGTAGAAAGTTCTTTAGGAATTCTCATCTAATTTATCATCGAAGGGTTTTTAAGAGAGAGATGTCCCCCTTCCATCAGCTCTATTTTGATGTAGTACACAAGATGATCATTCCTAGGAAGGAGAGAAAGAACGTGGCTATTTTTTTATATCTCATTCTCATGGAACTGTTAGATATTGAAGTAAGAATTAATTTACCTAGACTTATTATGAAGCACATGCAAAGGGTGCTCATCAAGGAGAAAAATGGGTATGCACTTCCTTATGAATTCTGGCTTACCCTTATCCTTGAGGAGTTAAGGTACCTGTTCAAGTATGGTCTTCACAGACTGTGAAAGATATCATAAGAAGTGTGAATCACATGATGCTACCTGGTTCCATGAAGAATGTGGATAATACTATGCAGAGACTAAGGAATGCACTAGCTGATAAATAGGATGAGGTTGAAGCTGCACAGGCTGCATTAGAGGCAGCACAAGCCGCTCATGAAGAAGAGAGAGGGATTCTTTAAGCTCAAATTGCTTCCCTAACCTCACTACTGGAAAGAGAAAGAGCTGAAATGCTGATGTGATTAGGAAACTCACCTCTCTAATTCCCTCCTCTTTATCCCTTTAGCTCTTGTTTCTGATATCTAAGACCAACTTTTTGTTTCTTTTCTTAAATAACTTATTTTCTACAAGGGTGCTGCTGGTTGATATAAGTCATATCATGAATGAAATGGTCTTACTTGTTTTTATATGTTCTGCTACTGCTTTATCTTGCTGTATTCATGTTCTATTACTCTGAATTTTGATTGTCTTAGTGATTGCCTCAAAGGCCATTAATTATTAAACAGTTTTTTCACTTGTTGAATCAGCTTTTTGATGATGTCAAAAGGGGGAAAAATAGACTATACAACACTTATAAATCAATGACTAACCATATTTCATTCTGTAATCTTCTAGTCATAGTTCTTTACCGAGTATGTCAGGATTGAAGGGATGCTGAAGTGTTGAATTTACCATCATCAAAAAGGGGGAAATTTTTAGAAAACCAGTTGAAGTTTTGATGATGAACACAGTAAATGAAACAGGTTACACAACATGTTCCATGCAACATATTCCATGCAACATGTTCCACACAAGTGAATCTACTACTATCGATTGATTAGCATGAACATCCTACAAGGCAGACAGGATGTTAGAGCAAAGCTATTTACAAGTCAAGCTGATAAAGAAGAAATAAGTTCAAATCCAAAAGAGTGAAGGAAATCAAAGTCAAGATAGGAAGGACATCAAGGAAGTCCAATTCAAACTAGGAAACAAGGAAAGACAACAGAATCAAAAGATGGAAAAGACAATCCAATTTAAGTAAGGAAAGAAGATCAACTAAAGGTTTCAATTAGGGTTGCTATAAATACAAGAAAAAAGATCAAAGCATTTTGAGCGTAAAAGAGATAGTAAACAATCAAGAAATCAAGTTCGTCCAGTTGAAGAAGCAGAACCTAATCTATATGTCTTAAGTCGTAGATCAGTTGTAATAGGTTGGTTCTATTAATTATAACGAGTCATAGTTCTTGTACTCAGTGATTTATAAACTGAGATAAAAGTATTTGTCTTCAAGTTGGGGAACTCGAAGATTTGGGAACACTTATCTTGGGTGAGATTGGTGTTTTTGTAGTGATGGGAATTAGAAGTTTTAATTTCTAAGTTACAAGAAGACTTGTAATTGTTTGATTGTTGAGGCTCAAGAGTTTAAGTTGGGATTAAATCCTGTAGAGGTACAAGTCGTGGTTTTTTTACACCTTTCTTGGGTCGGGTGCACAGATAGGCAAATAGTAGAATCGAGAAATAGGTAGGGCTCATACTTTAACACTTTTTATATATATGTATATAAATATATAAAGTAGAGTACAATAATTCTTGTGATTTAATATTTCTTTGAACCCCACACGGTCATATTAACCGAAAGCTTTAAAGTATCAAACTATTTTACTTTTACATTTTTTATTTTCAAATTTATACCTACAAAATTTCATTAAGAAGTGAGTAGTTACAAAACTCCAAGTAGGCAGCTGGCCCAAAGGTCCCAGACCGCAGCACCACATCACTGACTACTAGAGTGCGGAGCCTAAATATGTCACCATATTCAAAAAGGAACCAATTTATGTCACCGATTTAAAAAGTTACAAAAATGAGATGTTTGCACAAAATAAGTGCACAATATCCTTTTTTCCGTCTTGACATCGTTAAAATACGATAATTCACTAAATAAGTGCATTATCCATTTTTTTATATGGATAGTGCACTTACTTAGTGCACTATCTATTTTTGTATGGATAGTGCACTAAATAAGTGCACTATCTATTTTTTTTATGAATAGTGCATTAAATTAGTGCACTATTCATTTATTTTATGGATAGTGCACTAAAAAGTACACTATCAATTATTTTTGATATATTGTACTTCTTTTGTGCATTATTCCCCCTTTTCAACAGTTTAGTGCATTTTTTTAGTGCACTATTCATAAAATAAATGGATAGTGCATCAAAAAATGCACAATCAATTATTTTGATATCTGCACTTCTTTTGTGAGATAAAATTTTACGTATTTTATTGTGAGATGAAATTTTAATTTTTTTTAAAATACCAAATTACAACATAAAGTACAATGTAAAAAGTTACGTATTTGTATGTCAATGAATGGTCTAATTTTTTGTGAGATGAAATTTTATGTATTTTATTTTGAGATAACATCTTACAACTCATTACAAATAACGCATTAGGCCAAACTTCAATGAAAAGTTGGTTTGATATTAGAAAAATAAAAAATGAGAAAATTTCAAAAAATCCTGCAAAAGTATTTGGGTGCTATACAGATTTATCCGAAAAAAATGGTATGATCGAATTCGTCCCTTAGAAAATAAACCTATTTCTATTTATCATGATTTACAAATTGTTGGACGCATTATTGTCGGAGAAACATACTCCTCTAATGATGTGATTATGAGTGTTATGTCGATGGTATGGTTTGATCGTTCCATAGGCACAGTATGCGACATTTCAGATATGTAAATTCAGGGATGATGTACAAGTTATTGACCACTTGAATAAGAAAATATCAAAAATGAAAAAAATATTAGAGCTTTTTCATGCATTTGATGATCATCTTATCTTTCAAGGAGTAGATGAAGAGGAGCATTGGAAAGTACTTGAAAATCAAATACTACATCGAGATTCTACCTATCCAGTATATCCAATTGTTAACGAATCGATAGGCCTTCAAAAACATTTACCCCAAACATTAAATTTTGGAGTGCCATATTATTGTGTAAATCAATTGAGTTTAGTTGAGCCAACACAACATGAATTCGATGTAGTTCCTAAAACTGACGAAGAAGATATGTAATTTTTTACATTGTACGTTATGTTGCAATTTGGTATTATAAAAAAAATAAAAATTTCATCTCAAAATAAAATACGTAAAATTTCATCTCATAAAAAATTACACCATTCATTGATATATAAATACGTAACTTTTTACATTGTACGTTATGTTGCAATTTGATATTATAAAAAAATTGAAATTTCCTCTCACAATAAATTTCATCTCACAAAAGAAGTGCAAGATATCAAAATCATGGATAGTGCACTTTTTTAATGCACTATCCATTTATTTTATGAATAGTGCATTAAAAAAATGCACTAAACTATAGAAAAAGGAGAATAATGCACAAAAGAAGTGCAATATATGAAAAATAATTGATAATGTACTTTTTTAGTGCACTATCCTTAAAATAAATGAATAGTGCACTATTAAAAAAATGGATAGTTCATTTTTTAGAGCACTATCCATAAAAAAAATGGGTAGTGCACTAAATAAGTGCACTATCCATATAAAAAATGGATAGTGTACTTATTTAGTGCACTATGCTATTTTAACGGTGTCAAGACGGAAAAAAGAATATCGTGCACTTATTTTGTGCAAACAGTCCATTTTTGTAACTTTTTAAATCAGTGGCATAGATTGGTTCCTTTTTAAATATGGTGACATATTTAGGTTCCACATTCGGATATGCCTAAGCACGTGCTACTTGGCTTTACATCATGGTCTTAAATGAAAGCAAATAAACATTACATCCAAGTCACTAGAATATAACTACTCCCTCCGTCCCATTTTACCCGTCTCAAATTTCCTAATCTGGTGTCCCATTTTACTTGTCCTTTTTTATTTATCAAGACAAGATAATTTTTTTTTCCATATTTTACCCTTTACATTAATTAGTTTCTTTTTAAAATTAAAATGTAAACATCATTTAATAGGGGTACTATGGTAAACTAACCATGTTATTTATTATTTTTCTTAATTGTTGTGCCATCCCAATTTGGAACGAGTAAAATAGAACGGAGGGAGTATCAAACAACTATAGAGAGAAAGAGTTATTAAGAAGTGGTTTGGTATATCAGGTAAGATAAATAGAAATATCTCGTAGGATTATTTTATGAAAATTTTTTATAATAGCACAACTTAAATACTAAAAATTCCTTTAATTTTTAAAAATTTCAGAAATTTCTTTTTGTTTTTAATTATTTTCACTAAAAGCTAGCGATACATCCTAAACATCCCCATTTTTGTCGGATACAAATTACGAGATTGAAGGGGCGTTTACCTCCTCCATCAACCCCGCTTATCAAGGTGCGATTTCTTGTCATTTTTATCTAAATTTCTTCAGAATCTTGAAAAGAGTTATCCCCCTCCTCCCCCCAGTTTATTCTTCACTATCATCTTATCAACTTCAATAACTTAGTTCAAATCACAAATTAATTTTCATCTTAAATTTTTCTAAGTTTTTTTCATTAACATGTTGAATAAAGGCTTAGCATATAGAAATTTACAGCCTTCAATACTTTAGTTAACATAATGGATCTTGACATAGGACCATATTTTAGTATTGGAATCTCTCAGTTAGTTAACTTTAAACATAATTAAGATATTGTTAATTTTGTGCATGGTGTATTTGACACAGACTTTGATGATTTCCATGAAAATAGGTCCAAACATCGAAATGATCCGGCTATTATGAAGAAATACACGATAAAATGGCAAAGAAGGCTAAGAAGAAAGAATAGATTATTTCTAAGAATAACGGATCTATCAGTTTTGGAGGAATAGTTCATCAAAAAAGAAGATGAATGATTGAAGTTACAAGTAGAGACACACTGCCAAAGTTATTGCATATGTTTTATTAGGCCGAGGTACATGTTTATATTAATATGATACTTTTTAAAAAAATTATATATCTGTCTATGTAACTGGTAAATTATATGTATCTCTTGATTCTAATTCCTTGTATGTCAGTTATTTATGAGAGATACATATTATAAATGTAAGAGATACATGTTTTTTTAGACGTGTATGTATCTCTTATAAGTTGTTAAAAATGTCTTGATAAGTAGAAACTTGTATCTTTCTTAAGACTATGTATTTCTTGCAAGAGTTACAGTGTAGTATTATGCATTTTGTTATTTATGTTGAATTATGTATCTCATTCAAAATTAACTATTTTTATGTTGTCCCTTTTTCAGGATATGAATTATATTATAAAGGATATTCCACCACATCCTTTGAGATATGGAAGTTCATAATTTAAACTTTAAAAATGAGTTAAAAGAGGTTGTCGGTCAAGAAGTAATGGACTTATTTGCTGAGATAATTTTTGGGTGCTATCTAAATATCCTAATGTTCAATTATATTGGATAAAATACTAAGTGTTTACTTATGCTTGAGATCAAGCAAAACAATCAAGATGTGATGCATGTCTTCGTCAAGAGTAACATTCTTAGATTTTTCATCTTTGAATTTGCCTTAATCACCGATTTAAAATAAACCAACAATGTCGACAATTTTCTATATGACGATTCATCTCCAAGCAGACTGATGCAAAGGTATTTTTCCTAATTAACAAATGGTGTTAATAACAAAATATTGGTACAATATTTTTTCAAGAAAAATTTTGACAACAGACAAGATACTCTCCAGACGGCCATATTATTCTTCACTCACACATTCCTTTTTTCACAGTTAAAAGTTGCTTATGTTCCATTCTCTAATTTTAAGATGGTGACAGTTGACAAGTATGAAGTATTTTCTTGGGGTAAATTCGTTTTCTTCAAGTTGATGACCTCAGTTAGACAAAAAAATTTCGTTGAAAAGTAGTTGTATAGGTTGGGTGAAATGCCTCATGTGATTAATATATGGATGTTCGAAAGCTGCTTCAAAGTTAAAAAAATTATTGTTGTTCAGCAGGGTAACCACATATAACGAATTCTAAATTAGAAGGTTATGTTAGTTCGATCACAATATAATTAATTTATGGCCGGAATGTTTAACAAGGTGTGATAGTGATGGTATATATTTCACACATAGCAATGAATTATATTAGTTTTAATCCTTTTTTGTGGTAAAAATTTATTCATACTCAAACTTCGTTCCTATTATTGAGGAGCTTGAAAAACTAAACTTGACTCCTGTTAGTTTTTCTCCATTTGATCCTGCATCAAAGAGTATACCATCAACTTTATCCGGTATGAAAAGGCAAGTAAAGCCAAAAGTGACTGAAGAACTGGTTGGAATGAATCATGACCATTTTAATGATTTTAGAACTAAACCTTCAGAGCATCTATTGATCAGTTGATGTCATAACCCAATTCGGGGCCCTAGCCGTAATGAGCATCTCAAACCATGAAGGCCCGGGCGCTCTTCTAAATCTGGTAATCATGCATAATATTCATATAATATAAGAAAATTTATAGAAAATACAAGACGGAACCATAGTCAATCTCATAAACTTGAACAATTTTAAAAGGGAAATTCTGAATATTCTAAAATGTGACAAACATCTGTAAAATCTCTAACATTACAATAACCATCTTACTTCTGAAACAAAATTGGGACACGAGCCCCATAGACCATAAAAGAAAGAAACAATAGAATCTGAAAATTTTGGCCTTCCGGATTAGAGAAGGCTCACCAACAACATCTTTTGACAAGTCAATCTACTGCTTAACGGGACTCCAGAACTGTGTCTCAGAATCCTGAAATATAGGGGGTCAATATAGATGTACTGGTACGTAGAGCAATCCAAAATAATGTTTTTATATAAATTAAATAGTTGAGAGTAGGTCGTAAAACATCATGCATGGTAAGGTTCAAAACACATGGACACTTCTTTAATAATAATAAAATATTTGTGTCAATGCAGTTTCTGATCTTTGTATTACTTCTGAATTAGGTGACACTCCCCTATAAGTCTGATATTTCACGGGCTGTATAGAATCTGTCGTTGACTCGGCGGGGAAGCCCCCAACCCAAGTTTTTCGCAAGGGTTGGAGTGTCTGAGTCTGATACGCCACAGGGCTCTAGGCCAGCGTAAAATCCCTCAAGGGGATTAAATAACCCGTATCGACAGAATATGGTTTCAGGCAATAAGTAGTCTGAACTGGTGCCTTCTTCGGGGTACCACCTAACATATATTTAGGACCATTTTTAACCATTTCTAAACATGCATCATTCTAAGTTTCAAAATTTGAAAATCTGATTACAAACATGCATTCTATTCTGTTCTGAATTACCATGGCATTATCTGAGTTGGTGTCGTCACACCAAGACTTAGAAGTCATATTTCTGAGTCATAATGTACCATGCATGATTCTTTCATTAAAACACAATTCAGACCACCCAAACATGCAAATAGTATAAGAGATTTCATGTTCTAAAACACAAGTTAAAACTATGCAAAGATTCTCATTCTTTCATCAAACATGTGGTGGTCATGTATTTT
>JAPEIP010000003.1:99972996-99986010 GCA_026120095.1 Capsicum chinense
GAACAACCCTCTCTTTTGAATTCAAAATCATATTCAAGTCGTAACATTAATAAAGACATTCGTATCATGCTTTTCAAGATGCATTCGAAACAATCCATAGGATATGAAAAATGGAAAAAATCATAACAAGAGAGGGATTCTATATGATTTATGTCTCAATTAAATATTCTAACCCAATTTGCATACATACATATACATAAGTGTACAATTCAATTTGGGAGAAAGGCCTCAAGGCCAAAACAATAGTGCCATTAAAACATTCATAAAACAACATTGTAATATAAATTTTCAAACCCCTTCGAAATTCATGATTTCACCATATTTAAATATTGTTGAGCAATTTTATTATGCCCTAGTAGTTTTAGAAAAACTCCACGTACCTTAAATTATGACTTTTGGATGGACTCTTGCTTTAGGATTTCTATTCAAACTATTGATGGGTGATTCTTAAAGCTCTCGGTCTGGGGATTTCGATTCTTGAAGAAATTTTGAAAAGTGACTGTTAAATTTTGAGTTCTCTCTGATTTTGGGTTGAAACCCTAGAAAGTATTCTTGAGTGATTTGAGAGAAATTATCATGTATTTTGGTAATTTGGGGATTAAATCCCATCTTAAAGTTGAAAAGGGGTGGGGGATAATGACTAAATTGCCCCCCTTTTGGACATAGATTTTAAAAAATTGGAACAACTAGGCATCGATACGATACCCGCCGCGCCGCGCCCTAATCGCGCTAAGCCTCAGTACTTTTGCCTGGCAGTTCCTGCACAAAAATTGACCAATGCGATGGGCGATGCGGCACGCCAAGATCATGTTGGTCCACTATTTTGAGACACCAAACAAGGTCTGCGCTAATATCACGTTGGTCCACTATTTTGGGACACCATACAAGGTCTAAACGCCACCCGAAAAATCCAAAACTGGTACAAAAATACCTATTGACCTCCCAGATCTTGAACTAGCTAAAATATTAACTATTGAAGGTCGGGAAGGTTGTGAAATAATTCTTCAAGGATTTGGGGCTCAAAATGAGACTAAGTCTCTTTCCACACTTAGAAAACTTTTTAGATGAGCACCCCACTAAGCATACCATGAAGCGATACCAAGTCGGAAAAATCAGGGGGGTGTTACAATATACTAGGAGAGAGATCATGACACATAAATCTAAACATATACCATGGAATCAATGCTTACACACGTAGAACGATGATTTAATTTCTAGCTCAAAAATGCGGGGTGTTACATTATCTTCCCCTTGAGATCATTCGTCCCCGAATGATAGGTAAGGACTTTTGAGGATCTAAAAGTGTAGAATAAAGAACGTAACCTCTCATTGAATAATTTTCCTCAACAAAACATACAAAGGCGTCAAACGAGTTTCATGGTAACCTTGAGTGAAACGTGAAAGCACGAAACATGGGATAATGAGACTTTACATAGGGATGATCTTGCATATGAGTTATATGAATCATAATCATCACAACACAAGGCAGGGGTTTATCTGATGATCATAGATTGATCGATATTGGTACTAATAATGAAATAAGATTTCACAGAAGATAGGATTAGAAGCATTCTCTACCTTATAAAGTACTGCCGAATAGACTTAAACTTAGAGGCACTAATCGCCTACACCCCAAATAATAACTAGCATACTTCACACTGCCAACTTATAATTCTCCAATCTCCCATCTATCCACAAGAATTTGAGTCCTACTACTTAGTACTACTATGTTGAAGCCTAACTCGGAGTTAAAAGATGATAACTTAAACTATAGGACCCTATACTTTACACCCATTAAGAACATTGCCTCACCTTATCACTAGCATCAAACAGTCTCGGGTTTTAATTCAAGGAATACTAACCACATAGTACATGTGTTGAGTTTTCATCAATCACAACATTCAAGCCCATCATTACTACACCCACTTCATGGATTTCCCCCACTAAGACCAGCCAATTCAATTACATTCACAAAGATTTTCGCCATATATCTCATTCCCAACCATTTCTCATAATAAAAGTCCATCCCCTTTTTAGCAATTTCACATAACAAAGTTTATCTCCTTCCTTTTCCTTTCACTTATAACCTTAGCTCGAGAATTCACATTCATTTTTTTTCACCTTCAAGAACATCTACTCCCCTATCTAACACATCACCACACTTCCACATCCACCATCATACTATCATACGGAGGGTGATTAAGGGACCCGATCATAAATGTCATGAATGAAAGTAATATTAGACCATAACTTATACTTATTGCACTGCTCAAGGAGGGACAAGAAATAAAGATACGATAGAATAAACACGAAGTGCTCTATATAACAAGTCTCTGGATCATAAGTAAAGAGTCGTTCGGAAGACACAATACTGCATGAATTCTTAGGATAGAGAACAATGAGAAATATTGGTGCACATATCAAGATAAGATGAGGGAAAGAGACTGAATTACCCTTTTGGACTTGAAAATCAGTAAGATAAAATGGCACCCGACGTATTTGGCGATGCAATGCGTCGAGACATTGGTTTGGTCAATGCTATTACCGATGCGGAGCATCGATATCGCGTCAAGCCACTAGTTTGTTCCCTCAGAGCATCTCAAACGTGGTCCAAAGAATCCAAAATTTTCCCGGAACAACCCCTTTATGCTCCTAAACATGAATCAACTTAAAAATCTACGTCTCGGGATCGGAAAGATCAATTTGAAAATCATGAATGTTAAGAGATAAAAATATGGATAAGTTTTCTAATACTTAGAAAAAATTTCATCTCTATATACATGAAAGAAAGAGTGGTATTGAGTAGAGAATACTACCGGGTGTTACATTACAACTAAGATAAAGATTTCCGCTCGAAGCGATTGTTCCTCATTTAAGGAACTGAGATTTTTCCATAAGTTTGCATAAAGTTTAACACTCTGGCTAAACCCGATATAGGATGAATCGGTGACATACAGAAACATATTTTCTTAGGACCAAGCATGGATAGAAACATAGATTTTCATGGACCACAAACAACATAACATATGGTCTGAATACATGAAAGACTGGATTACTGAGAGACATAATTGCTTCTAGTTTGGAGGTCAGATCATAAACCTAAGTCCATACGGAACTCGAACCATAGGCATGAATTGAATAAATGACATAAGACATTAGTAGGATACTCTCCTAAATTGAAGTAGGAGGATTATCCTTGAGTAGAATTAGGTTCATCATAGTTCCTTCCCGTAACTTGCCACACTGAGAATATTCGGGAACTCACTTAATTCCCCATCTCCCCCTTAGATAAAAGTCACACTCCTAGACTTGTAGATATAACCGCACATCAAATATCTGTAGCCACAACTTCAATGCAAATGAGACATCACCATAAACTTCAACTCTAAATTCTCCCTGATGAACTATACTGGGAAGGCCTTGCTTTCTAAAAAATGCTACTCTTAACTTTCGCTAACCTCTATAGCCATCAATCTACAATTCCCACTCTCATGAGCGTACGCATCCATACTCCCTATCACAAAGTTGGGTATCAATATACATATGAACACAAACTCCCCTTAATAAAAAAATATAAAGATACAAAATCATTTCTAAGTCACCCCCTCCAGGGACACTAATCGTAATTTCTCTTAACCCCTAAAGTCATCAACTTACGATTAACATTTTCATGGGCATAGACACCTACGTTTCTAAATACTTAACGCTTCATCTTCAATTCCTTAGAATACTTGCATTACCCCTAAAATCATATAACTTGAAACTTAATAAAAATTTGTAAAACCATACCCAAGGCTCACATTGCCTACCTAATTTTCCTCAATTCAACTCTAAAGAGCACCAGACAACAACTTCCTAGATTTCTCCATACTACAAAATTCAAGAACTAAATCTAGGTACACAAAACACTTATGCACATAAAAATTTCTCCAACAACTTGCTACCTGAGGTCAACTTATTCATATATACTCGCATTCGTATCCACTTAACGATTCAACCACAATTTATTGTTTTAACACTAGTTCTCATGTGTAAATATACCTTACGATTATAACTTAAACTTTTATAAATCATCAACCTAGGCCATTTCACACATCACATCAAGCCTGCTAATTACTCTACAAAACATGCATCATTAATCTTAAGCTATTATTCTTGCCACCACACTTCACACCTCAAGTTTAAGTCTATAGTCTTGCATCAATCATGTACAGCCAATGAAGCATGCCACATGCTATACTAGTTCATCAAATTGGGAAACCAACCAAAAATACTACATTTCGCCTAGATACTACCTAACATACCATCCCCTTCATGACATTACTACTACACCTCAAATACTACCTACATTCTCACATAGTACTAGTTTACTACTACTTAAAGAAAAAGACCATCAAAAGGGGGTAAAGTCGCATTACTGAATTGGTCAATATTGATCTTTCAATATAACCCATTTCAATCTTATCAACATATTCCAATTTCTTACATTATACTTACTTACCTAATCGTACATCACAATGATATTCAAAATTTAATAAACACTAATGATTCTCTACTTATAGCTTATTAACTAATCTACCCATTTCCATTCACAACCTATAGATGATTTTTATAACCACAATGACCATCCATTCTGTGATTCTTCCATATTCTAAATAAATAATAATCATATCCTGCATCTTCCTTCGCAGACTACCATACAATCTACAATTATTGTAGCAAATTAGTCTATCATTATACCACATTAGTCTATCACTATATAATGGCAACCCATTCGCCAATCCTCAATTATACAACTACAACTATTTATTTATGCAAATATCACCCTTACTGACTGCTAACTTCGTGACTAAATGTCACCAACTTCTGAACCATCTCACTACCAATAGGTCATGACACTTTAACATACACTAATACTCGGGTGGAAATACAGTTTCAACATTCTACTACACATCATTACTCTTATACATCATATCCCCAACAAGAATTTTATTAAAGGAGACGGATATACTTCATACCTCAGGCTCAACCGTACGATTGATGCAGATAAGGGTATATGCTTAAATAAACACACTTGAAAGCACTTATGGACTCCTCTCAAGTCTTTGTATAAAATCCATAACTTTATGGAAAACTCAATCAGAGAGAACCACATCAGTGGAGGAGCTAGACTCTTAGAATTGTATCACCTCGACAATAATACATGACCCATGAAATTAGAACGAGGAATAAACTTGGATAACTTTCTTATGGACGACTCTATAGCATGAAGTAGAGTATGAAAGAATGGGAAATAACTTTTAAATACCCAGTAGCCTCCTGATTATAAGTATGGTGCACAACATATCCTTAAAAAGACTCTACTAGACATGATTTTGCAGATACCCTGAGATCATGAACCATGGTCTGATACCAAGTTTGTCACGACCCGAATCGTGGTCCTAGCTGTAACGAGCATCCTGAACCATGAAGGCCAGGCGCTTTTCTATATCTGGTAATCATGCACAATATTCATATAATATAAGAAAATTTATGAAAAACAATACAAGATTTAACCATGGTCAATCTCATAAACTTGAACAATTTAAAAAAGGAAATTCTGAATATTCTAAACAAGTGACAACCGTCTGCGAAATATCTAACATTATAATAACCATCTTAAGTCTGAAAAAGACTGGAACAAGGCCCCCAGTAGACCATAAAAGAAAGAATAATGAAATCTGAAAATTTCGGCCTTCCCGATTAGAGAAGGCTCACCAACAACAACTTCTGACAAGTCAATCTACTGCTTAACGGAACCCCAGGACTGTATCTTAGAATCCTAAAATATAGGGGGTCAATACAAATGTACTGGTATGTAGAGCAATCCAAAATAATGCTTTTACATAAATACAATAGTTGAGAGTAGGTCGTAAAACATCATGCATGATATGGTTCAAAACACATGGGTACTTCTTTGATAATCATAAAACATTCTTATCGATGTAGTTTCTGATATTTGTATTACTTTTGAGTTAGGTGACACTCTCCTACAAGTCTAATATTCCACGGGCTATAAAAAATTCAACATTGACTCGGCGTGGAAGCCCCCAACCTAAGTTTGCCGGAAGGGTTGGAGTGTCTGAGTCTGATACGCCACAGGGCTCTAGGCCAGCTTAAAATCCCTCTAGGGGATTAAATAACCCATATCGAGAAAACATGATTTTGGCAAATAAATAGTCTAAACTCGTGCCTTCTTCGGGGAACCACCTAACAACTCTTTATGTCCATTTTTAACCATTTCTAAACAAGCATCATTCTAAGTTTCCAAATCTGAAAATCTAATTGCAAACATGCATTCTGTTCTCTTCTGAATTACCATGGCATCATTTGAGTTGGTGTCGTCACACCAAGACTTGCAAGTCATATTTTTGAGCCATAATGTATCATGTATGATTCTTTCATTAAAACACAATTCAAACCACCCAAACATGTAAATAGTATAAGAGATTTCATATTTCGAAACACAAGAAGATTCTCATTTTTTCATCAAACATGTGGTGGTCATGTATTTTTTTGACAAACCATGCAACTCATTCATTATATATATATTCAACATTTATCAACATGAACAACCCTCTCTTTTGAATTCAAAATCATATTCAAGTCATAACATTAATAAAGACATTCGTATCATGCTTTTCAAGATGCATTCGAAACAATCCATAGCATATGAAAAATGGAAAAAATCATAACAAGAGAGGGATTCTATATGATTTATGTCTCAATTAAATATTCTAACCCAATTTGCATACATACATATACATAAGAGTTCAATTCAATTTGGGGGAAAGGCCTCAAGGCCAAAACAATAGTGCCATTAAAGCATTCATAAAGTAACATTGTAATATAAATTCTAAAACCCCTTCGAAATTCATAATTTCACCATATTTAAATATTGTTGAACAATTTTCTTATGCCCAACTAGTTTTAGAAAAATCCCACGTACCTTAAATTATGACTTTTGGATGGACTCTTTCTTTAGGGATGTTATTCAAACTATTGATGAGTGATTCTTGAAGCTCTCGGTCTAGGGATTCCGACTCTTGAAGAATTTTTGAAAAGTGACAATTAAATTTTGAGTTCTCTTGGATTTTGGTTTGAAACCCTAGAAAGTGTTCTAGAGTGATTTGAGAGAAATTATCATGTATTTTGGTGATTTGGAGATTAAATCACGTGTTAAAGCTGAAAAGAGGTGGGAGAAAATGACTAAATTGCCCCTCTTTGGATGGGGATTTAAAAAAACTGAAACTACTGGGCATCAACGCGATTGGGGACATGGCAAATCGATGCCATCGATGCGATGCTCGATGCGTCACGCCTTAATCGCGCTAAGCCTTAGTACTTTTGCCTGGCAGTTTCTGCACAAAAATTGACCAACGCGATGGGCGACGCGGCGTGCCAAGGTCGCGTTGGTCCACTATTTTGGAATGCCAAACAAGGTCTAAATACAGCCCAAAAAATCCAAAACTGGTTCGGGAACACCTATTGACCTCCCGAATCATGAATTAGCTAAAATATTAATTATTGAAGGTCAGGAAGATCGTGAAATAATTCTTCAAAGATTTGGGGCTCAAAATAAGACTAAGTCCCTTTCTACACTTAGAAAACTTTTTAGATGAGTACCCTTCTAAGCATACCATGAAGTGATACCGAGTCGGGAAAACCATGGGGTGTTATAATATACTAGGAGAGAGATTATGACATATGAATCTAAACATAAACTATGGAATTAGAGCTTACGCACATAGAACGACGATTTGATTTCTAGCTCAAAAATGCGGGGGATTACAGTTGATGCATCTACCCCTCCAAACAAGAAAAGAAAAACTATACAGTTCAAAAAAGGTCATCAAGAAAGGAAGGAGAATCTAATGCAAATGGTAAAATATTTGTTAGTTTGATAGGAAATCTAATTCTCTCATTAATCTTATTTTCTACACCGGTTTATCCACTTCAGAAGATCAATTTCAATGTTAAGGATCATCACCACATCGATTGAAAAAGGTCATTAATGAATCTACTAAGCCATTTCTGAATTAACCATTGTTAAATTCAGACTTACAATCTTTTGAGTCAGAGATGAAGTTATTTATAAAGACATATGTAAGTATGAGTCTACCTTTGATTTTTAATTTTCTTACCGTGTCTACATACACTTATAAATTATAATCTTTTACATTACAAGGTGGATGAAAAATTCAATGAATTTCAAAAATTGATCATTAACCAACACATGTAGATTATTAAATCATTGAAGTTGAAGCATGTTCATAAGGAGAAAGTAACCTAATGTTTAGTTTATTGAGTTTGTAACAATTAAATTCATTTTATGTTGAACAATATTTTTAAATTTTAGACTGATTTTAGTAAGGAGAGTCCACATGGAGGACACAATTCAGATGGATGAGGTGATTCTGAATGACCTAATAATTCAGACACTAGGTCAGTATCACAGGTACATTAAGTTTAGCATGCACAACTTAAAGAATTTAAATCACCGATGGTTATCATTGAAGAAACTGTGTCGGTAAAAGAATCTAATGTGACATTTTAGTAAGTAAAATGTTTATCGTGTTTACTATAAGTTGATAGAACATTGTGTTTGTATGGTAAATCATTAATGATCCTGTAGTGTCAATGGCATTTTAGTTTGTTTGTTATAACATGCTCTTTGTGTTTGCATAGTAAATATCTTATGTAGCTTGTAAATTATTGTATATGTATAGCCCAAATTAAATTCTTGTATTTGTTTTTGTTATAACGTATCTGATAGTGTAACAGTTGTCTTAGTATGTATTTATCATGATTTTTAGATATGTATCTCACTAAGGTAATATGTATCTCATAGAATAGTTATAGTAGCATTATATATCTATTACACATTGTTTATGATTATGTTGAATAGTTGAAATTTTCACATACATCTATAAGTTATATTTATACGTATCTTCTATAGTGACATCTATTATTTATTGTTTTAGGTAACTATTGATAAAATATTAGTCATTGAGTTATTTTTTGTATCCCATATTTCATCAAACAATCTTAACATTGTATCCTAAAACATTAGTAATAATGTAGAAGGATGCAAACTATCCGTCTTAAATGACGACACTCCAGTTCCGACTCTTTCATTGGTAGTTCACAAACTTTTACTTACTGCATTATTTTTCATGGCATTGAATTTTCTTAAAGTAATTGCATCATACTATTGTAATATTAACACTTCAATGAAACCTAATGACTCACATGATAGTGGTGTTGTTTAATAAAAATTATACAATTGTTTAGGTAAAAATGTTACTTCACTACTATAATTGCATTTATTGTAGTAAAAACTTACATTATTTAAATAATTTTTGAAGTACAAGGAATGTTTTACTTATATCGTAATATTATCTATATGTACTACATTTTGGATGATCAGGTGAAGGAGACCCTAAATGGAGACCACCTTTATAATGGTCTCGATGATTTTAAACATCATGTTAAATCTGAGACTCCAAAGCACATCCACATCAATGACAACATAGAACTAACAGCCATAAGCCACATTGATATAATTCAACAGGTAATTTCAGTTTGTCTGTTTCAATAAGCTTTTTTTATTGGCATAGTAAATCTTTTATGTGTCTTAAAAATTATAGTAAATGTATACTAATATAATGGTTCATTGTAGTAGTTTATATATTTTATAACTGATAGTTGTAGCTGATGTTTAATATACATATTTGTAGTATGTATCCCTTATAATACTTCATATGGTAGTATGTTTCTTCTTGAATCTAATAGTACTATATTAAGTATGAGATACATATTTGCTTTAATGTATCTTGTACAATATTACAGTTAACTAGTATGTGTATCTTTCAGCATGATGGCGGTTTTTGCAGTTGCAGAAAAAAATATTTCTATTGAGCTACATAAATTATGTTTAAGGTTCTTTTTAGTTGTTTATACGTGTTTACCATTTATTGGATGATGAAAATTAATATTATAATGTTCTCACAAAAATTATTATGGTGAATTCATTGTTAGGTATTGAGGGTGTTTTCAATTGTTTATTTTTACTTGGTCTTGTATTTTTGTCGTTGATTTTTGCTCTTGTGATCGTTCAACAGTGATTCATCCATTTTTATTGTACCAATGTGATTATAAATGGATTTAATTCTATTTAGTTTGAAGTATATTATGATTTCAATGCAAGTATTTGTATAGGACTTGAAGAAAGTAAATTTGTTAGAATATTAGCGTTATAATATGTAATTGACTAATGCAGTCTTATAATTATATTTCATCATATATCTTAAAACATTTTTTGTATATGTCATGTTACCATATCAATTTCTCATTAATTTGTATCTTATCTTTTACTGAATACCTTAGTAATTTCTTAGGAATCCAACATTGATCCACTGGATAATAATATTGAGGAAAAAAGGGAACTCCCTGCTTTAACTGATGTCGATTCAATCTCTACTCTATCATTGATAGTTTACAAATCATCACCCTTCACTCCAAGTCAGTTTGAGAATAGTGATACAACTATAATGGAACCCTAAGTCAGTTTGAGATTAGTGATACAATTATAATAGAAGTATTTCATAGTCCAGATAAGCCCATAATTGATGACAAAAAGATACCGATACATCGAACTAGACAACCGTCCAAGATTTATCAGTCACCATATTCTACTATATTAGGCTCTAGTTCACATGGAAAGGAGAAAGTTGTTTCACATATTTGAAAAATGTAATCATTAGAAGGTTATAACATCACAGATATAGGTTCAGTTCATATAGCATCTGAGTTTGCGGAATGGATAAGATAAGGTCTTTACAAGCGACATGCAATAAAGTGAGTGAAAAATTTTATTTTGCACATTAAATTATATGTTTTCAGTCGCAACCTTCGTATTCTTCTTTTTTTCTAAAATAAATAAAATAAGAATGACCACTACAAGGTTAAATGCTCAAGTCTTGAATTTTGACTACTCAATTTTGAAGTTGCCTATATGAAGTTGAAGAATTGATTTTAGCTGATGTACCAACCCAACAAGTGTTGAAATGATGATGTATGATTTTTTTTGATTAATTTTACAATAAATATCTTAGTATGGACCATAAAAACAAACTTAAAAAATTAGAGAAACATAAATATGTTAAATGCCATATTAAGAACCATAAAAACAATCAGTTTATTTCCAAAAAATTATTATAACTTAAGAGTTTTATATGTATCTCATTTCGTATTGCGGTATTTTCAATTGTGATTCACATTTTTACAGCATGTGAATGTCATTTTTTACTACTTACTTAAGAAGGCTAATAAACACATATATCCAAGATATAGATACACAATAGTAAACTATTTTTTCAAGATACACACTGACAAGGCGTATCAAAATTATTATCAGTCATCTGGCAATAATTTTATGCTAATCCAAGAGGCTCTGCATTGTTGCAATGTTGTTACTCAAATTAAGGAGTCAATTATTAACACAATCAAATGATTTAGTTTATCGGGTGATATTCCTTGGCCTCTCATAGACGAGGTATTCATCTCCATAAATTATAATGGGGATTTCCATTATATTTTGGCAGTGATTGTACTAAAGAAACGATGGATATGCATCTATGATTCAATGCTATCATCATGAAATAGAGATCAATACAGCGAGGTTCAAAAGATGGCTTTAATGTTGCCAACTTACCATTAAAATAACAATTTTCTAGAACAAAGGGATCGCATTGACTGATTAGCACTTGAAGTATATAATGTGAAGACTGAAAATGATCTATTTGAAGTGAAATATGCATCAGGAATTACACAGCAAAATAGTGACAGTCTGTACATTTTTGGTGCTTATTTTTTATTAAATTTTTGTATCTACAATAACATCTAACTACTTGTAAAACTAATCAATATGAAGGATCTGTGAACATTTTATAGCTTTGTTTGTTGAGTACCTGAGTGAGGGGTAGAAATACCATGTTTCAGTGTCATGGAGGAATATCATCGTGTAACAACTTGAAAATTTGATGAAATATGTGAAAATTATAATTTTGTGAGATTTAACTATTTTATCCCTCTCCGTAGTTGTATTGTGTTATTTTTGAAGTATGGGGGTAATTGAAATGGTTCTCGATATATTTTGGTTCCTTTTTTGTAATATTGTGATTTTTGGTAGCTTCGAGAGCCTTATTTTGGACTTTAGTGGATATCATTTAATTCGTATAATGGATGACTGAACGGATTATGACAGCAAATCCAGAATGTTGAATTTAGGGTGGTAACATGTTTAGTATGATTTTATGACTTTTAAATCTCATTTTGGCCCTTGATTTGAAAAATTATGATTTCGGCGGTCAACTTTGTGAAAATGATAATTTTTTGAAATTTTGATATCACTAATGAGTTCGGAGCATTGAATTTAGCATGGTTGCGTAGTTTGTTTGCATATTTTGGACTATGAATGAATCTCGAACACTCCAACGAATCTCAAGCACCCCATTGAATTCCATTTTTAGACTTAAAATTCGATGAAAAAATCTACAGTATAAAACCAGCTGTTACCCCTATTTTGGCCCATTTTCCCAATTGTTTTACCTTTACTCTTGAGAGTTAAACCTTAAAATACCGGCAACGGTACCATTTTTGATAATGCTCAACTTACATGTCAATTTAGTGCAATGCGGTCGTCATTAATATATTTATCCAACTTTGTAGTCGGGGTCGAATCCACGAGGAACAATGTGAGTGGCGATTAAACTAATTTAAAACTATAGCTACAAGTTAAATTCAAACAAATAATATGAAAAGATAAAATGGGGTTTTTTAATGATTGAACAAAAGTTATTAACACTTCAATTCGCCTTAGAACTCAAAGCTTAAACTGCAATATTTCAAATCAATGATATAGAGAAACTAGAGTTGTGATCACTATGATTAGTAATCCTCCATTGAATAATA
>JAPEIP010000003.1:99986110-100014600 GCA_026120095.1 Capsicum chinense
CTTCAATTCGCCTTAGAACTCAAAGCTTAAACTGCAATATTTCAAATCAATGATATAGAGAAACTAGAGTTGTGATCACTATGATTAGTAATCCTCCATTGAATAATAGTTGTAGTATTGGATTCTCGTGACTTATGGAAAACACTAAATTATCAGTATCGACAGTTCATCTAAGTGTTTCTCAACCTACCTAGATGTTGAGTTCCCTAATTCTCTCGAACTTAAGAACCTTCTATTCACACTGATTTTATTTTGTGTTGATTAATCTTGTTACAACATTAATCATCAGATGGGAACTTAACCTTTTCAAATCCTCATTGATAATTCACTACCTTTAGTTTATTTCTCAGTTTGAGCAAATCAACATAAGGCGAGATCTATTGTTTGCAACCAACAACAAAAAATAATTAATACAAAAGAATTATCAAGATGTTCCCACAATCACTCAAACCCTAACCAACTATTAAGACAATACAAGAGTAATCATAGATCCTACAACCCTAGTTGTGGGTTTTAGTTTCACATGAAAGAGAAAGCGATAACAATAACTGAATTCATTATTCAAAGTGATTAAACTTACAAAAGATGTAGTCAGAAATTGATTCTCTTTCCAAATTCAAGAAGAATATCCCACAACTAAATCAAAGAATTGAAAATTGAGTTCTAAGTTAAGAGACCTAAAAAGAGGTGACTTTACCATTAGAATAAGTTCCAGATGTTAAGACCTTAAACTAGAGAGAAAACGGATTAATGTTGTCAAGTTCAAGATGCATGTCACCCTGCAATAAAACCTAAGAAATTTTCCTTAAATACCAAGGGCTAAATTAGGAATCAAATCACAGAATACAACTTTTTCTACCACAACTGATGATGAAGTGTGACGCCTTATCAGATATTATTGTCATCTCATCCTCCAAGTTTGATGATTTTTGCCTTAGGATGACGGCAACTCCTTATGGCTTATCAGGAATTTAATGATATATCAGGCTATGTCATCACTTATTCACTTCAAATCTCATGTACTGCCTTAGGCTGATGGTATTCTCAACGGCTTATCAGAATTGTGATGACTTATCAGAGATGTCGTCACACTTCTGGTCCAACTTTCTCACACTGTCTACAACTGACGATGACTCTGATAACCTATCACAAATTTGATGACTTATCAGATAAGTCGTCAACTACACTTTCATGACCACTTATTCCAAATTCATCTCTTTTGCTCTTATTGTCTTTGGTTTTCTTGCATCTTGACTTTCCTGTATTATCAAAGAGAAATCAATCAAAAATGACAAAAGCTGCTTAAGACTTTACAATTATTTCTAGTTAAAAGCCTAAAATGTGTTAGCATTAGCTCACACATCACAACATAAAAGTGAAGCTTGTGGGAGATTAGGAAACTAGATTAACATCTATTTCTTGATTCAGTTACGGATTTAAGGTGAGATTTTATCCTTTTCTACTTTAATTCTTGATTAATTTCTCAAAACCTAAAAAATCTTAGGGCTTGATTTTAAATATCAATTTCACACTTTTTCACTTGAATAATTTTTAATCTTATAATTACTTATTTTTCATTAATTTAACCTTCAAAACAACTTCGATTCTTGATTTAAACATAGATTTTGAAGATTTACTTGGTAAAGCTTAAAAATAGTTTTTCTTCAATATAAACCTAGATTTTTACTCGATTTGACTTTGGTTTTCAGCTGTATAGCCTAAAAATATGAGAAACACATTTTGAAGTAAAGTTATGATTGTACCATTTTTTCGAAAATCTATTTCGGGGGTTCGTTTTGACCCCAAATAAAAATTAGTTAATATGTGTATCATTAGTTTTATTCTGATGGATAGATTCTATATTTCTTGGTTTTAGTTTATTTTGGAATCGTTCTTTAGAAGTAGAACTTTGTGGTTGAAGTGTTGTAGAATAGTTTCGGACATTGAGGTAGGTTATGGCTTAACTCTTTTTCACGATCTAAGGTTATCCCCTAGTCGCGACAACGATGCTTACGGTCACAAGTGACCACAAGTTAACCCATGAGCTGGTTTCTGCTGTGAGCACTGAATAGATAGAAATAAATACATGAGCATTAAATAAACTAACATAGTACTATAATATTAATACTACAAAATGCATCAAAGTATGTCTAAACAACTGATAAAATACTCTAAATCAACTGCTTAACCAAGATATCTATTAATACTGAAATAACTATCTGACTATCTAACAGATTGTTTGAATGTGTGAAAGCCTCTAAACTGACTGAGGAGTTGATAGGACAGACCTCCAACTAACGCTAACTAACTTAATAGAATGAAATAATAAAATAACTAAATAATCATAACAGGTACTTGATGCATGAGGACTCACCACTACAACGGCTGAATTATGCTGAGCTGTCTAAATATCAGGAAAATATGCATCCGAACCTATGATATAAGACATCATAGCGCAAACAAGAGTATGCAGTCAGTACTTTAAATGTACTGGTATATGAGATGGGGTCAAACTGATATACATGGGGTACTGTGCATATGAAATAAGGACTTACTGCATAGCATGAGATAACTGAACATGAATGCATGAAAAATGTAACATCTGAGAATGCAAGACCAAGCATAAACATCTATCTGAAATAACCTGTAAACTGAAAGACTAAAATTTGATAACTGAATAACTGAGAATCTGTTTTGGTCAGGCAAACCTAAACTGAAACTATAATGAATACTGTACTGAGACTGTGGGAGGTATTATCTAATCGACATGTCCCAATCTAATCTAATTGAGGTCAAACCTATAAACCCAGTTAGAAAGGTGTCAATATAATTCTACAGGTACTAACACTGGCTGTATGGATCCACTAAACTGATGTCTCGAAGGACTAAGGAGTCACCCTCAACTGGAAGGTTCTCTAATGAGATATGTGTCGCCCTCAACTGGCAGGTAAACATCTCTAACCTACTGGCTACATAGTTCTATAACTCGAGGATTGCTACTAAGGGTTGCACCCTCTACTATCAGGTGATCCCTCATTCCTGAGTTCACTCGGTGCTAAATCCTACTCCCAACTGAACGAACACTGAAACTGGAATGGACTAACTAGACTGAACATTATTACATACTGATAGTGCTCATTAGGATCATAAACATCTAAGTATACTGATAAGAGTCATGGATTAACTGTTTAAGTACTTGAAAAGTTGAATTCATGTAAAAAACATAGGTATCGGGTGTTCATAACCCACCAACACTGAATTTACATGAGTATGCAATATCAAACTTGAAATATAGTAAGACATGATTATCGTTCCAAAACCCATACATGGCATCTTATTAAAACATGTGAAAATTATACACTTAAACATGAGTATATCTTAAAAATGAGGAAACAATAAGATTTTATGGCTAAACTCGTAACTTGAGGATTCATCCTAAAACCAATTATACATGACATGGAAAATCCAATACTCAAATGTGATACGATTCATTCTACTTGAAAATATTTATAACCATAACTTGTAATTGAATTAACAAGAGATTCATGAAATTAGTTCAACTTGAAAATTTAAAACTCATAATTTAAAACACCTAAAAGGGTTCTTGGACTCCATGCATGAAAGGAACCTATGGATGTACATCACACATACCTCACTGGATGAATTCGTGAAGATTTTTTAGAGTTTCTTGAGGTTTGAAGCTTGAATTCCTTGATTCCTTGAGAATGGGTTAGAGTTTGTTCTTGAGGTGGAAGATGGTTTTCTTGAGAGATTTTATGAATAAAGGGGGAAATAATGCTACTTGGGGGCCTAAATTTCATGCTATGGACGTGTTGGGTGAAGGGAAAATGACCAAATGCCCTTAAACGATGAGGAACAAAAGTTGGAAAAAAGGGGAGGGGGCGATGCAGGCTCTGGAGCACCAGACTAAAGCAGGCGACACAATCTCTAGAGTAGTGCACTGGAGGATACGGCATGTGCTCGAGAGAAGTACACTGGGGTTCGCAGTGTGGGCTAATCCCAGTAGTGCTACAACCTTGGTTCTCTAAACATGTCCTTACATTAGTCCAAAAATTTAGAAACTCACTCGAGACGTACTTCAAACTACCCCAATCATGGATTAACTCAAAAATTAACGTTTCGAGGTTGGGAAGGTCAAAAATAAAATCTTCAAAGTTTAGGGGGCTTGGAAATGACTAAGTCCCAACACTTAGGTTAATTTCTAAGCTTTGGACCCTTTTTGCATACAACTGAGAGCTGAAATTAGCTAAAAATTTTATGGGGTATTACAATATCTCCCCCTTGGGAACACTCGTCCTTGAATGAGACTGGTTTAGCTGAGAGTACTAAAGTAACTAAGATCATATACTAAATATGCATGATAGGAAACATGATTACATAACTGAATCTGAAATATGATACAAGAACTACTCTGAATTTATTCAATGACATAAAATGGATTACATAGATGAAATTGAGAATATAATAGAGTTAATGTGAGGAAAATCATTACCTTAAGTTGAATCTAAGTTCACGGAGAAAAGGTAAGGGTACTTGGTTTTCATATGTTTGACCAAGGGAACTTCTTTGTTCCTTAGTCTACGAACCTGATGATCAAGGATCTCAACTGGGACTTCTTCGTAAAAAAGGTTATCCTGAACATCCATGTTTTCTAATAGGTAAACAACAACTGAATCACCAATACACTTCTTCAATAGGGAAACATGGAACACTGGATGCACTGATGCTAAATCTGCAGGAAATTCAATCTCTTAAGCCACCTTTCCAAAATGACTCAAGATTCTAAACGGTCCAGTATATCAGGGACTGAGATTTCCTTTCTTGCCAAATCTCTTCACTCCCTTCATGGATGAGATCTTTAAATACACCAAATCACCGACCTAAAATTCAAGATCTCATCTCCTCACATCTGCATAGGATTTTTGATGGCTTTGGGCTTTCTTTAACCTCTTCCTAATTAACTGAACTTTCTCCATTGCATCAAATAATGCATCTGGCCCTATCAATGTAGCTTCGCCTACCTCAAACCACCCAATTAGATATCTACATCTCTTTTCATAAAGAGCTTCAAACAGAACCATCTGAATATTGGAGTGATAACTGTTGTTAAAGGCAAACTTAATCAAAGTTAAGTGGTCATACTAACTACCTTCAAAATCAATAACACATGCTCTCAACATATCCTCCAAGGCCTGAATGGTCCTCTCTGCCTGACCATCTATCTGAGGATAAAATATTGTACTGAGATGAACTTGGGTACCAAGACCCTTTTGAAAAGACCTCCAAATATGAGAGGTAAACTGAGTACCCCTATATGATAAGATAGACAATGAAATCCAATGAAACCTAACCATCTTCTTAAGATAGAGCCTAGCATAATCCTTAGCTGAGTAAGAAGTATGAACTACTGGAAATGAGCTGATTTGGTCATGCTGTCTCTAACTATATTGAATCATGCTGCCAACACATGTAGGGATACTGAACTCCTGCAATGTGACACTAGGCTAACCTACAGACAATTAGAACACTTAGCTACAAATTCTGCATTATCCCTCTTCATACCACTCTACCAATAGATTTCCCTTAAGTCATGGTACATCTTAGTGGCTCCTAGATGGATAGAGTATTGCGCATTATTTGTTTCTGCAAGTATTCGCTGTATCAAGTCATCAACAAACAGAACACATAATCTACACTAGTAACGAAGTACACCATCTCCCTCTTAGGAGAAAAGCTCCACCTTTTGATTTCTAACCACCTCCTTTAACTTAGCTAAACTAGGATATCTGTCTTGCTTTTCTTTCATATCTGCAACCAACAAAGCTTCATAAATATTCAGAACCCATACACTACCTTTAACTAAATCAACCAACCGAACACCTAATACAGCAAACTGGTGAACCTCCCAGACTAACATCTTCTTATCCTCCTCAACAAGGAAACACTACCCACAGACAATCTACTAAGGGTATCTGCCACTACACTGGCCTTGCTTAAATGATACAACACACTTATATCACAATATTTTAATAACTCAAACTATTTTCTCTGACAATGATTCAAATATTTCTGCGAAAACATATACTATAAGCTTTTATGATCCGTGAAAACATCAACATCAACTCCATAAAGGTAATATCTCCATATCTTCCAAGCAAACACAACAACTGCTAATTGAATATCATGGGTAGAATAATTCTTTTCATAGGGATTAAGCTGTATAGAGATATATGCTATGACCTTACCTTTTTACATTAACATACAACCAAGATCAACTCTAGAAGAATCACATAAACCACATATCTATTTGAACATCTAGCAAGGTCATTACTGGGTAGAAATAAGTCGAGTCTTCAACTCCTAAAAAGTCTTCTCGCAAGAATATGACCACTGAAACTTGACTTTCTTCTGAGTCAATCGAGACATGGGGGATGCAATAGAATAAAACCATTTAACAAACCATCTGTAATAGCTAACCCAACCTAAGAAACTCTTATATCTAATGTAGAGATGGGTCTGGGCCAGTTCCTCACTACTTTAGTCTTTTGGGGGTCAATTCTATTGCCATCATCGAAAATATTATGGCCAAGTAAAGCTACTAATTTTAGCCAAAATTATCACTAATTGAATTTGGCAAACAACTTATGAGCTCGAAGAGTCCGCAACACAATTCTCAGATGGTCTGCATGATCATTTTCTCTATAGGAATAGATAAGAATATCATCAATGAAGACTATGATGAACATGTCCAAGTACTGCTTGAACACTCTGTTCATCAATTCTATGAAAGCTGTAGGGGCATTCGTTAGTCCAAAATACATAACTAGAAATTTAAAGTGATCATACCGAGTTTTGAAGTCTATCTTTGGAATGTTATATTCTTTGACTCTAAGCCGATGATAGCTAAATCTGAGGTCTATCTTAGAGAATAAGTGTCACCCTGAAGTTGGTCAAACAAGTCATCAATTCTAGGGAGTGGATACTTTTTCTTGATTGCGACTTTGTTCAACTAACGATAATCGATGCATTTTCTGAGAGAATTGCCTTTCTTACGCCCGAACAAGACTGGAGCAACCCATGGGGAAACACTTGGCCTGATGAAACCTTTATCTAAGAGATCTTTTAATATCTCTTTCAACTCCTTAAGCTCAGTTGGAACCATTCTATTGGGTGGAAAAGAGATAGGTTGGGTATCTAAAGAAAATCTATTCCAAAGTTAATTTTTCTTTAGAGTGTAACTCTGGGAAAGTTTTTAGGGAACACATTTAGAAATTTCCTTACTATTGAAATTGACTTGAGACTTGGAGTCTTAGAACTGGAGTCTTTGACTCTAACAACATGATAAACACACCCCTTTGAAATTATTTTTCTTGCCTTAATATAGGAAATGGTCTGACCCCTAAGCACAAAGGTACTACCCCTTCATTCAGTGATTGGTTCATTAGGATACTGAAACTGAACTACTCTATTTTTGCAATCAACTAAGGCATAACATGAGTGGATCCAATCTATGCCGAGAATGACATCAAAATTAGTCATCTCTAACTCCACAAGATCTACTGAGGTAACTCTCTAGGACACTGTAATCGGGAAGTTCCTGTATACCTGCCTGGAATAATCAAGTTACCTATTGAATTAGACACTGAGAAAAGTTTTGCTAAAGATTTGGGACTAACACCAAAATCAACTGCTACATAAGGAGTTACAAAGGAAAGTGAAACTTTGGATCTAATAAACCATAAACATGGAGATGAAAGACTTGTAATGTACCTGTAACTACATCAGGAGAACTCTCCTGATCCTGTTAAGTCTAGAGGGAATACAACCTATTTTGACGCTACCCACTGGTTACGTTAGAAGTGGTACCCTACCGAGTCGAGCGACCAGCTAGAATTAGAAGACGATTAGACTGACCCTGCTAGCTGGTCTTTGTGCAATCTTTGACTCTATAGCCTGACTTGCCTCATCCAAAACATACATCACTGCTGGCTCTACAATACCATGATGATACCTGACACACTTCCCATAAAGCAGATTAGTACGAACTGTTCACACTACTTTGGGACTTGGAGCTTGGCACTCTATCCCGACTACCTTGCCTGAACTTAGGCACTAGCGCACTAGTTGAAGATGGGGATTGGGATGAAGACTTCTGACTAAATTGAGAATGGTTACCACTCTCTGACCTTGGCAGATAAAATTTAAAACTACCCAGTCTGGCCCTCTTATTCTCTCTCTTTTTCCTTAAGCTTTTCTTTCTCAATCTGCTGAGCATGAACCATAAGTCTAGATAAGTTCATATCCTTAATCAACATAGTTGTCTGACACTCCTTGACCACACTATTAGATACACCGAATATAAACTTACTCATTATAGACCTGTTATCAGCCACCATCAAAGAATTATACCTCAAAAACTGAGTAAACTTAAGCGAGTATTCCTTCACACTCATATTACCTTGCCTCAAATAATAAACTCCTAAATCTTTGCTTTCCTTAAATACAATGGAAAGAACCTATCTAAGAAAGTCAGGGAAAACTTCTCCCACTCAACAGGCCCTACCCTATCACCTTTATCCTCTTTTTATTACTTAAACCAGGTGTAAGCTACATCCCATAATTGATATTCAAAAAACTCTAAACTCTCACTTGGGATAACCCCATTACAATCTATCACTTTATGAACCATATTAAGAAATTCCTATCGATCCTCCTCAAACTTGTATCTCATAAACAAAGGAGGATTCATCTGCATAAAATCCCAAATCTTGACCACAATTGTATTTTCCACTAGATTGGCTGGGGCAGTAGCTCGCTGGTTATTCTGAGCCACTACTGAATGAGCTAAGGTAGTAAAAGAAGCTCTGAACTCGGCATGAGAGATATGTTCATTCAGGGGATCTTCCTAAATAGATGGTGGTACGGGATGATTCTCATTCCTTCTTTTGTTGTTTTTTTAGGAGATTGTTTATAAAAAGAATAAAGGATAAGTTAGAAAGAGAGTTTAAGTAGATCTCATGCTCATTCGCATGACATAAATTCTAAAAGAGTGGAAATGTTTCCTCAAACATCTTGTAGCCTTTTGTCCATAAGCATGGCACACTTTACACCCTTACACGAAACTCTACACAACACGACTTTCAGACTCATTAGGATACTTTTAAATCTTAGGAACTGATACAAAGTTTTTTTATGACCCGAGGCTACCCCCTAGTAATGATAAAAGTTCTTACGATCATAAGTGACCATAAGATCATCCATGAGCTGGTACCTACCGTGAGCATGGAATAGATAGCAACTAAATACATGAGCGGGTAATAAACTGACAAAGTACTAAAACCTGAATACTAAAAAATGAATCAAAGTATGTCTAAACAACTAATAAAATACTCAAAATCAACTACTTAACCAAGATGTCTAATAATACTGAAATAACTGATTGACTATCTAACTGATTGTCTAAATTTTTGAAAGCCTCTAAACTGAGGAGTTGATGGGACAGACCCCCACTTTACTCTAACTGACTAAATAGAATGAAATACATAAATAACTGAATAATCATAACATGTCCTTGATGGATGAGGACTCACAACTATGACTGTTGTTTTATGTGGAGTTGTCTAACTACGGTCGATAAACTATGCATCTAAACTTATGATATAAGATATCATAGCACAAAAAAGAGTATGCAATCAGTACTTTGAATGTACTGGTATATGAGACGTGGTTAGACTGATATACATGGGGTACTATGCATATAAAATAAGGATTAATTGAATAGCATGAGATAACTAAACAGGAAATACATGAAAACTATAACATCTGAAAATTCAAGACCAAGCATAAATATATATCTAAAATAATCTGTAAACTAAAAGACTAAAATTTGATAACTGAATAACTGAAAATCTGTATGCTTTGGTCCAGTAAATTTGAACTAAAACTATAATGAATTCTGTACTGAGACTGGTAGAGGTATCATCTAACCGACATGCCCCAATTTGAGCTAATTGGGGTCCAACCTGTAACCCTAGTTGGAAGAATGTCAGTACTATGCCATGGGTACTAACATAGGCTGTGTGGATCTACTAAACTGGTGTTACCAAGGACTAAGGAGTCACCCTCAACTTATAGGTTCTCTAATAAGATATGTGTCACCCTCAACTGGCAGGTAGACACTTAGTCAACCCTCAACTGGCAGGTAGACATCTCTAACCTATGATAGCTACATATTTCTATAACTCGGGGATTTCTACTAAGGATCACATCCTTTACTATCAGGTGAACCCTCATACCTGAGTGCGCTCGGTGCTAAATCCTACTTCTAACTAAATAGACACTGATACTGGAATGAACTGAACTAGATTGAATATTATTACATACTTATATTGCTCATCATAATTAAAAACATATAAGTCTACTGATAAGAGTCATGGATTAACTGTCTGAGTACTTGAAAAGTTGAATTCATGTAAAACACATATGATCGAGTGTTCATAACCCACTAGCACTGAATAAACATGAGTATACGATATCAAACTTGAAATATAGTAATACATGATTATGGTTCAAAGACCCAAACATGGGATCTCATTAAAACATGTGAAAATCATACACTTAAACATGAGTATATCTTAAACACAAGGAAATAGTTGGATTTTATGGCTAAACTTGTAACTTGAGGATTCATCTTAAAATCAATTGAACGTGACATGTAAATTCCAATACTCAAACATGATACAATTCATTCTACTTGAAAATACTTGTAACCATAACTTGTAATTGAATTAACAAGAGATTCATGGAACTAGGTCAACTTGAACATTTAAAACTCATAATTTAAAACACCAAAAAGGGTTCTTGGACCCCATGGGTGAAAGGAACTCATAGATGAATATTACACATACCTCACTGGATAAATTTGTGAAGATTATTGAGAATTTCTTAAGCTTTGAAGCTTGAATTTCTTGATTTTTTGAGAATGGTTTAGGGTTTGTTCTTAAAGTGGAAGATGGTTTTATTGAGAAATTTTATGAATAAAGGAGAAAATAATGCTCCTTGGGAACCTAAATTTTGTGTTATGGATGAGTTAGGTGAAGGGTAAATAACCCAAATGCCCATAAATGATGAGGAACAAAACCTAAAAAAAGAAGAAAGGGTGACGCGACCTTTGGAGTGGTGCACTGAGAGGCGCAACATGGGCTCTAGAGCGATGCACTAGGGGGCATAGCACGGGCTAATCTCGGTGGTGCTACTGTCTTGGTTCTCCAAACATGTCCTTATGCTCATTCAAAAATTTCAAAACACACCTGAGATATACCTTTAACTACCTCGATCATGAATTAACTCAAAAATCAATGTTCCAAGGTCTGGAAGGTCAAAAATAAAATCAATAAAGTTTAAAGGCCTTGTAAATGACTAAATGCCAACACTTAGGCTAATTTCTAAGCTTTGGACCCCCTATGCATGTAACTTAGAGCTGAAATAAGCTAAGACTTTTATGGGGTATTACACTCTTTTAGACTGGGCGGGGTAGTTAATGATGGTACAAAATACATGTTAAGGGTAGAAACTAATAATGAGAAATATCTATCTATGTGTTGTGCCCGTGTGGGGCCTATATGTGATGTAATTATTGAAATTGAGATATTAGGTGATATATGTGACTGTGTGTACTCCTATATGATATTGATGGCCTTGAATACATATGAATAATTGTACTATTTTGATGAAAATGCCTATTATGGTACCATTAATGTATTGTGATATATTCATACCTGTGGGCATATGAAACATATAGAAATTTATGGATGTTTGAAATTAATGAGCGGATATTGGCTCACGTGGTTGTGAAAATGTATTATTATGGTTTTTGGGGAAATACATAGTGTGTTTTTGGAAATACTCATGGGGAGTGATTGTGAACATTACATCCTCATGGCATCATACACATACTTTCATTTATTTGTTGTATATTTCGTATATACTTTTTGTTGTTGGTGGTGGTCTCACTTGATTTGTGTTTTATGTTTTATATGTGATTTGGAAACACTAAAAATATTGGACTACTGGAAATTCTAGAAATATTGGAAACATAAGATTTTATAGACCTCTCCGAAGGATATGTGGAGAAGAGCCAAGATATTGATTGTATACGGGTTGATGAACCTCTCATGGGTCTTACATCAAGAAGCTTTAGCTCTATAGGTGTGTAATGGATAGTATAAGTATTGATAAACCCTCCATGGGTCCTACATTGGGAAGTTTTACCTTTATATATGTATACGGAGACTGTGCGACGGTCTCATGCATCATAATAATCATTATCATCTCATTTATTGTATTTGCTCTATAATGATTGATGTTTTGATTAGATTGCCATATTGACTTGTTATATGTCCACTTACTCTATATCCTATTATTTATACTTGACCTTCTCATATATACATGTTTTTCTATGTTTCTACTTGTATGCGTTATAACATATACTTGTGTTCTACATACTATGTTGTTGTTGTAGTTGTGATATACTAGAACTGTTAGTGCAAGCTATATGGGGTCCTATTTTTAGTATTTTCTGATTGCAGGTGACGTACCCATAGTGTGTAGTTTGTATGCTTTATTTACTACTTTGCTTGGTCGTCCTATGATACCTACTGAGTACAAATGGATCATACTCATGCCTACTGCGCCCTTTTGGTGTAGTTCCTAGATTGAGTATTCCTCAATTTGGTTAATTTTAAGTACCTTCGATTACACAAGGTAGTGGTTGGATATTCATGCGTCTGGAGTTCACTTTTATCTTTCTATAGTATTTATGTATTTATTTGTATTCAGAGATAGATATTGACCCTGTGTGGGTAGTTCTGATATGTTTGACTCATGGTTTGTATTAGTAGTTCTTATAATATTGCCACTAGGTTTTGGAAGTTTTGGATGTATTGCTATGTTTCTTTTTGCATTTATTATACTTGTGTGGTTTGGCTTTGTTCTCGAAGCCTTTTTACGGAGGTATTTCTATTTGTTCCTCTTTATGTATTAGTTTGGGTGATAGGATTACTTGTTAAGGTACGCCACGACAAATCCATCATGACCAATTGATTTTAGGTTATGACAAATTGATAATAGAGTAGCCAGATTTCATTAGTCTCAATGGTGTAAGAACGGGATGTCTAATAGAGGCTTACAGATCAGTACATAGACGTCCCTATCTATTTTCAAAAGGCTATAGGATGTTTTTAGGAATCTTTTCTTATTTTATTCCTTATCATGTGAAGTTCTTTCATACCATATGTTTTGAGTTGTGTTTCACTCTTTCTACAAATATAGTGTTGACTAGGTTTAGCAAGAGTAGATATATAGAGTCTTCACCCAGAGGGAATGCCTTGAGTCATTGATGAACTCAAGGAAGTGGGCGGGCTCGTGGTTTAGCCTCGCTAGAAGGAGTGCTAGTGGACTCTCCCTTGAGCCTCATGTTGAGTAGGTTGGAGATGTGGGTTCTACTCTAGTTCCTGAGAGTTTGTTTGCCCTAATTTTGGAAGGATTGTTAGTACATTTTCTAACACATTTGTAGGGTTCTCCTTTGGTTATACTGGATGTTCCTTAACTTCAAAGTATGGATCCTCTAATTGCACCTACTTTTATTTTGGGTACTCCTCAAACTCGGAGTACTATTCATCTTTTAGTGTCAGTATTTGAGTTTATTGCTCTGAGTTTGGGACTTTAGCCTTTGTATATGTTTCCTCCCTTGATTAAATCTCAGCCTGCTCGATTTACTATGCCTCCTCTTAGTATGAGTATTGTGATGTCTTCTGAGGATCAAAAGAGGTTTGAGAGATATACTCATTTGGGTCCTCCTAGGTTTAGTGATGTTGTGGATGAGGATGCCTATGAGTTTGTGATTGATTGTTGAAAGAAGTTGCATAATTTAGGTTTGTTGGATTCTCATGGAGTGGCTTATACTACGTATCAGTTTAAATGTGTGACTAGAGATAGGTGGAGATTGGCTGTTGGTTGTAGACCTATTGATGCTCTTGAGATGGTGTGGATCAGTTTGTCGATGCCTTTATGGAGAGATTTTTCCTTATAGTTTGAGAGATCGGATGGGTGATGAGTTTGATCGCCTGGAGAAAAGCTCCATGACTATAGCTGTGTTTGAGGCACACTTCCATGCTTTGTCCAGATATTCCAATGCTAGTATTTCCACCGAGTCTAAGAAGATTCAAAAGTTTGTAAAGGGTTTGGAGGTCTCTCTTCAGTTGGCTGTATCATAGATAGTTGTATTTGGGTCATCTTTTCAGAGTGTTGTGGATTATGCTAAGATGACTGAGGGTATTCCTTTAGTATCTCAGGGAGGCGCCAAGAAAGTGTGATGTTTTGGTGAGTTCGGAGGACATATTTCTTATGGTAGAGATTTTAGAGGTTTTGATGGTTATCAGGTTATGTTGATTCAAGTGGCTTTACAAAGTTTAGGTGGTGGATCTTTTTTTCTAGCAGTGTTAGATAGCTGTCAGGGCAAGTTTAGAGTTTGCTATGTATGCGATGAGGTTGTTCATATGGCCAAGGACTGTCCCCTCCGTGTGTTTAGATCCACTTTTATTACAACTGTGAGAGGTAGAAATGCTACAACATATACAAGGGGTAGAGGTAGTGGAGCTCATGGAGGTAGCTGTGGGGCTACTCACGCAATTCGTAGTCATAGAGACACTCCAGCAGTTAGTGGTCGTGAGTAGTGCTATGCTATACCAGCCAGACATGAGGTGGAGACTTCTAATGTTGTGATTACAGGTATGGTCCCCATTTATTTTAGACCTGCATCTGATTGTTTGATCCTGGATAAACTTCTCCTATGTGTCTGTATGTTTTGCTTTAGGTTTTGATTTCATTAGTGAACCTCTTGCCATGCCTATTCATGTATCTACCCCTATAGGATATATTTTATTGGTGGATCGGGTGTACAGATCTTGTATTGCTACTTTTTATAGGCATGAGACTTGGGTAGATTTGGTTATGTTAGATATGATTGATTTTGATGTTAATTTTGGTTTGGATTGATTTTGATGTTATTTTTGGTTTGGATTGGTTAGCTCTTTATCAATTTATCCTAGATTATTTTGCTAAGACTGTGACTTTAGATTCGTCGGGTGTGCCAAGAATAGCTTGGAAGGGTATGGTTCATTTAGGTCCCAAAAGGATTATCCCTTATGTTCAGGCTCATAGTTTGGTTGAGAGGGGATTTTTAGCTTATTTGCCTCATATTCTTGATTCTAGTATTGTTTCACCTACTTTCTTGGATTCTGTCTTTGTTGTTCATGAGTTTATGGATGTGTTTCCTACGAATTTACCTGTTATGTCTCTGGATAGTGATATTGATTTTTCTATTGATGTTGAGTCGGGCAACAAGATCATCTCAATTTCTCCTTATAGGACGGCCCTATCTGAGTTGAAGGAATTAAAGGATTAGTTGGATAAGCGATTTATCTAACCTAGTGTAACGCCATAGGGCGTGCCTATTTTGTTCGTAAAGAAAACTAGCTAATTTATATTGATGTATATTGATTATCAATAGTTGAAAAAGGTGACGATTATGAATAAGTATCCTCTTTCGCATATTGATGACTTATTTGGTCATCTTCAGGGTGTTGCGGTGTTTTCAAAGATTAATTTGAGGTTCGAATATCACTAGTTGAGGATTAGAGCATCGAATATACCAAAGATAACTTTTCGGACTCAATATGGTCATAATGAGTTCTTGGTCATATCTTTTAAGTTGACCAATGCCCTTACCACACTCAAGAAGTTGATGAGCTAGATATTTCAACCATCTCTCGACTCTCTTATTATTGTATATATAGATGATATCTTTGTTTATTTCAAGAATGAGGCTAATTATGAGAAATATTTATGGATTGTGCTTCAGATATTGATGGATGAGAAGTTGTATGTGAAGTTATCTAATAGTGAGTTTTTATTTTATTTTATTTCTTTAATGGGTCATATGGTCATTAAGAAAGGTATCATGGTCTATCTAGCTAAGGTTGTGGCAGTTCGTGATTAGCTAGTCCTACTTTACCCGTCGAGATTTGGAGTTTTGTTAGCTTAGTAGGTTATTATCGGCATTTTATTGAAGGTTCCTTTTCTATTGCAGCTCCTTGAACTAAGTTGACTAAGGCGAGCTTTCAAAAGCTCAAGGATTTGTTAACTTTAGCTCCTATACTAACTTGCCTAGGGAGGCATGGGTTTTACCATGCTTTGTGATGCTTTGGGTGTTGGATTGAGTATTGTACTAATGCAGGAGGGCCAAGTGATTGCTTATGTATCTCGTCAGTTGAAGCCTCATGAGAGAAATTATCCCATCCATGATTTGGAGTTGTATGCAATTGTGTTTGCCTTGAAGTTGTGGAGGCGCAAATTGTATGGAGTCTCTTGTGAGATTTTCTCAAATCATCATAGCCTTAGTACTTCTTCATCCAGCGAGATCTTAATATGAGGAAACGATGTTGGCTTTAGGTTCTTATGGATTATGACTTGACTATTCTCTTACATTCGAGCAAGCTAATATGGTTGCAGATGCCTTGAGCTGGAAATTGTCTAGCATAGGTATCTTGGCATATCTTTTGACCCAGGAGAGGCAATTAGCCTCAGAGGTTCAGATGGTTAGGCTTGATATTTCTGGGTGTATTTTGGCATTTATGGAGGCTAGATTTTCTTTGATGGAGCAGATTTGAACTCATCAGTTTGATGATGTTGGATTGAGGTGATTAGAGATATGATGTTGAGTGGCGAGGCTAAGGAAGCCTAACTTGATTCGATGGAGTTTTGAGGATTGGGACCTATTTTGTGTGCCAAGAGTGAATGATTGGATTAGGTTGATCTTGGAAGTGGCCCATTGTTCCAGATATTCCATCCATTTAGGTGTGACTTAGATGTATCATGATTTGAGACAACATTACTGGTGAGGTGGTATGGGATGAGATGCAGTGGATTTTGTGGCTCGTAGGCTATGTTTTCTGCCCGAGCATATGAGACCTGATGGTTTATTTTAGAGGTTACCCATTCCCGAATGAAAGTGGGAATGGATCACCATAGTCTTTGTGATTGGTTTGCCTTGTACATCTCATGGTTCTAATAGTGTTTGGGTCATCATGGATCGATTAACCAAGTTATCTTATTTTATTTTAGTTCAGGTCTTTTTCAGTGCCTAGAGGTTGGACCGCATCTTTATTCATGAAATTATGCGCTTGCATGGTATGCCGGTGTTTATTATTTTAGATCGAGGTTCTATGTTCATATCTCACTTTTGGAAGACTTTTCAGAATGAGTTTAGTACTCGGGTTGATCTTAGCATGACGTTTCACCCCCAGACTAATGGTCAGTTAGAGCAGACTATTCAGGTTTTGGAGGATATGCTCGTCGCTTGTGTGATGGATTTTAGTGGCCAGTGGGAGAAGCATTTGGATTTAGCAGAGTTTGTATATAATAATAACTACCATTATAGTATTGATATAGCTTCTTTTGAGGCATTGTATGATTGGCATTGTCGCTTACCAGTGGGCTGGTTTGATGATTCAGAGGTGAGACCTCGAGATACGAACTTACTTTATGAGTATTTGGATAGAGTTTAGATTATTTAATATATACTTTTAGTGGCTCAGAGTAGGCAGAAGTGTTATGTAGATCATAGGCTTTGAGATTTTTGATATTTGGTGTTGGTGATTGTGTTTTCCTTAGAGTTTCACCCATGAAGGGTGCGATGAGGTTTGGGAGGAGGGGCAAGCTTAGCCCTAGGTATATTGGTCAATTTGAGATTATTTGGATTGTTGGTGATGTGGCCTATGAGTTAGCTTTGCCTATAGATTTATCAGTTGTTCATCCAGTTTTTCATGTTTTTATGCTTACCCATTACATTCTCGATGAGTCTCATGTCATTCGTTGGGAGTCGGTTTAGTTAGATGAGCGATTGTCCTTTATTAAGGAGTCGATCTCTATTTTCTATAGCAATGTTAGGTGGTTGTGCTCTAGAGTTTCGTTGTGGTTAAGGTTCAGCAGAACATCAATTAGTAGATGAGGCTACTTGGGAGGTCGAGTATGATATGCATAGTTCCTATCCCCAATTCTTTGTTAATTCTCGTATTTTTTTGCCTTAGTTCGAGGACAAAGTAGAATTAGTGGTGGATGATATAACTACTAACAAATTTGATGAAACATGTGAAATTGGTTATTTTGTGTGATTTAACATTTTTACCCATCCGGTAGTTGCATTGTGGTATTTCTGGGGTGTGGGGGTGATTGGAACGATTTTCGATGCATTTTGGTGACTTTTGTGCGATATTGTGGTTTTTGGTGGCTTCGAGAGGTTTATTTTGGTCTTCTGTGGATATCTTTTGATCCTTGTGACGGATGACTGAATGGACCACGATAGCTAATTTGAAATATCGATTTTAGGGTAGTAACATATTTGATTTGATTTTATGACTTTTAAATCTTATTTTGACCCTCGGTTTGTAAAATTGCGATTTTAGATTTCGAGGGTCAACTTTGTAAAAATGATGTTTGTTTGAAATTCTGATATTGCCATTAAGTCTGGAGCATCGAATTTAGTGTGGTTACATAGATTGTTTGCATATATCGGACTCCTAACGAATCTCGGGCACCCCGTCGAAGTCCGTTTTTGGACTTAAAAATTGGGTGTAAAATCTGCAATATAAAAATAGCTTTTAGCCCTATATTTTTAGCCCATTTTTCCCGTTCTTTCACCTTGCCTCTTGATAGTTAAACTTTAAAGTAGTATTACAACTTAAAAGTGAAGCTTGTGGAAACTTGGGAAGCTAGATTAACATCTATTTTCTGATTCTATTACAGATTTAAGGTGATATTTTATCCTTTTCTACACTAATTCCTTATTAATTTCTCAAAACTCCAAAAATCTTAGGGATTGACTTTAAACCCCAATTTCACTTGAATAATGTTTTGATATTATAATTACTAGTTTTCCATCAATTTAACCTTCAAAACAACTTCGATTTCTGATTTTAACATAAATTTGGATGATTTTATTTGATAAAGCTTTAAAAATGATTTTTCTTTGATTTGAACCTCGTTTTTGACTTAATTTGACTTGGGTTTTCAGCTGTAGATTCCTAAAAATATGGAAAATACATTTTAGAATCAAAGTTATTATTTTGTTCTTCTTTTTTAAAAATCCATTTCGGGGGTCCGTTTTGACCCCAAACCAAAAGTAGTCAATATGAAAATAGTTAGCTTTGTTTTGACGAATAAATTTTATGTTTCTTGGTTTAATTTGATTTTGGAACCATTCGTAAGAACTAAGGATTTGTAGTTAAAGTGTTGTGGACCGATTTTGACCTTCGAAGAGGTTATTGATTAACTCTTTTAGATTGGGATGGGTATTTAATGATGGTACAAAATGCATGTTAAGGGTGGAAACTAATCTTGAAAAATAGTTGTCTATGTGTTATACCCATGTGGGGGCCTATATCTGATGTAATTATTAAAATTGAGATATTAGGTGATATATGTGACCATGTGGGGTCCTATATGATGTTGATTGGCTTGAATGCATGCAAATAATTGTACTGTGTTGTTGAAAATGCCTATTGAATATACGCAAATAATTGGTGTATTGTGATATATTCACACTTGTAGGCATATGAAACATGTGGAAATTTATGGATGGTTGGAATTAATGAGCGGATATTGGCTAATGTAGTTGTGAAAATGTATCATTGTGGCTGGTTGTGGAAATACATCATGTGGTTGGTTGTGTAAATACTCGTAGGGAGTGATTGTGAACATTACATCCTCATGGCATCATATGCATACTTTCACGTGTTTGTTGTATGTTTCATATATACTTGTTGTTGTTGTTGGTCCCACTTGATTTGTCTCTTATGTTATAAATGTTCTTTGGAGATATTGAAAATATTCGACATACTGGAAATATTGGAAACATCGAATTTTATAGACCTCTTCGAAGGATATGTGGAGATGAGTCATGGACATTGATTGTATACGGGTTGACGAACTCTAAATTGAGAAACTTTTGCTATATAGGTGTATACGGGGTAGTATATGGGTTAGCAAACCCTCCATGGATCCTACATTGGAATGCTTTAGCTTTGTATAAGTATATGACAACTATGCGATGACCTTATGCATCATCATCTCATACATTGCATTTATTTTTTCCTGAGTGATGTTGTGATTGGATTCTCATCCTGACTTATTATATATTAACTTGCTCTATATCCTATTATTTATACTTGACCATCTTGTATATAGATGTTTTTCTCTGTTTCTACTTGCATGCGATATAATGTATGTTTGTGTTCTGCATAAAATGTTGTTGTTATAATTGTGATATATTAGTACTGTTAGTGCAAGCGGTGTGGGCTATCATCGTGGTACATTTTCTGATTTCAGGTGATGTTTACTTAATGTTTAGTTTGTATGCTTTATTTACTACTTTGGTCAGTCGGCCTATGATGCCTACTGAGTACAAGTTGACTATACTACACCTACTGTATCCTTTCAGCGCAGGTCCTAGATCGAGTTCCCTTAGATTGATTGATTTTGAGCGCCTTTAGAATACTCAAGATAGCGGTTGGACATTCATGCCTTCGGAGTTCACCTCTATCTTTCTATAGTATTTATGTCTTTATTTGTATTCAGATACAGATGTTGACCCTGTGTGGTTATTTCTGATGTATTTGACTCATGATTTGTATTAGTAGTTCTTATATTGTTGACACCAGGTTTTGAAAGTTATGGCCACATTATTATGCTTCTTTCTGCATTTATTATACTTGTGTGATTTGACTTTGTTCTAAAAGCCTTTACTTGAGGGTATTTTTGTCCTTTTTCCCGTCGTGTATCATTTTGGGTGATAGGCTTACTTGTCAAGATATATCACGATAAGTGTCATCATAACCAATTGATTTGGGTCGTGACACATCGCTTGAGATATACAACCCTGTTATGAAAGTATGGAATCGATATGGTGGAGAACAATTAATTAAATGACAATGATGATCCGTCTAGGCCTAAACCAACCTTCATTCCACCAATTGCATGAAAAGACATAGCTAGTCTTGAGTAGGTGTAGTTATTTTGTTATGTTTTTTTTAGATACAAATCTGTCAATAATAGTTTCTTACAATGAATTTACGGATGTTGCTTTGTGTTTAACTAAAGTAGGCATGTTTTGTTTGAATATTTTGTTTTACTAAGAAGTAATTCAATTGGTTCCTTTGAGTTAGTGTCCCAATTGCTGTAGTAGGTGACATGTATATGAGAGACTTATTATTGAAACCAACTATTGTTGCTACCGATTAAAGTGGATGATTTTTTATGTTTGGTTAAAGTTTTAATTTTACACTTATTTATGAGATACAAATTTCCAAATAAGAGATAAAACTATTAAATATGTAAGATATACATTTTATAAAATATATAAAAATAAATTATGCATATAAGAGATATGTTTAGATAAATTTGTATCTATGCATACTTAATCAATTTAGTATATGTATCTCTAAATAAATGTGACATATGTGATATGTACATGAGAAACTTATTATCAATGTACGACATACATATTATTTTGTTAGTTAAATATATTGTATCTATTTTGCTTATTATACATGCATGTGATTTTATACATACACGAGTTTATCAAGATTATGTGTCTCTCAAAAAAAATTATTAATCTAATTGAAAAATTATAGAAATTTAACTTTCTGCACATTCTAGTTAATACATATTTTCATTAATATTCATTTAAAATATGTTAAATTTTTAAAAACATTATGAAACGTTATTAAAATATGTTAAATGTTTAAAAACATGTATCTAATATCTGTAGATACAAAAAAAATATTTGAGAGAAGTATTAAAACATGATAAACAATCAGTTAAACGTATAGTTTTCTATGCTCCAACATGATACTATCACGTATTCACTCGTATGAAAAATTATTTTATAAAAATAAAAATAATAATTTTATTCATTCAAATGATATTCTTAAACATCTCAAAACAAAATTAAACTTCATAAAAAATAAAGTATAAATATCTAATCAAAATTAATAAAGTACTGGTGTTTCACTCCTCTTTTAGAAATAAATTACAAGTACGATTGTTGTGACCTTCATAACCACATCTCCCACAATAATTCTACTTGATGAAAGCGTTTCAGTTGATTTCTTGTACCTCCCTTTCTTTGACCTTCCAAGTGGTCTTTTGTATTTTTGTGGTAAGACTACTTCATTTTAATTTTCGGTGGCACATTCCAATCTTTCTTATTTGGCTTTAAAAATATCGATACTTCATATGTCTTCATTGAGGTTTCTGAATAGTAATACTTGGAGAAATAAGGCATCATATTTATTACCTACTTACTTTTTAGAACTACTATCGCGTGTTGACATATTATATCGTCCAATTGAAATCTTTCGCAATTGCAAGTCCTCCTATCTAGACATACTATGTATTTTCTTCCGTCATCATAAACAAAGTATACATACATTGATGAAGCACTAACCTACAAGATTAAAGATAGTGTATTATCATGATGGTACAAAAAGCTCTTCTCTAACGGAATATTTGTATCTCTTTTAAAACTTCATATATAAATATATTGAAAATAATTTCATAGTAACTTAATCAATTAAAAAATATATTGAAATATCAAAATAACAATATGTAATCTTAATAACAAAAGTAAACAAAATAACTAACCTTCAACTGAGAAGATTTCAAAGTATTTAGCTGAAGAATGCTTTCGAATCGTTTATCAATGATGTGTTTGTATAAGATGCTCTTTTTCTATTTTTGCAATTTCACTTACCAAATAATTTTCTTGCCTATTCTAGAAAATATATTATCGGCAACTCACGTGCTTCTTTAATTTTTTCGCTTATACACTCGGCTATATTTGAAGTTATAATTTAGCCACGGTGAATAGGTGCATACACTCCTGCCTACTTTTCAAAACCAACATTCTCAAGATACGACTTCATACTCTGATCCACCTTGCCATCTTGATTCAAAAAAATAGAAATCATCTTTTCTGTATGCCTTAGACATAGCATAGAAAATTTTGCTAACTCTATCTTTGCTCTTTCTAAAGTGTGTACATACATTATTTCATAGATGCCAAACACATGCAAGATGAGAAACATTGGAACATACAATATTAACAACCTTCATTATGTTTTTGTTACGATCGAATACAATACACATACTCTCATGCGCTCCAAATGGACATTTAAACTGTTAAAAAAAACTAAGTCCATCAATTATCATTTTCTGTATCAACAACACCATACACAATTAGCAATATGCTTCCTACAATTTGGAAATCAAAATTTTTTTGTCACTAGTACAATTAAATTTGATTGGAAAAATAAAATCATCATACAAATATAGTTTGAGATTACATCAAAATAATATATGAAAGAACTAATATTATGTACCTGCACCATCAAGTGTTCTTGACGAGACAAATGTCCCTTTATATGCTCCACTCAAATATGTCACATCCACTACAACTACCAGCCAGCAAAACTGAAATCCTCTCATTAATGGTTGTACTACTGTAATGCCCTAAAAATGGGTCCCGAGACTTCACACGGTGCTCAAGACTACGAGTATTCTAAAGCTAATCCTGTAAGCCTTGTACTAAGTCTGGAACTCATATCAAAGTAATTTAAACAAGTAAGAATATTGAAATACTAAATTATTTGAACTGAGCTGAAATTAACTGAACATAATAGCTGAACTATCGCTAACAGTCCGACAAGCCTCTACTACTAAGAACTAGAGAGCCATTGGTACAAACCCCCAACTGACTCGAGCTAAACTGAAAACAACTAATTAAATACTATGGAAGCTGGAAATATGAATAAAGAGGCCCTTGAACCATGAGGACCCACCAACTATCGGGATGTAGATAGAGATGCCTGAAATCACTCACACTGCTAGGACTGAACACCTGAACCTACATTATTAAACAATGTAACACATAGACGTATATATAGATCAATACTTTGAGAATGTACTGAGCATGTAGGGGTGAATGCATAGGTAAAATAATATATCAATGTTTATCAAAAACCATAAAGGAATGCATGCTAGATATAATGACTCACATTGGCTTGAACGACTGAAAATTTAAAAATCATCAATCATAAATAATGAGAGCTTATTGTATAAATATTTTGAGCCATCACGCTTAGTTCTAAAAGCTGTACTTGTATTCTATCTTTAGAACTTTACTATTATTCTTTACTAGTAGGAAATTCTTGTAAAAAGTTGTTCTGCAAGGATTACTCTTTTCTGTAGGGAGGTTCTTCTAACCGACATACACTATGTGAGCTATTATAGTGCCCAACGTCTAGTTCTCCTAAGGGAAAATCTCATGTTAGGGAGAGGTGTCATACTTTTGCCAGGGAGTATAACCGGAGCTAAGTGATCACATCTGTAACTGTCATCCGTATAGAAATGGAATTAACTGTACTTACATTGGCTCGTAGTTCTAGAAAAGTAGGATGCGCTAAATGCACACTTCTTGCTCGGTGCTAAATACTACTCCCTTTAATATGTATGTTCATTCTATAGGAAATCCACTTTAAATGACATAATGATTCATACTGAAAGCTGATTGTGTATCTAATAGTTTAAAACTGACATTTGAGCTATGGATGGATTCCATATTTTTAGCTAAAGATCAAAAGATCAAATCTTTACTCAAAACTGATCATAAACATGTCATGGGTTGCTTAAAACCAAAATTTCTTGGATTATCAACATCAAAGCTAGGGCTTAACAACCCATATTTCAATCTCAAGGAAAATTATCATGAATCATAGTAAATACCCAACATCATGGGGTTTTGCAAAATTCTAGTCATAAAATGAAATTCAATTCTCATTAAATGTTAAACAAGTCAAACGTATGAACATGTAAAAATAGAGATGCAACTCGTTATTCAATTCTCTTGTAATAGCATAACCTTCAAATAATGATCACTGGGTATGAACCCTAAATTGAAAATTCATGTAAATCAATGTAAAATATAAAGAAAAGCAAGTTTTGGGCACAAGGGTGGAAGGATTACCTTTGTTCATAACCCCACATACCTTAATTGCTGGACTAGATAAAGAAGCTTGAACTTTGAGTTCCTATTGGTGCTCTTGAAGATTGATTCTTGAATATCTTGAATTGGAAACCTTGAATCTTGGGGTTATATTAGAAAAACAATGGTGGAATTTGGGGATTCTTGAAGTTAAATGTTGAGCCTAGGGTTTTATTTAAGAAGGATTTGATGAATAATGAGCATATTTTTCTTAATAATATGTTTAATCATCTGTTTTCACGATTTTGGGGGGTGTAGGAAAAGACTAAGTTGCCCTTGGAATTTAAAATTCAGAACTGAAATGTCGATTAAGGCCTTACTACGATGCGGTGGATGGGTCATCATGATACCCACCGCGACGTAGTGGAATCGTGGTGATTCACTAGTTTATGAAAATTATCGATTTGAGCTTCACCATGCGGTACAATCGTGGTGAGCTACTGGAACTTGACATTTGTTGATTTGGCCTCCACTGCAATGCTGTGGCCTCCTCACCACGACGCGGTCTAAAATCTAAATGTGATCCAACCCACGTCAGAAAAATTTGAAAATTATCCGAGACATGCTACTTACACCCTTGAATATGATTCAATTCAAAATTCATTGTCATAGAGCTCTGAAGGTCAACTTAAAAATCTTCAAAGTTGAAAGGGAGTTAAAATGAATAAGTCCCTCAACTCTTAGCTTTATTTTCAGGTTTTAAGTGCTATAGGCACATACTAAGGAATGAACTGAGCTAAGAATATTCAAGGTATTACAAATGCTATGAATAGATATATGAATTTGTTATTCTCAGATTTATGCATTCTAATATGGGATTCGGGATAAACAGAATTAAGCCTATATATGTATCTAGGTATTTGATGATAACCATTTGTAGATTTTCCCCTTAACATCTCAATTGTACGTTCTTTCGCCCTCCATGCCTTCCGATAATTAATGTTAAAACTAAAAGCATTTTTAATATCATTAATTATGTCATTAGTGTGTGTATTCTTTTGTGATTGATCAGTTTCACAGTAGTAAAATCACTAGCAAATGCAACTGTAGCTTGAAGTTGTGTGAACACTCTATCTTTCAAAGGGCATGTGTGAAAATCATGAAAAAACCTATCTTTAAAGAGGTCTTAACCCTTTCTATAGGATTCCTTGAATATCCAACTACGATTCATCGAACAATATTTTAGGACATAGCTGCAAATATTCAAAAAAAAATCAAAATATATAACAAAATAAATATATGCAAATGTATGATTAATAAAAGCTCTAATTCCTATGTTTTATGACAACTCAACTTACTTTTTCTGCTAATTAAACAATATTAACATCAAAATAATTCAACTTCATATTTACTTCTATATTGATCAAAAATATTTTGTATATTAATTATGTATCTCTTTTTAATAAATTTGAATAACATGTATCTTAAGTATTAGATTAACATTATAGAAAACAGATACATAAAATCAAATTGGTTTTCATATAACAGTATATTAATGACATAAGTTGGATTTGGATAGGATAATTTCAACAACTCTAAAGTGAAAATGTAATACATGCAAACTTATACTGAGATACATAATTTAAAAACATGAGATACATAAGTACTTCTAATAATTGAAATATGATACATACATTTTTTGTCAGATCTTTTCTCTTTGAAATTGAAAGAATGCTCAATGGCATATTGCCATAATACAAGTCAGAGTTTTCTTGTCCTTGTAGATTTGACCAAACTTAACTTTACAATTATTGCAATCTGAAATAATCTTGATCAACTTCACATTGCACAAAGACAATGGATCCAAACAATCAGAATTATCACCAATTAATTCTGCAACTTCTTTACAAGAATTCTCCAAACACATAACTACCTCGGTTTTACCCTAAAAACATCTCCTTTCATCTTTATCGATTGTGGTGATGATTACTAGATACATTCCAAAATCAGACACACTTTTCTTAACCTCAATATAAAGCTTTACACCAATATCATTACGAATCAACAATAGAGTTTCATTACTATCAACAACGTAACTCAATTTTTTCCTACTTTCATCATTTTCAAGTTCTACAACAATGGACGAAATTAATTTCTCATAAGTAACATGTTCGTCTACAATGATGTAATTATTTTTATATCCCTCGTACTTGACATCATTAATTTAAATATCAAAATTACGTAATAACACTGAAATAATCATTGTAAATAGTTCTAAAAGAATCAAAACCCCCCAAAAAATAAGAGAAGAAGAATTAGTTTGCAAAATGATTATGAAAATGAATTTGTAAAAAAATAAAATTACTAACAAATTACCGTTTTTGAGAGATTTTTTTTAGTTTATCTAGATGATTGGCTAGGTTAATTGTTAAATAGTTAAATAATAAGATGTATCATTAAGTTGTATCTTGCTTACATTATATGTATCTGAAATAAAAAAAAACTTTTATGAGGATTTGAAAAAATCTACATAACATGTAAATATGGACAAACTTGTCGGAGTTTATGTAAATTTTACTTATTTTATTACACTCTTCATATGCGATAATAATCTCATCATTTTAGTATATAAATATTGAAATAAAATAGTTCCCCAACTAATAAATACCTCACAGAAATTATCCTCAAATTTTATCTTCAAATTATTTTTTTTGTCCCAAGTACAAATACCAAACGATCTATAAGTGAGAAAGTTGACTTTTATAAAAGTAAAAAACAAAAAAAAGTTTTATAAAATAACACCACCGGGACAACCTCGTTTCATCCTCCTAACATATCCATACCTTATTAGCCCCACTAACCCAAAGAATATTGAGAGTCTAAACTCTAAAAATAACTGTAAAATTAAGAGCCTTCAAATTTCAACGAAATCATATTGAATTGCATGGTATTTTTTCCATATATATATTTATATATATATATATATATATATACTACAATTATATCAAATGACGTCCAAAGGAGAGGCTACATGTGAAGTTTTTTCAACTTCACGCCTTAAAACATATAGGAGTAAATACATAATTACCCCCTGATCTTGTCCGAGATTTGTAAAAAGACACCTAAACTTTAACTTCGACCTATTACCACACGATTCATTTTTATTTCGTTGCAAACACACCATTTTGACCCTCTGTGTGTATACACTCTCCACAGGCGCGTGAAATGGCTTGAATTTGACTTTTTTGACCAATTAAAAGCTGCCACGTGTAAAATAATTTAATATATACTTTATATATATTTTTTTAAAAATAATATTTATTTATTTTTTAAAATCATCCCTAGCCCCTCTCCGTTCCTCCACCCACCCACC
>JAPEIP010000003.1:100015165-100026534 GCA_026120095.1 Capsicum chinense
TCACCTCAAATGACGTACAAAAGAGAGGCTATATGTGATGTTTTTGTGAATTCACATATTGAAAGATATAGCTATAGCCTATCCATTAGATCAGATCCAATACCCTTCCTTAGAAGATTACTGAATTGGTGAATTATGAGATCATGGAATTGTGTGGCTCCATTTGGATGGACCATCCTCATGAGGACATATAGCTATTCTTAGAGGTTTTGCATTAGATTTTCTTATCAAATTTGAATTTTATTTTTTTAAGAAAAATAAAAGTAATACTATAATTACTTTTAATTTTTCTAAAATAAAAGTATAAAACGCTACTATATTTGATTTATTTCTTATTTAGAGAAGATTTTTTGGAACTCTATAAATAGAATATCCCTTTTCTCATACTAAGAACAAAATAACATCCACAATGTAGTCATTAAAGAGTTTTGTTTAGGAGGAGATTTTCTTCTAATAGATTTTATATTTTTTTATTTAATTTTTAATATGTAGCCCAATTGTATGAACCATATCAACAAGTTGTGCTTCAGTATAGTTTTATTTGTCATTTGATTTATCGTCTCCAAGGTTTACAATTATATTAGCTTTCACATGATGCCCTGATAATTTTGAACCAACAAGTAGTATCAAAGCCAATAGTTCAATGATCCTGTGGATGAATGAGGATGAGAGACATATGCAACATGAGTTCAAAAGTTGCAACCAATTTGAAGAGTTTTTTCGGGTAAAAAATAGAAGTCTACATACGACCTGTGGAGAATAAGTTTCAAATAATTTTGTAACAATTTTGCTGCTCAATCTTTAAAGGCAAAATCAACTTTCAACTTATGCTTAATCTAATGCATAGGCTCCAACTTTCAACCCTTGCTAACGTTTAATGTTTGGGTTTCTTTAAACTCATGCATATATACTTTTAACGCATAAGTTCTACTTTTAACCTATAAGACCATTTCAATCATTATGTATGAACCTTCCGTTAAAAGTCTTGCGTTAAAATTCTTCCTAATTTGAAGTTATAAATTCAAGGCTAGGTTAGTTTCGAGTGGAATTAGAGTAAAGTGTGGTCTGGAAAAATTCAGAAATAATTTGAGCAAGTTGGGTGGTGTTTGATTTGAATTCTAGTTAACTGAAATGATAAGAAACCTGTAGAAATTTACAAAATTAAATTTGGGTGAGTAGAACTCTCAAAATTGATCTTAGTATAAATCACATTATTTGGAATGTCCCTGATTTAAATAGTGCTGTGAAAAGTGAGAATTTTGGGAGAAACTGGATATTCTGTATTGTCAACACCGCTATATCTGCCTACACACTGCTATAGTAATAGTCAAACTTGGTCCGCACCAGTATAGCAACAAAAGTCGCAATTTATTAAAGTTTTGTTCAAATAGTATATTTTCTAAAACTCATCTTGGGAAAAAGTAGGGGATATTTTAAATGATTCTCACTAGATTTTCTTTATTTATCTTTGTAAAGTTAAGAAATTAATCCTCATTAAATTGTGTCAGAAACCCATAAAATTGTAAATCTATTGAGTTTGGTTAGGATTTTAGGGATGATTGGTGCAAGAGAGTAGGTTATGTAATAAGTTAATCAATTTTGATCATTAACAGTTAATTTACCCTTGCATATCATTAATTCACTAATCTATCTATGAAATTGGAAGTTTTAGGTGAATTACGATATAAAGCTTTAGAGTGGGAAGGGAATGATCATAAACTTGACCTTAAGGGTTGGGTATGAGTTATAATTCCCAACATGGTAGGTCATTTATTAATTATGTATTTATAAAGATGTTCTAGATTAAGACAAAGCAAAAATTGCACTGTAAGGGCAAAGCTCCGACTTAGAGAAATTGTGCAAGCTTGGTTCAAGGTAGGTGATGGTATTATAATTTAATAAAATTTGTGCTATATGTTCATGTTAACTAATTTGTAGTGTGTCTTGTTAGTGCATTTTGTTTCGTGCGATCAATGTAAAAGATTTTTATGTTGTTGTATGATTTCGACATGCCTCATTGTTAAATATGGGATGTTTCATAATTGAAATATTTCCACATGTTATTACTCATACCTAGAGGGTAGATGTATTACTCATAGAGCATATGTACGAGTATCGGGTGAGTTTGATGGTTTCATGAGTGAACCATGTAATATTTTAATACTGTTGAAAATGGTTAACTTATTGACTTATTTTGACTTGGCTTGATTGAACTTAACTGGGTGATAATATGTTGACTAGTTTTTTGAAATTCTAAACTGCTTATTTGGTAATTAGTGTGCTAATTTTATGATGGTTTGAGCATGGATTAGTTTGTCATACTATAATTTGGTTATGTGTTCATAGTCTCATTTTTGGTTGGCCAAATGGCCCTAGTAGTACACTATTATTTTTTATGCGTTGATACTACACCTGCTCTTACTTTTGTGAGTGCAGTGCATATTTCAGAGCCTCTTATGAGACCTCACTTATGATTCTAGCAATTGATTTCAGAATTCAAGTTGAGGGCATATTTGGGCTATCATGGAATCTCTTCTTATTAACATAGTTCTTTATTTCTGGACATATGTTTTTATTTTATATTTTGGGGTTGTATCCCCTTCTTGACAATCATAGATGTTTTGGTACGGACGACTATTGGGTCCTAGGGATGGTTTGTTTAAGTACAATATTCCACTTTTATTTGTACTTCTACTTTGATTTAGTTTTGAATTTATTTATTGATGGATGAGATCTTGACTCTTTTAAGTGTCGATTTCAAAATGGTATTTTGGGGTAGATGATTCTCCCATCGAGTGAGTAGTATATGCGCCACTCATAATAGGCTTGGATTATGAAAGAGTTGATATCAGAGACTAGGTTCATCAATCTAGTCGTACCAAAATAGGTACAGTATAGTCTCGCAAAACAAAATGAAAACGTCTGTATTTTTCTTTGGGAGGCTAGGGTATTAGGAAATCTATCATTCTTGTCTCTTTTGTGGTATATCTAGTGATCCTAGTTAGTAGCTAATCATTTTTATTTTTTTGTCAACAGATGGTAATTACTAGGTCCAATGGAATCAAGCTAACAGTCCCTACACTGGCCACTCCAGCTGTGGAGCCAGTCGTAGGGGGAAGGGAAATGATGGGATGAGCCAAAACCATCAGGGGTGGAGCTCAAGCAGCAATTTTCAGACCCTTGAAAGGTCAGTATCACCTCCCTGTAATTCCTTGAGTCTGTACCCCAGACACTACACGAATCTAGTGACCCCAAAGGACCACCAGCTAACCCATGACTAGTACCTGCTATGAGCACTGAATAATAGTGACACTGTAGTAGTAATATATCTGAAGTAAATGCAGATGTTAGGCTGAAGCCACCATAAGGTTTATAACTGAAAACAAATACAAATAAATAAACACTAAAAAACTGAAATATCTGTCTGAAATACTCTAGTCTGAAAGCCTCTAACTGACTGAATATAGAGTTGATGGGACAAGCCCCCAACTAACTCCCACTACTGAACTACTGATAAACGAAAATAGTAACTTTGTCATCAAACTATGAGGACTTACCCCTAAGTCTACTGCTGATAGGCTGGGCTGCTACATATGCTCAGGAGCTCATGCATCTGAACCTATGATATAAGACATCATAGAACCAAAGAAAAGTATGCATCAGTACTTTGAATACAATGGTATGTTAAGTGATGTAGACCGATATACATGGGTTCATATGCATGAACAATAACTGGATGAGTAACATGAACATAACTGAATGAAAGTACATGCATGAATACATCAACTGTAACTGAGGTTGGATAACATTGGATATTGAGTTCTGAATACTGATTAACTGATATCTGAGTTTACTTATACTATATTACTGATAACTGAGTGACTTTTCTGATAGTGCTAATTCAGAAGAACTAATCTGAGTTCTACATTGAGCTGGATAACTATGTCTGATAGTCCTGGATATGTAGAACAGAACTGAGTACGGTAATGAGACTGAAATTAAAACTAAAACTATGGGAGGTAGTTATCTAACCGACATTCCTCTCTCTGAATAGATTAGGGTCCAACCTATAACCCTAGTTGAAAGGGTGTCAATACTGTTCCAAAGGTATTGGCACTGGCTGTATGGATCCACTAAACTGGTGTACTATATTATCCTGAAGGACTAAGAGTGTCAAGCCAGAACTGATGGGTGACCCCTGCGAGTAAGTCGATCCTAAACTGACGGGTGATATCTCATATCCTACGCTTGCTACGTAGTTCTAGAGTACAGTGACTGCTACTAACAACTCTGCCTATCTGACGGAGAAGCCATCATCCCTGCACACGCTCGGTGTTGAATCCTACTCCCAACTGAATAGATACTGAACTAATTTCTAGACTGAACTAGGCTTGACTGAACTGTTACTGATCGTGAAATCTAATTGAACTGAGTTCACTAGGTTCCGTTGACTAATGGAATACTACTGAGTTCTATTAACTGACTGGGTTTACTTGAGGTCTGGACTGAATATTGAACTGAAACTGTGGCTGATTACTGAGTACTACTCTTTGTGACACTACTGAGACTATTCTGTAACTACTATAGCTCTAGGTAAACATCTAGATTTTTGGGTATTGAATACCCCCAAGACTCGATAGCATGAAAAGTAAAGTATAGCATAAACCTGAAAAGCATAACCAAGTCCACTTGTTCCTAACTCATTCATAGGGACATTTTATCAAACACTTGTAAGATATGAAGTTACACATAAGCTAGCATTACATGATTTTTCCTTTTCAATTCACATGAGCAATTTATCAAGATCTTGGGAAAACATAATCTATGCACATGATACTAAACAACATGGAGGCATCATAATTTCAAATCCCAATTTACAATTTCAAGGATTCAACACGAATTCACATGATACTACACACATTATAAATAATTTCACATGAAACTTGTAGTAAACCATGGATTAGGAATCCAATTAACATCAAAATTACGAATACATTCAACATCCAACATGGAATTTCAAAAGATCATCTAACTTTTAGTTTAAAAAAGTTTCTTGAACTCCAAGGGTGGAAGGAAACCCTTGGATGAACACTTCACATACCTTGGTACTTGAATTAATGAAGGTTGATGGTGAGTTCTTGAGTCTCGAATTTGAAATCAAAGGCCCTAGGGTTTGTTCTTAAGAGAAATTTGTGATGAATGAATGAATTTTGCCCTAAGAATGACTTAATATTGTGTTTCTGGGGCTGAATAAGGTGGAAAAATGACCCAATTACCCTTGAGGATACGGTTTATTAATTACTAAAAAATATGCCCAGCGACGCGCAGCCCGATGCGCCGCATCAATGGGATTGGTGTAATGGCCGGTGCGACTCATCGAGTTTGCATCAGTTTATTGGAATTTGGCACTGGGAGCTGAGGAAAATATTTATCAAAGTGATAGGTGACGTGGCGCGTCGAGATCGCGTCGATCCACTATTTTAGATTTCTAAACATGCCTCAAACGATGTTTATAAATTTTAAAACTTATCCATGAACACCTATTGACATTCCTGATCATGAACCAACCAAGAATTCGATATTTTATGGTCATAAAGATCGTAAAATATGATCGCCAACTTATAAAGGCTAAATAAATTCTATGTATAAACACTTAGTTGAAATTTCTAAGTCTGGGACCCCTTATCTAGGATTAACGAACTAAATTAAGCTTAGGATTTTGCGAGGTCTTACAATATCTCCCCCTTAGGAACATTCATCCTCGAATGAGACTAATTGAGTTGGGAATACTAATAGATTGAATTCACATACTGGACATGCATAACTAAATCATGATTTTATGACTGAGATTACTAATACACTGAGGTTTTACACTAAACATGCATAACTGAAGCATAACTGAATTCTGGAGACATGAAACATGACTGAGCTATTTCATGAAGATATGCATCATATGAGAATGCTATGAAACTAGACTAATATCAAATTCATAAGGAAGATCTGAACATAGAACTGAGTAAGTTCAAGGAAAGACTGTTACCTTGAGATGAGTCTGGGTTCGCGAAGAAGAGGTGAGGATACTTGGTCTGCATATCTACTTCTACTTCTCAAGTAGCTTCCTCAACGGACTGATTCCGCCAAAGAACTTTGACTAGAGGGACTTCTTTGTTCCTCAATGAAGTATTTCGACTGGAACCTCTTCACAAGAGAGACTGTTCTGAACATCTATACCCTCTATAGGGACTACAACTGTTGGGTCACCTATTCATTTCTTTAGCAAGGAGACATGAAACTCTGGATGGACTAAAGCTAAGTTTGAAGGCAACTCAAGCTCGTAATCTACCTTTTTAAAACATCTGAGAATTTGGTTAAGACCGACATATTGGGGACTGATCTTCCCTTTCTTGACAAACTTTTTTACTCCTTTCATAAGAGAGATTTTCAAATACACATAATCCTCAATCTCAAACTCGAGATCCTTTCTGTGCACATCGACATACAATTTTTGTTGGCTCTAAGCTATCTTAAGCCTTTCCCTGATCAACTAAACTTTTTCTAAGGTATCAAATACCAAGTCAGTCCCTACCATTGTAGACTCACCTACTTCAAACCAATCAATGGGAGATCTACATCTCCTCCCATAAAGCGCCTTAAACGGAGCCATCTGAATGCTGGAATAGTAATTGTTATTAGACATAAACTCAATCAAGGGAAAGTGGTGATCCCAATTACCCTTAAATTCAATGGTATATGCCCTTAGCATATCTTCCAAAGTTAGAATAGTCCTTTCTGCTTATCCATCTATCTGAGGATGGAAGGTTGTACTAAGGTGGACTTGGGTACCAAGACCCTTTTGGAAGGCTTTCCATAAATGGGAGGTGAACTACATACCTCTATCTAAAATGATAGATAATGGAACTCCGAGAAATCTAACGAACTCTCTAACATAGTGCTTGACATAATCCTTGGCTGAATAAGAGGTATGGACTTCCAATAAATAAGCCAACTTGGTCATCTTGTCTACGATAACCCATATGGAATCATGCTGACGACGAGTACGAGGCAAACCCATCATAAAGTCCATGTTCATTTCTTCCCATTTCCATGTGGGAATACTGAACTCCTACATAGACCAACTAGGTTTCTGGTTTTCAATCTCAACCTACTGATACGTCGAGCATTTTGCTACAAAATCTACAATGTATCTCTTCATCCCACTCCATCAACAGACTTCCCGTAAGTTGTGGTACGTCTTAGTGGACCATAGATAAATCGAATAGTGCACACCATGTTCTTTTATGAGAATCTACTGCCTCAAGTCATCTACACCTGGCACACATAGCTGACCTTGACAACGGAATACACTATATCTCCCTTATGAGAAAACCTCTATCTTCTGATCTCTGACTGATTCTTTCAACTTAAGTAGATTGGGATTCCTATCCTACTTTTCATTCACCTTAGAAACCAGAGATGATTCTGAACTACTCTGTACCCATACACTATCTTCTGCTAAATCGACTAAGAAGACACCTAGTCGGGCAAGCTGATGAACTTCCTGGACTAACTTCTTGTTGTCATATTTCATGTGAGCAACACTACCCATAGACATCCTACTGAGAGCATTAACCACTCCATTGCCCTTGCCCGGATAATATAGAATATTTATGTCGTAATCTTTCAATAACTTTAACCAACTTCTCTGATAGAGGTTTAGTTTTTTCTGAGATAACACATACTGCAGGCTCTTATGGTCGGTGAACACATCAACTTGTACTCTATACACATAGTGCCTCCAAATATTTAAGGAAAATACTATAGCTTCTAACTCAAGATCATGAGTGGGATAGTTCTTATCATGGGGCTTAAGTTGTCTAGAGGCATAGTCTATGACTTCACCTCTCTACATCAAAATATACCCTAAACCAACTCTGGAAGCATCACAATATACGACAAATCCATCTGAACCATCTGGTAAAGTTAAAACTGAGGTTGTAGTGAGTCGAGTCTTCAACTCTTGAAAACTCTTCTTTCAAGAATCTGACCATTGGAATTTGACTTTCTTCTGAGTTAATCTGGACATAGGGGATGTAATAGATGAAAATCCCTGAACAAACCATCTATAATAGCTGGCCAAGCTTAAAAAGCTCCTGATATTAGATAGAGAGATAGGTCTGGGTCAGTTTCTCACTACTTTGGTATTTTGGGGATCAACTCTAATGCCATTATGGAAAATGATATGGCCGAGGAAAGCAACTGGCATTAGCAAAAATTCACGCTTACGAAATTGGGCGAAAAACTAATGGGCTATGAGGTTCTGTAACACTATTCTGATATGGCCTTCATGGTCATGTTCACTACGAGAGTAGACAAGAATATCCTCAATGAAAAATACGATGAAAATGTCCAGGTACTACTTGAACATAAGGTTTATCAAGTCCATGAAAGCAGTTGGGGCATTGGTAAGACCAAATGACCTAATTAAGAATTTGAAGTGACCATGCCGAGTGTTGAAAACTATTTTTGAAATGCCACATCCTTTATCTCTAAGTTGATGATAGCCTGATCTGAGGTCTACCTTAGAAAAGTAACTAGCACCCTGAAGTTGATCAAATAAGTCATCAATTTTAGGAAGTGGATAATTGTTCTTGATCGTGGCTTTATTTAGCTGGTGGTAAACAATGCACATTCGAAGATACATATACTTCTTACGCACGAATAAAACTGGTGTACCCCATGCGGATACTCTGGGTCTGATGAATCCCTTATCTAGGAGATCCTTCAATTATTTTTTTAATTTTGTGAGTTCTACTAGAGCCATTCTATATAGAAGGATAGAGATGGGTTGAGTATCTGGAAGAAGGTCTAATCCAAAGTCGATTTCCCTCTCAGGAGGAATTCTGAGAAGATCGTTGATAAAGATATCTTAAAATTCACATGCTACTGATACTGATTCAAGATTAGGGGTATATGAATTAGAGTACTGAACTCAGACAAGATGATAGACACATCCCTTGGATATCATTCTTCTCGCCCTAAGGTTAGAAATAAGCTGACTCCTAAGTGCTGAAGTATTACCCCTCCACTCTAGGATAGGTTCATTAGAAAACTAAAATTGGACAATTCTGTTCCTGTAGTCAACTGAGGCATAGCACAAATAAAGCCAATCCATGTTGAGAATGACATCAAATCTGTCATCTCTAATTCTACTAGGTCTGCTGACGTAACTTTCTGAGATACCATAACTGAATAGTTTCTGTAAACCCGTTGGGCTATGATAGTTTACCCACTGGTGTATAGACTAAAAATGGCTCTGCTAGGATTTTAGGATCGACTTCAAAGTCAATAGCTATATAGGGAGTCACAAAGGACATAAAGCTCCTGGATCTCACAAAGAGTGAACATATAAATGATAAAATTTTAACGAACCCAGTGACCAATTCAGGAGAACTTTCCTAATCCCATTAGGAGTGAAGCACTTATAATCTATGTATATGCTAACCACTAGTAGCACTGGAAGTAGCATCCTGCTGAGTTGGGCGACTGGCTGAAACTGACGACTGATGGGACTGGCCCTATTAGCGCAACTCCCTACCTTTCTGAGCAACTACCCAATACTTTTAAATTCGATGGCTTGGATTGTAGTACCCAAAGCACACATCACTTCCAGCTCTACACTCACCCTAATAGTTTCAGCTACATTTTTGACATAGAGGATTCGTACGGCCACTGTTAACACTGCCTTGGGACTTAGAGCCTGGTGCTCTATCCCTATTATTATTTTTGAATTTAGGTACTGGGTACTGGCTGGAGAGGGTGCTGGGGATGAAGACCTCTGATGAAATTAAGAAAGGAACTGAGAATGATTTTCACCCCTTGGCTTAGGCTGGGGGAAGTTGAAGCTACTCATTCTAGTTGTCTTGTTCTCCCTCTCCATCCATTTATTCTTATCCTCTTCTATTTACTGAGTATAAACTATGAGCCTGGATATGTCCATCTCTTTAATAAGCATTGCGGTCTTACACTCCTTGACCACACTGTTAGACACACCTGACACAAACTTACTCATCTTAGATTTGTTGCTTGCTACTACACGGGGGGCATATCTAGCTAACTGAGTAAACTTAAGAGAATACTGTTGTACTATCATATTGCCCTGCTATGGGTTTATAAAATCCAAAACCTTAGCTTTCCTCAACTCCAGTGGAAAGAACCTATCAAGGAAAGCAGTGGCGAACTCCTCCCATTCTATGAGCCCTACATCTGCTGCCCTCTCTACCTTCCACTGCTTGAACCATAAGTGAGCCACATCCTATAACTGATATGTGGCCTACTTTGCACTCTCACTAGCCGTTAACCCTATAGTATTTATGTCACGCCTCAAATCCTATTTGGGCGGATTGGTACCCGTAACTGAGGAGGCCCGGGAGAACCAGCTCATAACCTTATACTTCCTATGCATACCTCTATGACAACCCAAAATTCAGAAAGCATCATGTCGCATATAAAAGAAAATAATCACCTGTATAAGCTCGAGCACACATATATATGTATATACAATACTTGGCCTTTGGAGCCATCACGTCTATTAATAAAACACCACCTGGACTGTACATTAGGTCTATAAAGCCTCTAGACAATATACAGAGTTTAACTAAGGTCGAGACACACCCCTAACTTCTATAAAATACCATAAGTGACTGGATATGACATGAAAAGCCCCAAAGCAAACTGGAGCTCACCAAAAGCAGCTGGGTATCCTAGCTCCTACTTGTGTAGTGTATGAGCTGAGGTACCTGTGCCTGCAACATAAAATGCAGGTCCCCGTGGGGGACATCAGTATGAAATATATACTGAGTATGTAAAGCTGTAGATAATCATATATGATATGTGAACTCAATAGAAATCAGAAATAAGTGAATAAATCATAATAGGAGTAGACCACACTTACTAGAACTTGTGACAACCTGTACATTGTATTTATTCAATCACTTTACCTTCGTTCTTATCATCTTTGTAATTAGTGTTATACTGTACTGTGACCATTAGGCTGCCTCCAGTACATATCAACTAGGATCGACCCATGATAGGCTTATGCCCCTGGGATACCACCCATAAACACATAACTAGGGATCGACCCATTATAGGCTTATGCCCCTGGGATACCACCCGATAAGAGAGAACTTCCTTCACTTAGTTCAATTAATCTTTGAAATTGTTATTTCGGCTGTCACCGCATTTTTGATACTTTGAAACAATGATACATCAATAAGAGACATATAAATAGACCATCAATGCAATAACAATGAAGTAAGAACTCATTGGCACATCAATAAAGTGTTTTGGAGTCATCAATGCCATAACAATGA
>JAPEIP010000003.1:100027536-100043619 GCA_026120095.1 Capsicum chinense
TCATATACATGTATATATACACATATTACCATCCATAATATAATAGAAAATGACCAAAATGCCTTTAAAATTTAAATAATGTCAAATCTGTCCTTTGGTGGACTGTTTTGATAAGCTAAAGTAGATCGACCATAACTCTTTGCTTCGATATTGGATTTGGGTGAAATTGGTATCGTTGGAAATATAATTCAAAGGTCGTTCATTTCATATAAAGTAGGCCACCCATTTCGTCCTGTACAAGGAGTTATGGTCATTTGAAGTTGACCCTAAAAATTTGTTTTGAGAGGCTGAAGTAAAACGAGTATAACTTTTTACTCAGACGTTGGATTTGGATAAAACCAATTGAGTTGGAAATAAGACTCAAAGATATTTCTTTTCATAGGTTGAATCTCTCCCAGTTCATTATATTAAGGGAGTTATGATCGTTCGAAGTTGATCCAAAAAACTGGCTGGCCTCAGTAGTTTGTGTGCAGGAAATTTTCCTGCACATTTACTATTTCCAAATATCCCGGCCACTGTTTTATAGTTTCGAACGTGCTCAATTATATCCTAAACCTATCCATTTTTGGAAATCTTTATATCGTTGGAAAGTTTATTCAATAACCTTCGTATGGAACCATTGACAGGCAAATTTCGGTATAAATAAAATCAAATAAAATTAATTCCATATAAATAAGACCAATACACGTACTTGAATACGCCAATAAATGTACTTGAATACGCCAATACATGTACTTGAATATGGGGTGTTACAATTTGTGACCTTCTGCACCTAATCAAGGAATTTTGGTAGGTCTTCATCTAACTTAGACCTAGTAATGATGAAGGGTTTATTTGGGTAAAGTGTCAAATTCTATATGGAGTAGTATTGGCCACTTGATTAGCCAAAATGACAGTTGGGTGCTCATTTTAGGCTGCTACTGAATTGGGCTAGATGGTAAATGCATCCCTGAATTCCGCATGGAAGACATATTTTTCTAGAGGATCTGCCTGAACGGGTTGAGGGGATGGCTAATTTCTTGTTCTTCTTCTGTTCTTCTTGGGAGGCATGTTCTGTAAATGGAAGGAATAAAAGGATTATACTGAGAATTTAATTTGAGCTTATTCTTACTCACACGACATAAATACTGAAAAAAGGGAAACTTTTCCTAAAACATCTCGTAGCCTCCTGTCCATAAGTGTGGCGCGCTACATACCCATACACAAGACTCTACTTGATGTGGATTTCAGACTCCCTGGGACTTATTGAACCTTAGGCTCTGATGCCAAGTTTGTAACACCCCGATTCTATACCACAGATGCTACATGGTGCTAGCGACCTTGAAGGACCACCAGCTAACCTATGAATAGTACCTACTATGAGCACTGAATAATAGTAACACTATAGTAGTAATATATCTAAAATAAATGTGAAAGTTTGGCTGAAGCCTCCATAAGGTTCATAACTAAAAACAAATACAAATAAATAGACACTGAAAGATTGAAATATCTTTCTGAAGTACTGTAGTCTAAAAGCCTCTAATTATTTGAATATAGAGTTGATGGGATAAGCCCCCAACTAACTCCGACTATTGAACTACTGATAAACTAAAATAATAACTTTGTCCTTGAACTATGAGGACCAACCCTAAGTCTATTGCTGATAGGCTGGGCTGCTAAGTACGGTCAAGAGCCCGTACGTCTGAACCTATGATATAAGACATCATAGAACAAAAGAAAAGTATGCATCAATACTTTGAATGTACTGGTATCCTAAGTGAGGTAGACTTATATGCATGGGTTCATATGTATGAATAATAACTGGCTGAGTAACATGAGCATAACTGAATGAGAGTATATGCATGAATACATAAACAGTAACTGGGGTCATAATAATACTAAATACTTAGTTTTGAATACTGATTAACTGATATCTGAGTTTACTGATACTGTATTACTGATAACTGAATAACTATTTCTAACAGTCCTGATTTTGAAGAACTGATCTGAGTTCTAACTGAGCTAGATGATTGTGTCTGACAGTCATAGATATGTAAAGCTGAACTGAGTTCTGTACTAAGACTGAAATTAAAACCGAAACTATGGGAGTTACTTATCTAACCAACATACCCCTCTCTAAATGGATTGGGGTCCAACTTGTAACCCCAGTTGGAAGGGTTTCAATAACCTGCCAAGGATACTGGCACTGGCTGTGTGGATCCACTAAACTAGTGTACTGTATTATCCCGAAGGACTAAGGGTGTCAAGCCTGAACTGACGAGTGACCCCTGCGAGTAAGTCAAGCCTAAACTGACGGGTGACTTCTCATATCCTACACTAGCTACGTATTTTTGGAGTACAAGGACTGCTACTAACAAATCTACCTATCTGACGGGGAAATCGTCATTCATACACTCGCTCAGTGTTAAATCTTACTCCCAACTAAAGAGATACAGAACTAATTTCTAGGCTTGACTGAACTGTTACTAATAATGTTGTCTAACTGAACTGAATTCACTAGATTCCATTGACTGATAGAATACTATTGAGTTCTGTTAACTGACTGGGTTTACTTGAGGTTTGGACTGAATAATGAACTAAAACTGTGACTGATTACTGAGTACAACGGTTTGTGACACTACTGAGACTATTCTGTAACTACTATAGCTCTAGGTAAACATCTAGATTTTTGGGTATTGAATACCCCCAAGACTCGATAGCATGAAAAGTAAAGCATAGCATAAACTTGAAAATCATAACCAAGTTCACTTGTTCCTAACAAATTCATAGGGACATTTTATCAAACACTTGTAAGATATAAACTTACACATAAGCTAGAATGACATGATTTTTTCCTTTTAGTTCACATGAGTAATTATCAAGTACTTGGAAAAACATAATCTATGCACATGATACTAAATAACATGTAGGCATCATAATTTCAAATCCCAATTTACAATTTCAAGGGTTCAACATGAATTCACATGATACAATACACATGATAAATAATTTCACATGAAACTTGTAATAAACCATGGATTAGGAATCCAATTAACATCAAAATCACGAATACATTCAACATCCAACATGGAATTTCACAAGATCATCTAACTTATAGTTTAAAAGAGTTTCTTGAAATCCAAAGGTGGTAGCAAACCCTTGGATGAACACTTCACACACCTTGCTACTTGAATTAATAGAGGTTGATTGTGAGTGCTTGAGTCTCAAATTTGAAATCAAAGGCCCTAGGGTTTGTTCTTGAGACCAATTTCTGATGAATGAATGAATTTTACCCTAGGAATGACTTAATTTCATGTTTTGGGGCTGAATAAAGTGGGAAAATAACCCAATTATCCCTGAGGATGCGACTTTTTAATTACTTAAAAACGTGCCCAGCAATACATAGCCCGACGCGCTGCATCGGCTTACTAGAATTTGGCACTAGGAGCTGAGAAATATGTTTATCGATGCAATAGGTGATGCGACACATCAATATCATGTCAATCCACTATTTTAGATTTCCAAACGTACCTCAAACGATGTTTGAAAATTCCAAAACTCATCCAAGAACACCTATTGACATTCCTGATCATGAACCAACCTAGAATTCAATATTTGAAGGTCATAAGGATCGTAAAATAGGATCGCCAACTTATGAAGACTAAATAAATGCTAAGTACAAATAGTTAGTTGAAATTTCTAAGTCTAGGACCTCTTTTCTAGCATTAACTGACTAAATTAAGCTTATGATTTTCCAGGGTCTTACACTCCCCCACCTTAGGATCATGTTGTTGAAAAAAAAGTAGGGAGTAGAGTCAGAGGTAGTGGCTCAACCTGAGTTGCAGGACTACCCTCTATGTCCACAGAGGTTTTTCAATAGGTGTTAGCTTTTATAGGTAGATTAGTGAGGACTAGAGACACACTCACAGTACTAGCTTGCTAGTTTCTGATTGTTTGTCCTACCATTGTTATGGCTCCTAGAATGGATAAATCTTTTGGGAACGATGCTTTTCCTTGTTTTATTTTGGGTTTGGTGATGATTGGTACAAAGTATGAGTTGTTGAGAAAGCTTTTAAAGATAAAACCACCTACCTTTTAGTGTACTGAGTTTGAGATGTTTTTAAGTTCATTATTTATTGTCGAGAAATTATATAAGATGAGTGTTTTAAATCAAAATGTGGTAAATTTTATGACCTTTCTACTAGGGAAAGATGTTAAGCAATGGTAAAGGGAGTACATAAATTATTGGTCATCAGTTTTGTCGTCATTGACTTAGAAGCAGTTTTATTGTCTTGTCGTCGCCTAAATTTTACCTCTAAGAAAGTATAAAACAATCACTATCAAATAAAGAACCAAAATAAGTATTGGCTCCAAACCCACTGGGAATAGACTGAATATCTCTTACAAACTTACCGAAGTAGCCGAAAAGTACAGAAAAGTAAATGGGGGATTTTGTGAAAATGGTGTAGTGGCAAATCTTGATCGCTTTAGGTTGAAATCAGTATGAGATGAATACAAGGATTGTGTTCTCCCACCTTTCTAACTCCGTAGACTTATCATGATCCATCAAACTATCTCAATGTCTTGCATGAAAAATCTGACAAGATATGTATCACCAACCGTCTTGTGAAAGCTTTTGGTAAATTTCACTCTTCAGATTGTAAGTCTCAGAGTGTTGCCTTACTAACCCTTGTCTTGATACTATATTAACTATTTCTTTTTGGTTGTGTGGGTTGGTAACCTAAAATTACTATTGTAATCTTCTTTTCCCCAATCTCATCCTCTCATATGAAGTTGATCTTGAATACAGACAGATTCTTAACTTCTGAAGTCATTAAGAAAGCCACCAAATTGAAGATCATAATACATGCATCAATACTGATCAAGAATGACTTTACACTTTCCTTAATTTGTTATTCAGCTAGATTCCCACAACCCTAGTTAGGTGGTTTAGTCTCTCATGTTTGCAAGAACATCCATTGAATTAAAGAAAGAAGGAATATGAATAATCTCACAAAAATTTAAGAATAAACTCAAAATCTCAAATTAATAATCAACCATAAAACTAACAACAATGAATTCTAAGATCAGAAGTCGAATCTTAGAATCAATATAATGTTGTGAATATAAAAAGTGTGTAAACTAATACAAAAACATCAAAAGGATATTTATAGTTTCTCAAAATAACCCAAAAATCCTAACCAAAACAAAATAGGAAAAGAAGGACGGCAGTGGCTACGCTTTAAGAAATGAGTAATTTGGACTAGCAACGACTCATTGTAAGCTTCATTTCGTATCTTATGTGCTCAGTGGTGACGACTCATTATGTCTTCTTATGAGTTGTTGGTTGGACTCATTATCTCTCCAATAAAATTTCATCTTTTAGATCTCTTCTCATAATGCTCAAAATGGTCAATAATACGAGTCGTAGCCTGACACTATGACTACTCTTCAGTCTCATCTTCGCTGGACTCCAATTTGTAAACTCTCAGAACTTTCCACCATGTTTTCTTAGAATAATTCTTCCCTACGACTAGTAGTCAATCTTTACGAGTCATAGCCAACTTAGACTTTATCTTCCTTCTAAACTTTATTCATCATTCACTGTATGGCTTAGACAACGAGTTATAGTGGCACCCAACGACTCGTTGTCCAGGCAGAGACTTCATATTTCAGAAATATTTTTCTTATTTTATTCCACTTATTTCCAACCTTGTTTTCCTACAACACAACCATAAAAACATATCATATCTAACAAAATGATGTAAGTACTTGTATTTTTTTTATTTTAAGCATCGAAAGTGCCATGAAACAATGGTACATTGATACGAGTACGATCACATAGATGGACTTATGAGGGCGTATGTTGGACCCAATACCTAGTGTGTGCAAATGAAGTGCAAAGGATCACCTAAATATATACCAAAACTGTCCAAACATAGCACTCCAAGGGCGCCTGTTGAAGCATTTGACTAAGGGGTCATTTTGGATATTTCACACTTTATTTTGTAACCTACTATCAATAGAATAATGTATGTTTTTATTCATTAGACTTGAATTATATTTGTAAGTTGTAACAGTGAAATACTCTCTCTTGTGAGAAAGACCCCTATGGCGGAAACTTGTAACTAGGGCATTCACAAGTGTGGATTTTACTTGTGTTGTATTCAAGCCTGGAAACGTTGATTGGTTGGGATATCGAGGTCCCTCTTATGCCTATGTAGGATATAGGTGAATGTTATGTGTAGTGTTAAGGGTCCAAGAGTGGAATAGACTCTTGGGTTCTTAAGATTATACCATCTTTTGGTCTATCTATCTATCCCTTTGTTTATGTTGTAATAATTTATTTGTTGTTGTTTCAATGTTACTGTTGTTCATCTTATGTTCTTCATCTTATGTTGGTTAACTTAGTTTGTTGTCCATTGATTTGGTGTAACTCCCCGAATCTGGTACCCAGAATGCTACACGGTGCTCATGACCCCGAAGGACCACAAGCTAACCCATGACTAATATCTATACCTGAACATTGCATAAAATACTGTATAAATGCAGAAATAAATATTGAAAGGTCATAAGGTTCAAAACTATAACATAACTAATAAAACATAACATCTGGATGGGGTATGAAATACCCAAAACAACTTAAATAAATTGTCTGAACATGATAGTTTGAAAAGCCTCTAACTGTCTGAATAAGGAGTTGATGGTACATGTCTCTAACTAAATCCAACTACTAAAATAAACCAAGTACTTAGATGATAAAATAATGATCATGTCCTCGAAGGATGAGGACTCACTACTGACTCTGACTATTGAGTACTGGAATGCTCCTGATGCTCTGGAGCTCGTGCTTCTGAACCTATAGTATAGAATAAAACACCATAGTGAAAATCCGTCAGTACAATTGAATGTATTAGTATGCATGTGAGGTAGGCTGACTGCAAAGGGTTCAAATGCATGAACAATGCTAACTAACTGTATAACATGAATATAAGAATACATGCATGAATAAGTGACTGTGACTAAATTCGTGATGGTACTGACTGCTGAGTCTAATTACAAATAACATGAGTTACTGGTAACTGATATAATTGATACTGAGTGACTATTTTTGACAGTCGAGGTTCTGATGGAACTAACTGAGTTTTATATTATTTTGAGTTAATTGTATCTGACTGTCCTAAAATTTTGAAGAAATATCTGAGTTCTATTACTGAGATTGAGTCTGATACTGTAATTGTGGGAAGTAGTCATCTAACCAACATGCCCCAAATAAATCAATATGTAACCCCAATTGGAAGGGTGTCAATACTGCGCCACTGGTAAACACAAGATGTGGGTGACCCTCATCTGACAGTGTCCCCAAAAGAGAATGGTGGAACCCTCACCTGACAGTGTTTATCCACCTCATCAACCCTTATCTGTTAGTGTTGATGTCTCAACCTATGTTGGCTACATCGTTCTAGAATGCAAGGATTGCGTCTAAGGATCACAGCCTTAACTGTCAGTGTGTGTCCTCATTATTAGGTTTACTCGGTGCTAAATCCTACTCCCTTATGAATAGACACTGAACATGATTAACTAAACTGAACTGAGTTTATTGATTTCTGTTATCTGATGGGATACAACTGAGACTACTAAAGTACTGAGCTTTCTGAGATTTACTGGTATTACTGAGTTTAATGAATTTTCCTGAGTCACATGACTGATTAAATTCTACTGAACATGGCTTGACTGAGGATATCATGAAAACATAACACTAGCTCTAGGCACACAGCTAAATTTTCAGGTAAAAGTACCCCCAGGACTCGATAAAAGGAAACTGACAAGGCATGACATTCTTAGATACACGACCAACATCAACAATCCATAATACAATAAGTTGGGGATTTTATGAAGTACATAGTTATCATAATCTTGTACATGGTAGGAATGCATATACTCAATGTCATAATTTCATACTCTAAAATCATGAGCATCCCAACAAACTTCTGCATTGCACACAATAGCATGAGAGTCATTTGAACATAAGGGTAAACTATGAATCCTTCACTTAAGTCACAATTGAGTCATATTACATAAGTTCTAGTCTCTTCGGAACTTTGTCAAACACTTAAGGTGCATCACTTAGGGCATGGAAAAATCATCAAATTAACATATCATAACCAACTAAAATTCATGGTTTTCAACTCACATGCTAACATATTTTCATAAAAACACATAAAGATTCCAACTTGGGAATCATACAACAACAAAAGCCACATGAACATAACAACACATAGCATAAATATCATAATTCATAGTTTAAAACTTGATTCTTGGGCTTCATGGGCAAAAGGAATCCATAAAGAATACAATGCATACCTGAGTTAATGAATTTGGAAGGATTGATGGAGAGTTCTTGTGATTTGGCCCTGGAATTTGAGAGTTAGGGTTCTTGATCTTGAGTAGAGTTGATTTTAATTTGAGAGATTAATACAAAAGTGAGCAAATAGGGCACTCTTAGGTTTAAATCTCATGATTGGGAGGAATTGAAGTCATAGGAAAAGACCAAATGGCCCCTAGGATTTAATATCGTAAAAACTAGAAAATTCTTGATTTTCATCATTGGTATGACATTCCACTATCGCGCCAAGACGCTGGAACTATACAATTGGGAATCTGTATGGTGGCGAGATGCGGAGTATCGCGTTGCCAATTTATTTGCGACCTAAAAGTTTGGTGCGTCGCGAAGACACCGCGGAGATTCACTGGAAAAAAAATAATTGGGATTTAGGAGCCCTCTGTGATGCAGTGTAATCATGGAGTCTTATGGAAAATGACAGTCATCTTGGCTTATGGCGTGATGCGCCACTGGCTAAAATGATGGTGTTTTACGACTGAAACTTAAATCGCCAGAACTTCTTATCCGGTTATCGGATTTAGCCAAATTTGGTATCGATGGAAAGATTATTCAATTTACCATACAAAAAAAGTTAAAATCCTAAAAATTCCATATGTATAAAAGTTGATTCATCTTTAAAACAAGTCTTTGACATTTTTAGGATAAATTTAAGCTAGATAAAAGTACGGGGTATTATATTAGTGTCTAAACACCTTGATATTCTTATGATATATTGCTCTTGTTATTTGTTGTTGAAGACAAGACTTGGTCTCAAAGGGATCTCAGTTTAGGGGGTTATTTGTGGACTATTTTGGGCTGATTTGTGTTGTTTCCTTGTTTGTAGTGTATCACACGTCAACTCTATTCTTAAAAAATTATGTGCCTGGTGCTCTCCGATATCATAAAAAGGATGAGTTCTTAACTTTGGAGCAGGATAACTTATTAGTTGCAACCTATGAGGCTAAGTGTCATGTGTTATCTCTATACCACTCAATTGTTGACTGCTGAGGAGGACTGGATTTGTCTTTATATTAAAGGTATGAATTATGGTCTTCAGGTTTAGTTTGTTTATATGAATTTTACAGGAAAGGGGTCTAATAAAGTTTCTGACTATATGAAGAATTTAGAGGGACAACACAGGCGTGTCAGGCGAATATGTTAGCCAAGAAGTACTACAATATTAAATATTTTAGTGGGTTTTATCCTAAGGGACAACGTCAATAGACCTATTTGACCCATTCTAATTAGTCATACTTTCCATTTTTTATTATTTCCAGCTAACGTTTCTTCTCAGCAGCAAACCCTAGGGGCCAAGAGACTTCATACTCTTATATTAGTCGACCTTTTCTCTATCAAGGATGTTATCATTATGGTATTGTTGGTAAATTTAAGAGGGAGTGTTGTCAGATAGTTGAATGCTCAGGCGTAGTAGCAGACCCAATCTATAGTTCCAATAGGTAAGAGGAGGGAAGGTAATGACAGGGGTTGTCTATAGGGTGGATGTGCAAATCAAAAAGGTAGTCGGGGTAGTCAATGAAATGCCAATATAGGGAGAGAAGCACAACCAGGGAAGGAATTACTACAAGTTGATGGTCGAGCTCATTGTTATGCATTTTTTAAAAAAAACTTATGCCAAGACTTTTGACATAGTTATCACTGGTACTATTTCTATTAGTGACTGAATGGCTTCTATTTTATTTTTTTTGGAGTCTACATATTCTTATGTATCTGTTCAATTTGTGATGGGTTTGAATCTATTTTGTGATCTACTTGATTACCCTATTTATGTGTCTACTCTAGTTGGTGAGTCTGTGGTAGTAACCCTTGTTTATCGTTATTGTCCTATATTACTTATAGGGTTTCAGACTTGGATAGACTTGAGAATTTTAGATATGTTGGACTTTGATATGATTTTGGGTATGACTTGGTTATCTCCATATCCACTATTTTAAGTTGTAATACTAAGAAAGTAAGTCTAGGTATGTTGACAGTAGATAAACTAGAGTGAGAGGGAGTGCATAAGGGCAAGTCGGTGAGAATTATATTATTTATCTGGGTCATGGTGTTAGTGAAGAAGGGGTGTTTAGTGTTTTTAACTCATCTCTGGGATGTGAGTGTGGGGTCCCTTCTGTAGAGTCTATTTGGGTATTTTCCAAATTTTAGGATTCTTTCCTTCAGACCTATTAAGGACGCTTCTAGATAGAGGTATAGATTTTGTATTAAGTTAGAGTTAGACACTCTCCCTAATCCATTTCTTTTAATCAAATATATCCAACAGAGTTGAGGGAGCTCAAGACTCAATTACAGGAACTACTCGACCAGGGTTTTATTCATTCAATTGTTTTACTTTGAGATGCTCTGGTCCTTTTTGTTAGGAAGAAGGATGGTAGTTTGAGGAAGTGTATTGATTATAGACAGCTGAATAAGGTTAATATTAGAAATAAATGTTCCTTATCTGGCATAAATAATTTGTATGATCAGTTAAAGGGGGCAGCAATGTTTTCAAAGATTGATTCATGGTCGGGTTATCATCAATTGAAAATAAGATCGGAGAACATACCAAACCCAGCTTTTAGAACTTGGTATAGCAATTATGAGTTACCAATGATGTCTTTTGGGTTAACTAATGCACCTGCAGCCTTTAGGAGCTTAATGAATGGTATCTTTAAATGTTGTTGAATTATTTTGTTGTTGTGTAACTGATAAAATTATAAGGAGGAGTATGTAGGTCACCTTAGCATAGATTTAGGGATTCTAAAGGAGAAGCAGTTATTTGCTAAGTATTCAAAGTGTGAATTTTGGTTGTCTTCAGTGTCATTCTTAGGACCTATGGTTTACAAAAAACGGTGATGGTAGATTCCTAGAAGATTGAGGCATTTATGAATTGGACTCGGCCTAGTTCACTGACTAAGGTAAGTAGCTTTATGGATCTTGCTATTTATTACTGTAGGTTTGTCAAGAATTTTGGATCAATTGCAATGCACTTGACAAGTTTGACTTAGAAGTAAGTGTCATTTGTTTGGTTGGACCAATGTAATGAGAGATTCCAAAAGCTCAAGATGCTCTAGACTACAGCGCCTATCCTTTCACTTTTGGTTGAAGGTAAGGACTTTATAGTATTTTGTAATGCTTTATTCTTGGGCTAGGTTGTTGTGTTAATGTAATATAGGAATTTCATTGCTTATTATTTGAGGCAATTGAAGCCTCGTGAAAGGAACTACCTAACCCATGGCCTAGAGTTGGCAGCAATGGTGTTTGCATTAAAGATTTGGAGATATTATCTTTATGGTGTCAAGTATGAGGTTTTCATAGACCACTGTAGCATGCAACACATGTTTACTCAATGGGATTTGAATCTAATGTAGCAGAGGCGGATGGAATTATTGAAGGATTACAATGTGACTATTCAGTACCATCCGGGTAAGACCAATATGGTGGCAGATGCACTGAGCCTAAAATCTGTAAGTATGGGTAGTTTGTCATCTTAAGGGTGTCCAGGAAACTTTAGCTAGAGCATTTCAAAATCTAGCATCTTTGAACATACGATTTGGAGTCTCAAACAGAGCTTGATTATTGGCTGGTGTTAAGGTAAAGTCAACATTTGTCGAGTAGATTAAAGCTAAAATCTTAAGGAAAAGAGGTTGACTGCACTCCAGAATAAAGTGGTACGTGGGGTGGTGGCAGATGCCACCCTTGATGCGATTGGAGCATTGTAGGTTAAACAGATCCTTGGCTGGGTGATATGATTCGTGATGTACTTTTGGAGGCCCATGGTTTGAATTATTCTATTCATTCGGGTACGACCAAGATGTACCATAATTTGAGGTAGCTCTGTTGGTGGCCCGAGATGAAAAGGGACATAGTGGATTATGTGTTAAAGTGTCAAAATTGTTAGCAAGTAAAGTATGAACACTAAAGGTTTTCGGGGTTGCTTCAGAAGATGACTATACATAGGTAGATATAGAAGCACATTTCATGGATTTTGTAGCGGGTTATCCTAAGACTTTGGAAAAGTATAATTTCATTTAGGTGATAGTGGATTGATTGAAATAATTAGCTCACTTCTTGCTAGTTTGGGTAAACTATATATCTCAGCAGTTAACTAAAATATAAGACAAGGATATTGTCAAACTTCATGGGGTGCCCCTTTCCATCATTTGTGATAGATATGCAAAGTACACTTTTAAATTTTACGACAGGTTGTATGAGGAGTTGGGCAGCTTACATTTGAAATAATATTTCACCCTTAAATTAATGGGCAGTCGAAGAGGACGATTCACGTTCTAGAGGACATAGCGAGGTCTTGTGTGAGTGATTTTGGTGGTCATGGTGACAAATTTCTTTCGTTATGTGAGCTTTCATACAATAAAAGCTATCGCTTCAGCATTTATATGGCACCATTCGAGGCACTATACAAAATAATGTGCAGGCCACTTATTGGGTGATTTAAGGCTGGAGATGGTAAACTTTTGGGCATTGACTTGGTAAAGGAGGCTCAAGATAAAGTAAAGTTTATACAAACCAAGTTTGAAAAAAAGAGTACGCAGATCGTAAGGTGAGACACATTGATTTCAAGGTTAGGAAGCAAGTTTTGCGTAAGGTGTCTTCCATAAAGGGAGTTTTGAGATTCAATAAGTGGGGCAACTCAACCCTTGGTACATTGGTCCCTTTGAAGTTTTTGAAGAGTTGGGTCAAATTGCATACAGGTTGGTCCTTCTATCTGGGTACGACCAAGATGTACCATAATTTGAGGTAGCTCTATAGGTGGCCAGAGATGAAAAAGGGACATAGTGGATTATGTGTTAAAGTGTCAAAATTTTTAGCAGGTAAAGTACAAACACTAAAGGTTTGTGAGATTGCTTCAGAAGATGACTATACCTTGGTGGATGTAGAAGCACATTGCGATGGATTTTGTAGCGGGTCTACCTAAGACTTTGGAAAAGTATGATTTTATTTGGGTGATAAGGGATCGGTTAACAAAATTAGCTCACTTCTTGCTAGTTTGGGTAGACTATAGATCTCAGCTGTTAACTAAAATCTAAGTCAAGGAGTTTGTCAAACTTCATGGGGTGCCCCTTGCCATCATTTTTGATAGATATGCAAAGTAAACTTTTAAATTTTAGGATAGGTTACATGAGGAGTTGGTCACCAAGCTTACATTTGGAAGAATATTTCACCCTTAAATTGATAGGCAGTTGGAGAGGATGATTCACGTGCTAGAGGACATGGCGAGGTCTTTCAAGAGTGATTTTGGTGGTCATGGGGACAATTTTCTTTCGTTATGTGAGATTTCATGCAATAAAATATATCACTCCAGCATTTATATGGAACCATTCGAGGCACTATACGAAAGAATGTGCAGGACACTTATTGGGTGATTTAAGGCTGGAGATGGTAAACTTTTGGGCACTGACTTGGTAAAGGAGGCTCAAGAGAAAGTAAAGTTTATACCAACCAAGTTTGCAGAAAGAGTATGTAGATCGTATGGTGAGACACATCGATTTCAAGGTTACAAAGCAAGTTTTGCTTAAGGTGTTATCCATAAAAGGAGTCCTGAGATGTAATAAGTGGAGCAACTCAACCCTTGGTACATTGGTCCCTTTGAATTTTTTGAAGAGTTGGGCCAAATTGCATACAAGTTGGTCCTTCTATCGAGTTGTCAAGAGTCCATCTAGTATTACATATTTCTATGCTCAAGAGGTACCATGGGGTTAGGGACTAAAACATTTAGTGAGACTTAGTTCTTTTATATAAGAACTTGGTGTATGAAGAGGAACCAGTAGCGATTCTAGATCGGGATGTTTTAAAATTTAGGATGAAGGAAATTTATTCATTTAAGGTCCAATGAAAGAAACATCCATTTGAAAAAGCCACTTGAAAAATCAAGAAGAACATGCGAGACAAGTACCCTCAACTGTTTGAGGATATAGGTATTCATCTCTCACCTCTTTTCCCCTATTTTTTTCACATTAGATTATTTAGGGATGAAAGATGGGTAAATTGATATCTGTTGTAATAAAAATGATTGTTATGTATGAACCTTCTGCAAAAAGTACCATATTAAAATTCTTCTCGATTTTGAAGTTATAAATTCCAAGCTAGGCTACTTTCAAGCAAAATCAAAGAACGGTGTGATCTAGGCAAATCCAAAAATAATTTGGGCATATTAGGTAGTGTTTGGTTTGATTTCTAACTAGGTAAGATGATAAAAAACTCATAGAAATTTATAAAATTGAATTTGGGTGAGTAGAACTTCCAAAATTGATCTTTATGAAAAAGGTATCTTTTAAAATATCCCTGGTTTAAGGTATGTTGCGAAAAGTGAAAATTTTAGACAAAACTGGACAGTACCCCTTGATGAGGCTATATCGGTCGGCATACCTATATAGTGGTGGTCAAACTTAGTCAGCACCGCTATAGTAGCAAGTGTTCAATAACAACACTGTTATAGAGGCATATGTCGCCATAGCGGTGAAAGTCGTAGTTTCATAAAGTTTCTCTCCAAAATAGTTTGTTTTTTAAAAACTCGTATTGGGAAAAGGACGGGAGATATTGAGGAATCCTTACCAGAATTTGTTAGTTTGGCTTCATATGGTAAGAACTTCATCCTTGTTATCTTATATCAGATAATGAAGCCTTCGAATTTCAAATTTATGAAGTTCGGAGAGTGTTTAGGGATAATTTTGATTACTTTTTGTTGCAAGGGAGGAATTTATGTACTACTTTAATGAGTTTTGATCATTATCGATTAATTTACCCTTACATTTTGTTAATTCACTAATTAATTCATTGAATTGGTAATTTTAGGTGAATTATGAAAGAAAAGCCCTAGAACCAGCAGAGAATGATCATGGACTTGACCTTAGGAATTGGTTGTGAGTTATAATTTCTAACATGGTAGGTCATTTCATTAATTATATGTTTATATGCATGTCGTAGATTAAGAGCAAGTGGAAAATGCATGGAAAGACAAAGCTCCAACTTAGAGGAGTTGTACAAGTTTGGTTCGAGGTAGGTGATGCTACTGTAGTTTAATCCAATTTGTGCTATATGTGTATGTTATATACTTTGTAGTGTGGTTTGTTAGTGCATGTTATTTGGTTTGGTCAGTGTAAAGAATTTTTATGTCACGACCCAAAATTCAAAAGGTTGTGATGGCACTTGTCGCGACGAACCTTGACAAGTAAGTCTCACCTTAACCAATACATAAAGGGAGAAAAGACAATACTAAGCCCCACACTAAGTCTTCTAGATAAAACCGAACCATACAAGTATTAAAAAATCCGGAAAAAAGAAATATAACAATGCAGCCATAACTCCCCAAAACTAGGTGTCAACAGTATAAGAACGTATCTAGTATAACTCGAATCCATAGAAATACATAATAAATTCAAATACAAGAGAAACTCTATCTCTGAAATGAAAGTAAAGATATATTTATAGAGAAAGGTAGTAGAAGACATCAAGACTCCTGAAAATCATCAACTACCTTGAAAGCTCTAATAATCGCCTGAATCAAGCAACATGGAGGGCACTCAAACCTAGATCTGCACCAAAAGGGTATAGCCGAAGTAAGTACGATCCACTTGTACTCAGTAAGTAACATAGGCTGACCGAGCAAAGTAGAAAATAAAGTGCACAAAATACACACTAAGGGAACGTCACCTGCAACCAGAAAATATTCCACAACGGTAGCCCACGACTCTTGCACTAATAGTCCT
>JAPEIP010000003.1:100082571-100095102 GCA_026120095.1 Capsicum chinense
ACGTCTAACAAATAGAGCATGTTTACTCTTTTTAATAACAGATCGAATTTTACAAACAAATTCTAAAAGTGTTCTTTTAATTTCAAAATTCCACATGTTTTTAAAAAAATTTACCTTATTCATTTTTTTTTCTCCTCCAGACCGGTCCAACATAAAAAAAATAAAAAATTACACCCTCTCTTTTATACAATCCCGACCAAATTCCATTCTATAACAAAAAGATTAAATAGATATCATTTATTAAACGAGGTATAGCTCTAATAAGGGTGTATTTGCTTCTTTTCTCCTAAGATAAAATGCATTTAAATTATAAATAATTTTGATAAATGACCGATCAGACATAGCTCTAACTACAAATTCAACTCCACTTTAAAAAAAAAATAATATTTGATTTTCATAGTCAAATGTTTAACTTAATTCTCTCCAATTACATTCCGCTTATCTATGTTTGATACACTTCTTAAGAAGTGTATAGTATTTACAATTGCATCTCCAACTCTTACTCCTTTTTTTGCTTCATAGTTGAAGTTCTTTTAAATTTGGAGCAAACCAACTTCAATCCACTACTTCAAATTTTACTTCAAAAAAAAATCGTTTTCTTTTAAGCTTCTCTCTCTTCAATATTATATTATTAATTTTTCATTTATATTTTCTTATTTCATAAATAAATTTTCCCTTTTTTTTGTTTTATTACATAATCACCCTATATAATTCATACTTTTTCTTATATAATAATTAATATAAAATTATTTTATACTAAAATTTTTTAAATAATATAACTTTCTAGAAAATATTATATATTATACATATTAATGGATAACACAAATGAAAGTGAAACATCATCGATGAAATACATTTAAATAAATATACGTCATGATAATTTGATATCTACATAAATATTCAAGTTTAAGATTATTTTGTTGCACTCATAAATGTTCTATTAATGCATTACGAAGTTCAAAATAAGCATCTTTGTCCTTAATTTTTTTTATGTCAAGCTAAAAATTATTCAATTCAATAATTTTCATCTACCACCATATCTACAATTGGAATTGGACCTTCCGGAGTATCTTAAATTAATTTAAATTTAAAATTGATATATAAAGATATTACATAAAAAAATAATTATGAATACTAAAGATTTAATTAATAGTTTTATAATTTATAATATATTAAATTAAAAGTGTTATATAATTAAAATAATAATGCAATATTCAAAAAGTAATTTGGAGTTGATGAATAGTGTCAGTCCAAATTTGGAGTGATACTATCTATCTACCTACCTACCTACCTAGGTAGGTAGGTAGCCAAGTAGATAGCTAGCTAGATACCTATCTACCTACCTACCTACCTGTCTAACTGCCTGTCTATCTGCCAACCTAGCTACCTACCTAGCTGGCTACCTACCTACCTACCTACCTACTTATCTGCCTGTCTATCTGCCTGCCTATCTATCTGCCTACCTATCTACCTACCTACCTACCTACCTACCTACCTACCTACCTGTCTAACTGCCTGTATAACTGCCTGTCTATCTGCCTGCCTACCTAGCTGCCTACCTACCTACCTATCTACCTCCCTACCTAACTGCCTGTCTAACTGCCTGTCTATCTGCCTGTTTATCTGCCTGCCTATCTGCCTGCCTACCTAGCTACCTACCTACCTACCTACCTGTCTAACTGCCTGTCTAACTGCCTGTCTATCTGCCTGCCTACCTAGCTACCTACCTAGCTACCGACCTAGCTAGCTAGCTACCTACCTACCTACCTACTTACCTGTCTAACTGCCTGTCTAACTGTCTGTCTAACTGCCTGTCTATCTTCCTTCCTTTCTGCCTGCCTACCTACCTACCTACCTACCTACGTACCTACCTACCTACCTATCTAACTGCCTGTCTATCTGTCTGTCTATCTGCCTGCCTACCTAGCTACCTACCTAGCTACCTACCTAGTTACCTACCTACCTACCCACCTACCTACCTACCTACCTGTCTAACTGTCTGTTTATCTGCCTGCCTATCTATCTGCCTACCTAGCTACCTACCTAGCTACTTACCTACCTAGCTACCTACCTACCTACCTACCTATCTACCTACCTACCTATCTATCCATCTATCCATCTATCCATCTATCTACCTACCTACTTATCTACCTACCTATCTACCTACAACTATCTACCTATAGCTACCTACCTATAGCTATCTACCTATCTACTAATATAGCAACCTATCTACTTACCTATCTATCCATCTATCCATCCATCTATCCATCTATCTATCTATCCATCTATCCATCTATCCATCTATCCATCTATCCATCTATCTATCTATCTACCTATAGCTACCTACCTATAGCTATCTACCTATCTACTAATATAGCCACCTATCTACCTATCTACCTACCTATCTATCCATCTATCCATCCATCCATCCATTCATCCATCCATCTATCCATCTATCTATCTATCTATCTATCTATCTATCTACCTATAGCTATCTACCTATAGCTACCTACCTATAGCTATCTACCTAGCTACCTATCTGCCTAGCTACCTATCTGCCTATCTACCTATCTATCTATCTAAATATCTATCTATCTATCTACCTATATACCTATCTATCTATCTACCTATCTACCTATCTATCTATCTACCTACCTACCTACCCACTACCTATCTATCTACCTACCTATCTACCTATCTATCTACCTATAGCTATCTACCTATAGCTATCTACCTATAGCTACCTACCTATAGCTATCTGCCTATCTGCCTATCTGCCTATCTGCCTATCTGCCTATCTTCCTATCTGCCTATCTGCCTATCTGCCTAGCTGCCTATCTGCCTATCTACCTATCTACCTATCTACCTATCTATCTATCTATCCACCTATCTATCTATCTATCTATCTATCTATCCATCTATCTAGCCACCTATCTATCCACCTATCTAGCTATCTACCTATCTAGCTATCTACCTATCTACCTACCTACCTACCTACCTATCTATCTATCTACCTACCTACCTACCTACCTTAGAAAGATGATTCTCTTAGAATATGTATTGATTACCATCAACTCAATAAATAATTCTCTTAGAATATGCATTGATTACCATCAACTCAATAAATTCACTATCAAGAATAAGTATCCACTTCCTAGAATCAATGATTTATTTGACCAACTTTAGGGTGCCAACCATTTCTCTAAGATAGACCTTAGATCAGACTATCATTAGCTTAGAGTTCGAGAATATGACATTTTAAAAATAGCCTTTTGTACTCAGTATGGTCACTTTGAATTCCTAGTTATGTCCTTTGATCTTACCAATGCCCCAGCAGCTTTCATAGAATTGATGAATTGGGTGTTCAAGAAGTACTTGGACATGTTTGTCATAGTCTTCATAGATGATATTCTGGTCTATTCCCGCAGTGAGCGTGATCATGCAGACCATCTCAGAATCATACTTCAGACTGTTAGAGATTATCAGATGTTCACCAAATTCAGTAAGTTCAAGTTTTGGCTAAGGTCAATAGCATTCCTTAGTCATATCATTTCTGGTGATGGCATTAGGGTTGATCCTCAAAAGATCAAAACGGTAAGAAACTGGCCCAGACCTGTCTCTCCATTAGATATCAGGAGTTTCTTGGGTTTGACTGGCTATTACAGATGGTTTGTTAAGGGATTTTCTTCTATTACATCCCCTATGTCCAGATTGACTCAGAATAAAGACAAGTTTCAATGGTTAGATCCTTGTGAGAAGAGTTTTCAGGAGTTGAAGACTTGACTCACCTCAACTCTAGTCTTAGCTCTTCTCGATGGTCCAGATGGGTTTGTAGTGTATTGTGATGCATCCAGAGTAGGTTTGGGTTGTGTCCTCATTCAACATAGTAAGGTCATAGCCCACACATCTAGATAGCTTAAACCCCATGAGAAGAATTATCCTACTTATGATCTTGAGCTAGCAGTTGTAGTATTTGCCTTGAAGATTTAGAGGCATTATCTATAAGGAGTTATGTGGATGTGTTCACAGATCAAAGAGCCTTCAGTATGTCTCTTCTCAGAAAGATCTCAATCTTCAACAGAGAAGGTGGTTAGAGCTCTTGAAAGATTATGACATGAGTATCCTTTATCATTCGGGAAAGGCCAACATTGTGGTCGACGCTCTCAATAGACTGTCTATGGGTAGTATTGATCATGTTGAGTACAGTAAGAAGAAGCTATCTCAGGAAGTCCATCAGTTTTCCATACTAGGCGTTTGCTTAGTCGATTCAGAGGAGGTTGACATATGGGTTAAGAGTAGTTTAGAATCATCTCTAGTTTTTGAGGTGAAAGAAAAGCAAGATAGAGATCCTAGAATTGTTATGTTAAAAGAGTCAGTCAAGGATTAGAAAGTTGAGGTTTTCTCCCAAAAGGGAGACGGTGTTCTGCATTGTCAGGGTCGTCTGTGTGTTCCAGGTGTAGACGACTTAAGGCAGCGAATTCTCGCAGAAACGCATGGTACACACTACTCTATTCATTCAGGGGCCACAAAGATGTAGCACAACTTAAGGGAAATCTATTGGTAGAGTGGGATAAAGAGAGATATTATAGAGTTTGTGGCTAAGTTCTCTACATGTCAGTAGGTTAAGATAGAGCATCAAAAATCTAGTGGGTCTATACAGGAGTTCAGTATTCCTACTTGGATGTGGGAAAAAGTGAACATGGACTTCGTGATGGGTTTGCCCCGTATTCTTTGCCAGCATAATTCAGTTTGGGTCATTTTAGATAGAACGGCCAAATTAGCTCTTTTCCTTCCAGTCTATACCTCTTATTTAGTCGAGGATTACACCAAAATTTACATCAGAGAGTTGGCCAGATTGCACGGTGTTTCATTATCCATTATCTCAGACAAAGGTACCAGTTCACCTCTCATTTCTGGAAAGCATTCCAAAAGGGTATTGATACCTAAGTTCATCTCAGTACAACCTTTCATCCTCAGATAGATGGTCAAGCAGAAAGGGCCATTCGGACTTTAAAAGATATTCTAAGGGCGTGTGCAATTGATTTTAAGGGTATTTGGGATGACCACTTACCTTTGATTTAGTTTGCATATAAAAATAGCTATCATTCTAATATTCGAATGGCTCTATTCGAAGATCTCTATGGTAGCAGATGCAAATCTCTAATTGGTTGGTTCGATGTTAGTGAGGCCTCAGTCATAGGGCCTGACTTAGTATTCAATGCCTTAGAGAAAGTCCAGTTAATTAGAGAAAGACTCTGGGCTGCTAAGAGCCAACCGAAGTCTTATGTAGATGTACGCAGAAAGGATCTCAAGTTAGAGATTGGTGATTATGTCTATATAAATATCTCTCCTATGAAGGGAGTGAAGAGATTAGGCAAGAAATGAAAGCTCAGTCCCCGATATATCGGTCCCTTCAAAATTCTCAGTCGATTCAGCAAGGTAGCTTATGAGCTCGAATTGCCATCAGATCTAGCCTCAGTTCATCCAGTCTTCTATGTCTCTTTACTCAAGAAGTGCATAGGTGACCCAACAGTTGTAGTCCCTATTCAGACCATAGATGTTCAGAACAGCCTCTCATATAAAGAGATTTTAGTCGAAATCCTAGACTATCAGACTCGTAGACTGAGGAACAAAGAAGTCACTCTAGTCAAAGTTCTTTGGCAAAATCAGTCCGTTGAGAGAGCTACTTGGGAAGCAAAAGCAGACATGCATACCAAGTATCCTTACCTCTTCTTTGCTAACTCAGATCTAGGTCAAGGTAATAGTTCTTCTTAAGCTTTTTCAGTTTCAACTTAAGATTTCAGTGACAATCTTGGTATCCATTTCATGTTCAAAATTCCATTATAAACTTGGTATTAAATACCATTGCATATTCAGTCATGCATTCATATGTCATTTCGATTATATAATCATGTATCAGACATACTTTTTCATTACGAGAACCTTAGTTCATCAGAACACTCAGTCATGCATTCATGAATCAGTTACACATGCATCACATATGCATATTCAGTATGATATATTCAGTTATCAGTCATGTCCGTCATGAGATCATGTTCCAGTTGTTCATGTTTAGTATGTACATCAGTTTATCTTTTCCCATCTCTCTCATTCTTATTCGAGGATGAATGTTATCAAAGGGGAGATATTATAATACCCTGTACTTCTACCTAGCTTGAAATCATCCCAAGAATGTTAGAAACTTACTTTGAAAGATGAATCCATTTTATACACATGAAATTTTTGAGATTTTCACTTTTTGTTGAGTGAAAAATTGAATTATCTTTCCAACGATACTAATTTCGTCCAAATCTGATATCAAAATAAAAAGTTATGAACGTTTTATCGAGAGCTGTCAGAACCGCCTAGGTGCGACAGGCAGGTTGACGGACTGTCGATCTAGAGATGGACCGTTGCCTAGACTATTGCATCTAAAGCAGTAAGTAAATCTTCTGGATAAGGTACGACAGACCGTCGAACTTGTGACGGACCGTCTCCCAAGCCGTCGCTGCTAAGGCAATAAGGTTCACGTGTAAGAAAAGTTGGCGGACCGTCGACCTTGCGATGGACTGTTGCCCAATTCTTCACTACTAAGGTAGTAAGTCCCTATTCTGGTCCATGTGCGATGATCAGAATGATGGACTGTCGAGCTAGCGACGGACCATCGCACGAGCGGTTGAAGATCCCATTCAACAATTTAAAGTTATTTTTAAAAGGGTATTTGGGTCTTTTTTTTACCCGTTTTAACCCCTAATTATACCAGACCATAGCCCATAACTTTATTATTCATCTATAACATCAAATTAGGGTTTCTCTCAAAGATTAATCCTTAAGAACAAGAAACCCTAGGTGTTTAATTTTAAGTCAAGAATTCAAGTTTTCCTCCATCAATCTTCAAGAAATCATCTACCCAAGTATGTCATGTGTTGATTCATGGGTCTCTTTCACCCATAAAGCTCAAAAATCTCTTTTAAAAATCCAAGATTTGTGTATTTATGAAAGTTCATGATTTAAATTGAATTGAAATTCATGTTCATGATGTTATGGGGTTTTGACTCACATTTTAAATTACATATTCCAATGATTGAACCTAGAATATGGTAATTTGCATAATAATCATGATAAACCTCCTTCAATTTTCAAGTTGATTGATGTATCCATGATTATTAGATATGTTGATGATTGTATAACCAAAGCATGCTCCCCATGTGTTTGATTTAAATGCCTATGTGAAGGAAAAGTTCCATACTAGTGTGATAATATGAAATCCCCCATTCATGTACAGGTTTATGCATGTCAAATGTTTGATAAAATGATTTAGTCAGTGAATTATGGATACATGTGTAGCCCTTGTGGTACTTTAGAACTTGTACTTCATGAAATCTCCAACTTATTATATTATGGATTGTTGATATTGGTCATGTATTCAAGAAAGTCATGCTTTGTTAGTTTCTTCCCATCGAGTCCTGGGGGTACTTGTACCCAAAAAATATAGATGTGTTCCTAAATCCATGATATCCTCAGTTAAGCCTTGATCCATAGAACTCAGTCAGTCATGTGACTCAGGAAAGCTCAGTAATCTTAGAAGTCTCAAACAGTTATCAGATCTCAGTAGCATTCCATCAGTCCATAAAAATTCAATTAACTCAGTCCAGTCAGTTCATTTAATCATGTTCAGTGTCTATTCAGATGGGAGTAAAAATTACCACCGAGCGAACCCAAGGATGGGAACCCACCTGTTATATGAGGGTGTGATTCTTAAAAGCAATTCTTGCGTTCTAGAACTATGTAGCTAGCGTAGGTTGAGACATCATAGACTGTTATATGAGGGTAGATGAGGTAGCTTAAATTGTTATATGAGGGTTCCCACCATTCTCCCTATAGTTACCTATTATATGAGGGTTACTTACAGATTGTCCTTACCAGTGTTGCGGTATTGACACCCTTCCAATTGGGATTACGAAGTGGACCCCAACTCATCCATAATGGCGTATTAGGGGAATGTCTGTTAGATGACTACTTTCCACAGTTACAGTTACAGATCAAGACTGTCAGATACAGTCATTCAGTCTCAGTAATAGAACTCAGATAGTTCTACAGAATTCAGGACTGTCAGATACAGTCAACTCAAAACAGTACGAAACTCAGCTAGTTCCATCAAAAACTAGGCTGTCAGATATAGTCACTCAATATCTGTTATTTCAGTTATATAGATATCGGTATCTCATGTTATCAGTATTTAGACTCAGTAATCATGTTATCACAAACTCAGTTACAGTTATTATGTATTCATGCATGTATTCTCATGCTCATGTTAATTAGTTAGTTAGTATAGTTCATGCATGTGAACCCCTTTCATTCATCCTACCTCACATGCATACCAGTACATTCAAACGTACTAACGCATTTGCACTATGATATTTTATACCATAGGTTTAGAAAGATGAGCTCCAGAGCATCAATAGCATTCCAATCTCAGCAGTCAGAGTTAACAGTGAGTCCTTATTTGTAACGCCTCAAAAATGGGTCCCGAAGCATCACACGATGCTTAAGGCTACAAGTAGCCCTAAAATAATTCTTTGAGCCTGCTACTTCTTATAATAACTTTCTTAGTGATGAAATAGATAAATCGTAGGCACTGTTATATCAAATCATAAGAAATACTGTGAAAATACTTCGTCTGAACAACCATAATACTAGAAATCTCAACATACTAACAATCTGACAACTAGTCTGACAAAGCCTCTGCTACTCAAGAACTAGAGAGACATTGGGACAGGTCCCCAACTGACTCATACTCAACTGAAAAGAAATGACCAACTACTATATAAACTGAATATCTGAATATAACCGGTCCTTGAACCATGAGGAATCACCATTGTGGATATGTAGATAAAGTCACTCGGGGATCACTAACAAGGCTGGGACGGAGCACCTGAACCTACATTATGAGACAATGTAGCACACAGATGTATATGTGGATCAGTACTTTCGAAATATACTGAGCATGTGGGGGTGTATGCAAATAAATAATCAGTATCACAAGTATTAATAGAAAACATGCATGCTATAATAGATGACTCACATAGCTTGAATAAAATTCCCATAAGTTATGGTTAGGAAATAGATAATAGAAATCACTTGAGTTATTTCACTTTATTCTGGATCTGTATTCTTTCTTTGTTCTCAACTTGTAAATTAGATGAAATCTTAAAATATCAACTTTCAGGACATAAACTATAATCTCATGAAATTAAGAAACTTCTTGGGAACTTAATAATCATGACACTTGAAAACTTTAGGAATCATAGGGCCATAGCCTTCAAAATCAATATACCTTCAAACTTACACTTTTAGCTTAAGGATAGTAAGACTTGTTTAAAACTCAAGAACTTGATACTTTAGGAACTTTAAGACTTGAGACTCTAGAAAACATAAGAGACTTTGGGAAAGTTGGGACTCGGGATTATATAACTTTGGGTGTTTCTTCTAACCGATATAAACCATATGAGCTACATGGAGTCCAACGTCTTGCCCACGTTGGAGAGAGATGTTCCATCTTTTACATCGGAGTAGAACCTTTAACTTTTAGTGATCACTAGCTTAACCCACTTGGGGTAAATCAGAAACCTACGGGGGCAAGTAGTTCTGGGGCATGAGATCTCGAAATCAAGACCAACTCGGTGCTAAATACTACTCCCTTACTTAGCTTAGAAATTTAAGAAAATCCACCTTAAATAATTCAACATTATGTAATGGGAGTCAATATTCTTCCCCTTTATCTCAAATCAAACAAATAATGTGGATTTCTTTCTTAGCTTAGAATCAAAACTTAATTTTTTTCTTGAAATCTTGATAGACTTTTCATCAAAGTTTTAAAATCTCAAAAACATGGAAATATAAGTACACTTCTGGGAGTATCAATAATTCATCCTCAAAGACACACAATTTCACAAAAAAGTTTAACTCATGACAACAACTCTTGAAAATTCTTGGAAATATGATATCAATATAGGAATGTGCAATTTATATCATAAACTCTTAATTTAGATCATAATTGAACAAAATAATCATGAAATTCAAGACTTGAACAATTCCATAATCTCATAAACTTGAAATATATAAAAATAATATGAATTCATCTTGGAAATACGAAATTCTTTAAGAAAATCTAAAACTTTTGGGCACAAGAATGAAAGAGTATTCTTGTTCAAACCCCACATACCTTGAAATTAAAACTTTGAGTGAATTCTTGACTTTGGGTTGCTATTCTTGAAATTAATGAGTGCTTCTTGTATCCCTCAAAATGGGGATTCCAATTCTCCAAAAATTATTGAAAACTGACGGCTAACTTTTGAGTCCTCTTGAAGTTTGTGTAGAAATCCTAAGCTATGTTATTGGTGGTTGTTGATGAAAGTATGAATAATATGGTATTTTTGGGGTGTAATCTCGTGTTAAGGATGATAAAGGAGTGGAAAAATAACAATTTTACCCATATGGGATGGAGAAAAGTAGCTAAAAACTGGGCACAAAGGCTATGGCCTGGGCGACGCCTTGCCCAGAGCCTTTGCTAAGGTGGGCGGCGCCTTGCCCAGATCCTTAGCTAAGCTGGGCGGCGCCTCTTAATAGCCTTTAGCTACAGGTTTGGCACCCCAAACGTTCTCTAAATAAATTTCAAAAATTCTGAAACTAACCCGAGATACTTTACGACCTTGCCCCATCGCAACACAACAACAAAATTAAGAAATGGAGGTTGGGAAGGTCGCGAATTAATTCATTGAAGTTTGAGGGCTCAAAAATGAACTAAGTGTTGGAACACTTAGCTAAAATTCTAAGTGTTAAGCTTCTTTTAACTTGCTTCGAAGGCTTTGAAGATGAGGAAACTTTACGGGATCTTACATTATCCTTTGACGACATGACCATTACTTTATTATCTCATTAATTAATTTATTTTAGTACTTGGAGTTAGTTGGGTACATGTCCAACCAACTCCTTATTCAGATAGTTCAGTCAGTTAGAGGCTTTTCGTACTAGCATGTTCAGACAGTTTATTTCAGTTATTTTGGGTATTTCATACCCCATCCATATGTTATGTTTTATCAGTTATGTTACAGTTTTGAACCTTATGTCCTTACAACCTTTATTTCCGTATTTATACAGTGTATCATGCAGTGTTCAGGTACAGATATCAGTCATGGGTTAGCTTGTGGTCCTTTGGAGTCATAAGCACCGTGTAGCATTCTGGGTACCAGATTTGGGGAGTTACATAAGGTTATATGAGTCTATAGGTGAAAACTCTTGCAAAATGGGTTTAAAATGAGGTCCAAAATGGAGAAAAATTATTTTTAAGCATTACCAATAAGAACCTCAATATTTCATTTCAAAGTCATGCTTAAAAGGTGTCATCGAAGATGTAATCAATGAAAAATAAGGGATATATGATTTAGGATTTTACCCAAGTAAGAATGGTGAGAAAACCCCAAAAAATTACATTTTTTCAAAGTTTGGAGGTCCATAGTGAAAATCACAAAATAAAGCTTTTATAACGCTCTGAGTAGAGTGTCTCGCGAACGCGGTCAACTCTTTATGTTCGTGAGGGTCAACACTGATCGGCCAAGTGTTTGGCCCCACGTGAAGGCCAAAGAATGCATCACGTTCACGAAAGCTGATGAATCAAGCCATCACACTTGTGATGAAGGGCTTGATTTCTCTTTGCGATCGCGGACACCACCTCTTGATCGCGATGAAGGGTAATTTCCTTTTTCGCATTCGCAAATTAGACTCCATGCACTAGAAATCAGTTGTGCACTAAGTGCTTTGCGTGATTTCAAATTCTCCAAACGGACCTTCAGAATTTCCGAAACGCGACAGAAATAAATCATATATGCGACTAGATTATTTTTGGTATTTCAGACTCAATGACTACGTTGGATTTACGAAAAAATATTTCTTTCAATATATCAACTCCCGAGACCTCATTTTCATTATTATCCAAACGGAAGGTAGAAATGTAAAATAAAGATTTCAAATCCGAACCAACTTCTCTACCAACCTAAATTTGATATTTCAGACCTAATGAAACTGTACAAATAATCATCCAACACTCGAGAGAATAAATATTGATCAAAGACAACTATATGAATTTTAAATCTCCTAAACACCACAAACTCACTCAAATCATTCCTGATCGCATCTAGAATGGTGTCAATTATTTTTACACTCCAAAATCAACATGTAGCAACTACAGAGAAGGAAAAAATGATCAAACCCATAAAAATTAAAATTTCACAAATCAGTTCATTATAATTTGTTTGTGACTTTTTTGTGGGTCAAATTAGGTTAGATTAAGGTGTGTTTTATTTTAAAAAAATGGGATAGTTAACATTCATTTGAGCTACTTTATTAAAAAGAGGGAACAAGTGAAAAATTTCTTAACAACGAAGATAAATTTGATCTCAAAATATGACGAGCGATATATTTAGTTAATTTTTCAAAAAAATGATAACTTTAGCCCCTTTCCTTTAATATATA
>JAPEIP010000003.1:100112053-100135282 GCA_026120095.1 Capsicum chinense
TACTTTTTTACTTGCTTCGACTAGGTTTAAAAACCATAATTTTACTGTTCCTATTAATGTCTTTTCTATATATTCTGGTGTATTTGTTGTATCTATTTTATTATCTAATAATTGTTTTGACATGTATCCTATCCATAATTGTATTATTTTATTTGTCTTTATTACACAGTCTAAATCTAAAAAGTTATAATTAGTTATTTGTTTTGGTGTCCATTTATCATATTCATCCTTTGTATTATATCTTTTAAACTTATTTTTGTAATTATTGGTTGGTTTTGATGTACTAGGCATTATGTTTTTATCTAGAGTATTTACTTCTGTATTTATTAGTTCTAGATTTTCTTTATTAATTATTTCTTGTTTTTCATTTATTTCTATTTTTTCTATATTTTCTAGAATTTCTGTATATGTTTCACTATCTTCCGAGTCATAATTATCTGTTTCTTCAGCATCAATTGTATTTATTTCTAATTCACTGGTTTCTAATTCTTTATTTTATCCTTCTAATTTTTCTTTAAATTTATTTATTTCAATTAATAATTTTTATTCTTTATCTTTTTCTTCTATTTCTTTCTTTCTTTTTTCATATAAATCTTTTAGCATTAGTAGTTCTTTTTCTAATTCAGCAATCCTACTATTTTTAGTTTCTTCTATTTTTCGTATTTCTTCTGTGGTTTGTTGTAAAATTCAATTCCTAAGCCCTAGAGGAAGGATTTTCTCTTGGTATGAGTGGAAATTCTTCGTTGAGGTAAGTTTCTTCTATCATCTTCTTCATTTTTCTATTCTTTAACATCCTAGAATCATTAGAACAACCTTTAATGGTAAAATTCTTAGAGATTTGAAATCTAAGTTCCTAATATTTTTGGAAAAACCTATGAGTTGGGTAAAATCACTTAGAATCACTTCTAAATAGTTAATTAACATTCCCTAGCACGAATTAACGATTCTAAAACATGAAAATTGATAGTTGGGGACCTTGAATTCAATAAAGGTGGAAAATTTAGCCTACAAACTCTATTAATGGAGTTGGTTGAGCTTGAAGAACTATTTTGATGACTACTTGACCCGTGGATAATATTATAGGCCGTAAATGAGAGTTGAATTAGTGGGTTTCAATTTTTAAGAAGTTTATTTGAAGAGTGGTTTATTAGTTATTCTTGTAATATTATTATTAGATGATTTAGCCTTCAAAAATGAGAAGAAAAAGGAAGATCATCCATGACATAACTTACTTATTGTAGTAGCTTGTCACCTGGATTGGTTACGTTTATGAGTAGTAGCATATGGTTAGTAATCGTATCCATAATCTAGATTTGATGGGAGAAATCATGCTCAAGACTATGGGCATGGAATTTGGGTAGTCAAAATATAAATTTAATGCAATAAGGATCTAATTGTGTGTTGATATGTTTATATATGTTGTATGACTCTATGGTGGATTGTAATATGAATTATGTGAATATAGATGACAATGACATGGTGTGAGCTCTTAATCTAGTTATTGAGCCTTATTAGCATAAAAGAATGAACTTGGTATTATGTATAGTTGAAATATGGGATAATCTTTCTTAAGGTTAGTGACGAGGGCTGGTTATGGTATAAGAAGGTAGTGACTTAACTTAAGAGTCTAAGGTCAAGTTAGGCTAAGGTTAGGAAGTAAAATCTATAAAGGTGTATGACTAAAGCTAGATTGTAAGTTGAATAGAGTTGAATGATTAGCTAATGAAGTAGGCCATGAACCTAGTAATGATTTGAATGTAAGGGTTTCTAGATGATAGTGAAGTCTCCATCTCATTATAAATAAAGAAGAATTGAAATAGTAAATGAATTTATGAATGCTGACTAGAGTTTAGACTTTTTTGGGTTGAATACGCACTCTAAAATTGAATACTTGAATTTAATAGTGTGGCTTGATAGCTCTTACTCGAATAAGCCATGAATTAGTCTTCGGACATGTATTAATTTATGAAATCAATAAATCATATCTATTGAGATTTGATGTGTTAATGAACAATTGTTATTTACATGGAATAATTAGCTTGACTTGACCAAGTTTTTGGATGGTTGTCTGTCATTGTAATGCATGCTTAAGGAAGGAGATTATTAAATAGTATCCTAGGTGTTAATCACATGTAATAAGGTTATATTAAAGGTTTGTGAATTGTACATGTAAGATTGCTTATTCTCATTGTGGTTTTGATTGTTGTGATATATGTTATTATTGTAGAATGTATCGGTATTTGGATATCTTCACAAGATTGGTTATTAAGACCTATTAATTGGCTCGAATACCATGCTGATACGATACAAGAATAAAAGATCGTCCCATATAGGTCATAGCTAGTTGGAACTATAATACCCTTAGCATGTATGTACAAGGTATGTATGAGTGGTGGTTTCTTGACTGGATCAGGTATATGATTATTGATATTGTTGCTGTTTATATTGATTTCATGAGTGGAATGAGTTATATTATGGTTGTTATTGTGGTTCCCTAAGTGAACTAGATTATTATGTTGCTTGATCTATTTGAGATTCTATTGTTAGATTCATGGTTATTAACTTGGATATTGTTCAAATTAGGGTTGTTGACTTGGTCGTGGTTTAATCTGACTTGTCGTCCCTTGACTTATACTTGGATGAAGTTATAGAGTTACTTGAAAATTCTAAGTATCATAAACTTGATGTATTTATCATCATATGTGTTCATAGATGTACTTGTTACAAGGTGATGATTATTATTTTTCAAATTTTCATTGATGTTAATTGAGGTATAAGTCAAATAGATTAATTTATAAAACCTATAGTGTTAAACTTTGAAAGTTAGAATGAACGACGCTTGATTAACGGTGATGAATGATCAACAGGAATAAGAATGAAAATACTCTTAGGTAACAAAAGTGGATAATAGTATTGTGCATTACATTATTATATACGTTGTCATGTTTTCTTTTGTGATTTTATAGTGGTTACATGATCTAACCCTGGTCGGCCAATGATACCTACTAGTATGTGTTGTTTGTGCTGATACTACTCTTGCTATACCCTTTTTGGGGTATAGTATGATTGCAGGATTAGTTGATGTTTCATAGGTGACATGGATCGTGTTATCCAACAACTTCTTCTCCTCTCACTTATGGTGGAAGTTGTTTCAAGTCTTATTATTTTTTATTTAGTACCTATTTAGACTAGTTTAGGGGTAGTTTACGTTTTTGTACTTAATATTTATAATAAAACAACTATAATAAAGGTTGGTTAATAACGACTTTTGCATGTTATTTTGAAGGGTTGGTAAAGGGTTTTCTATCTAGGTGGATTAGAGTAGGTGCCCCTACGATTTGGAAGTTTGGATCATGAAAATTTGGTATGTGAGCCTAGGTTACCGATCTTCTAGTACAAGAGAAAATGTAAAGTAGAGTCCTGCATATTGATGTGTTCAAGTCCACATCTAATCTTTGGAAAGCTATGAGACATTGTAGGAAAATTATTTCACCTCTTTCTTTTCTCTCGTGCGGTTGTTCGGTTGTTCTATAGGTTGAGTCCAATTGGTATATCGACTAGGCAAGTAGATGCCACTTGAATTCACTTGCAAGGATACAAGCAATGAAAATTAAAACCCGGAAGGTTCCAATTGGTATCTGTCCATAAGGGCTGTGTGTAACATATTTGATTCCCAACTCAGGGTCACCAAGTATGCGAGTAGAGGTTATGCTAATGAGATATGAAGATTTATTTATTGATTTTGGAATTACCTAAATTAATGTATTTGTGATGTGAAGTTGATTGATTAATTTTGAATCAGAGAGGTGAATGTTGCAAGTTTCCATGTGTTGTGTGGTGGGTGAAGGAATTTAACTACGATTGTTATTTGTCATGTTGGTAGTAACATAAAGTTTTAATTTGGTACATTAAGGTTAATATTAACGACCATTTCTGTTGTTATGTATAAACTTCTCTTTTAAAATTTCATATTAAAATTCTACATGAATTTGGGGCTATAAATTTGGTTAGACTAGTTTTGAGCAAAATTGGAGCAACATATGGTCTAAGGAAATCCAGAAATTATTTGGAAAAGTTTGATGGTGTTTGATTTTATTTCTAGTTAGCTAAGATAGTAAGAAATCCGTAGGAATTTATGAAATCGAATTTGGGTTAGTAGAACTCCCAACATTGATCTTAGTGCAAAGGGCATTGTTTGAAATGTCTTGGATTTAAGCCCTATTACAAAAATTGAGACTTTTGAGAGAAATTGACATTTTGTCTCATCGATCCTGCTATAAATTCATGCATGCCGCTATAGCAATGTATTGCTATAACGTAGGAATTTCCGCTATAGCAACAGTCAGACCTAGTCAACCCATTTAAGAATTTCATTTTATGCTACCTTCAAAATTAAATTTGTCCAAAAGAAATTTGATGTCATGTTACTTGATTGCTAGTATCCTTATATATACCTAGAAAGGAAAGAATAATTGTCATCAAAAGAGTAAATTTTTAGGAGTAGTTACGTCCAAGACGTGTCCCTGTAGTTCTGGATGAGAGCAGTGTTGGATCTAGGGTTCATTAAGGAGGTCGAAGAATAAAATTGAGTGTTTGAAATTTTAACTTCGAATGAATTTTGAACTACCTAAATCACTGAACCGTGAAGGGGAGCCCTAGATTAATTGGTAAAATTTCCACCATGTGTCTATGAGGTCACGGGTTCAAGCCTTCGAAACAGCTATTTGCAAAAATGTAAGGTGAGGCTGCATACAATAGATCATTTGTCAACAGGTGTTGCTACAGTAGCGAAAGTCTCAAATTTAGTTAATAATTTCCCCAAACAGTTCATTTATCTAAAATTATTTTGGAGCAAAGGAGGATCAATTTTAGGCAATTTCCATTATATTTTCATCGTTTGACTTTGTTAAGGTAAATGATTTCTTTTCTGTTAACTAGTAGTTGATATTAAGCCTTAGAATTGCTAATTTACAGAGTTCAAGAGGGTTTTAGGATTTATTTTGGTTATTTTCTAGTGTAAGAAAACTAATTAAGTAATAAGTTAATAAATTTTGATTATTAAATGTTAATTTACCCTTTCATTTTGTCAATTCACTAATTTATCCATGGAATTGGTAGTTTTAGGTGAACTATGGTAGGACAACCCTAGAACGAGAAGTGAATGATCATCAGCTTGACCTTAGGAGTTGGGTATGAGTTATAATTTCCAACATGGTAGGGCGTTTCATTAATTATGTGTTAATATACATATTATCAACTAAGAGCAAGCTAAAATTTCATGAAAGGGCAAAGCTCTGACTCAGAGGAGTTGTGCAAGTTTTGTTTGAGGTACGTGATGGTATTGTAATTTAATTCAATTTTTTTATATGTGCATGTTAACTACTTCGTAGTGTGGCTTGTTAGTGCGCGTTGTTTAATGTGGTCAATGCAAATGAATTTATGTTGTTGTATAATTTTGGTCTATCTTACTGCTAAATGTAGAATATTTTTGCACTTGAAATGTTCTTATGGGTGGTGAAACAAGGTTGGTAGAAACTTGTGTTTGAAATTTAGTACACGGATGAAAATTGTCCCTTACAGCTCATGGCTAGAGGGTGGATGTTTTAACCATAGCATGATAGATTGTACCTCTCTCATCAATGGGTACCTTGACACCTTTAGAAATGCAAAGCTTCCCAAGATCACTAGTAATTGGCTTAGTGTATCTGCCACTGAATTAGCTTTGCTTGGGTGATACAAGATTTAGACGTCATAGTTTTAATCAAATCCATCCATCTCCATTATTCCAAGTCAATTATTTCTAGGTGAACACTTGTTGTAAGCTACGGTGGTCTATGATACATCACACTTCCCCATTGAGATGGTGTCTCTAAATTTGTAAGGCAAATATCACGACTATTAATTCCACGTTATGTGTGGAGTAGTTCTCTAAATTTGTAAGGAAAATATCAAGAATAATTAATCATGTTTCGTCCTTCACCAACCACAACACCACCGAAACAAGAGGCATCACAAAATACAATAAATCCTTACCTTCGACAGGCAGGGCTAGCATTGGAGACAAAGCCAACATAGTTTTGAGCTTTTGAAAGCTCTCGTTACACTTGTCATCCCATTCAAATGGTACTTCCTTCTAACACAAGTGGATCATACATAAAGAAATAGCAACAAAACTCTTAACAAAATGACGATAATAACTGGCCAATCCCACAAAACTATAGTTAACCATCACGTTCATCAGTTTAGCCTAATTTTTCATAGTCTCAACCTTTTGAGGTTCCACCATAAACCCTTCTTTAGAAACTATGTTCCCTTAGAAAGACACTGAAGAAATCAAAAATTTGTACTTAGAGTACTTAGAATACAATTCTTCCTCTTCAATAACTTTAACACAATATGCAAATAATATCCATGCTCTTCTTCACTCTTAGAATAAACAAGTACAATAAATACAACAAAAATGAATCCAAAAAGGACTTAAACACTTTATTCATTAGGCTTATGAAAGGAGCTGGGGCATTGGTCAAGCCAAAAGACATAACCAAAAACTCATAATGTTCATAACGAGTTTAAAAGGCAGTCTTTGGGGTGTCCCCTACCTTTATTTTTAGATGGTGGTAACCTGACCTCAAATTGATCTTAGAGAACACCACAGCTCCCTACAGCTGGTCAAACAACTCATCTATCCTTGGCAAGGGATACTTGTTATGAATGGTCACCTTGTTCAACTGGTGTTAATCTATTCACATTATCGTACTACCTTCTTTCTTTTTATAAACAACAATGGTGCACTTTCAGGAGAGATACTTGGGTAAATAAAGATCTTTTAACTTTCTCAACTCTACAAAGTCTATTTGGTATTGAGGATAGAAATGGGCCTAGTCCTTATCTCTAGGTTTATACAAAAAAAAAAAACCTTTTAATTTGGAGGCATACGCGAAAGATTATCTGGAAACACTTCTAGGAATTCACATACTAATGAAACTGATGTTATAGGAGGATTACAGATATATCTTCCTGAAGATGGGCTAAGAATGCCCTACAACCCTTTTTCAATAATTTATAGGCACGCATTGTAGACACAACCCTCACCTTATTAGGCCTAAATATATCCTCCCTCTCTAACTTTCTTTTCCTAAGCATTGCTATAGTGATAGTTTTGGCATAAAAATCAAGAACATGTTAAAGAAACCACTAACTCATTCCCAAAATAACATCAAATTCCTCTATTTATAGAATAACTAAGTCTGCCAGGGTCTTAAACCCCATGAACATCATAGAACATGCATGATATACCTGATCTACACATACAAACGCCCTAACTAGTATAGATACATACATAGAAGCATTAAGATTTTTATAGTCTAAGTCCCAACCTATAGCAAATTTCACAAAAAATATAAAAAAAAGGTGGAACAAGGTTTAAATAATATAAAAGTAATACGATCACGGACAAGAATATTTTTTGTGATCACTTTATCAAAATCTTCCACCTCAGGATGAGATAAAACTACATAAAGATGTGCCTTATCATCACTCTGGCCGCCACCTCCACCAACTTGAGCTTCATTTTTACCAACTTGTCCTCCACTTTAGTTAGTCTAGTTTCCACCATGCCCACTTTGTGGATGACCCAGTCATTTTTTCCATCATCTCGAGTTATTAGTGTTAGGAAAATTCCTTATGATTTGACCCAAACCCCCCATACTCAAAATATTTGGGTCACAAATTAAGCCTCTAAATTGAAGAGGATGAAGACTTATAGTTGTCGAATTGGGAAAACAGATAATAGATCCCATACGAGCTGCCTACAAACACTGGCATAGCTGAATGGTGGGGCTTAAAAAAACCACACCCCTTTGAAAAAGTACCACTTAATTGGCATGATGATTGGGCCTTTTTCTCTTTACACTTTACTTCTTTCTGTTTCTCAAGTGTTTCAGCTTTGTTGGCAAATTCAACAATATCCTGGAAAGACTTGCTAGTCACTGCCATAGATAAGGTTGCCTACTTAATCCCCAAATCTAGACCCTTCACAAAATACCAAATCTGCTCCTTCTTAAAGGTAATCAACTATAGCGGATATCGATATAATACATGAAAATTGGCCTCACAGGCAGCCACAGACATGTGACCCTACTCTAACCTTAGAAATTCATCCTTCTCCTAGTCATAATAATTATGGGTAACATATTTCTCAAGGAATAAATTCTAAAATTAGCCCAAGTAAGTGGAGGTAAGGCTGTAATTCACTCTACGAATGACCTCCACCACTACTTAGCTTTATTTTATAGCTAAAATAAACAAACTCCACCCCATACTTTTCAATAATACCCATTTTATGCCGATGTCCAAGATAACCTATTAAGAGATCCATAGCATCCTCAAACTTTATACCTTAAAATACCGAGGGCTTCATCCTTATGAACTTGAAAAATATCCCATGCTCATTATCAGTCATTAACGGTCCAAGTACTTACTAGGGACATACCTTTTTTAGAGCATGTATCTATCTTTGATGCTATGATAGTGATATGTTACAATGATGGGGGATGAAGAATTCAGAATCACCAAAGTATAGTCGGTGCCAGCTAGGCTATCCCAACAGTTTTTTGGATCACATCTAAAGACAAACTTACCTGAGCTACACCATTTACTCTACCACCATATTAATATCTTTTCTTTCTCGACTACCTCTTCTTTATCTTGAGAAAGGCCTGGATATCATGCAGTGAGGGAGGGGATAGTGATCTATATTTTTTTGGTCTCCCTATGGTCTATTCTGCACCCCTAATAGGTGCTGCTACATGTTCTCTCCTTCGTGATGTACCTATAACTCAAGACGTACCCTAAAATGTTGCCCCAATAGCCTGTGTGGGTACTATAGTGGTGTTGTGGGTGCTTCTACTGCAATACTAGTGGAATGAGTATTCATCTGTATGAATAAGACTGGAAGGATTAAATACCAATTTGGTTTGTCATATAACGATTTATAATCAACTAACATAACGAACGAAAGAAAGAAAATGGTAATTTTTTCCAAAAGATCTGTAGCCTCCAAAGGAAAAGTACAGACATCTACATACCATTTCATAGGACTTTACAAGACCTGTTCTTTTTCAATAATATCTATAAAATCAATGCTCTGATAACACCTCTATCAGATCCAATTGGTCATGATTGACACCAACCCTAACCTATGAAGGAATAACCATACTAATCTCATTCATACTATTTTAAGTGCTAATCTCTCATTCATATTATATAACTCCCAAAGTGTTAGTTTGATTAAAAAAGTTTTTTATTTTAAAAAATTTCTTCTTCAACGACATCATCATCCAAAAGGTGAATAAAGTGTGTAAACCACTATTTATTTTAATTTCATGAAACTGAAGTCATCGTACAATAATATCTAAAAAGAAAAATCAAATCCGAAAAACATCTAGCAATATCCTAAAACATAGTCAAGAAAAATCTTTTTAGTCCTAAAAGCAAAGGACATCAACATTATAGGAAGATTTGAAGGTTTCACGGATATGGTGCTGTAATACCCTAAGTTCTAAGCTTAAAACACACCAAAATATAGATAATTGAATTATATTTCCAACTCCACCAGTCTCACCTTAATATGATATCAGTTTAAGAAATATGGATAATTTATTTAGGCACTGTCACATATACCAGAGATGACGACACGTCGTGAGAAGACAATGGGTCATCAAGAGGACTCATCATCATGACGGTGAAGAATTCAAATTTCAGTTCCTTGAAAATATCTCTAACATACAACTCATATCCATACTATACAAATCATTAGGAGTACTCATCATCAAAATAGTGGGAAATCAGAATTTTTTGTCCTTTGACTACCATCCATTATGATAACTTGTTCCCAAACTATATGAGTCGTCAGAAGAACTCATTATCTTAACAATGAGGAACCAAGATTTTGGTCCTCGAGTCATGAAATATCCAGGTTTTTGACCCTTAGAAAATTTCCTAGAATTTTGTCTCCAAACCTAATACGACTCATGAGTACGAACCGTATGTTAGGGTACGAGTGGTATGGTCCTATCGTATGCTGACTAGTGTTAGTTGGTGGGATAGATTTGGTCACTAAATGGGTATGAATTAGTGGTATAAGTCTTAGGTCTTGGAATGAGTCGTATCAGGGACTCATATGGTGGAAAGTGTTTGATCCTTCTGGTATTTCATTTTGCTAGGGATACGGGTTATAGATACGGATCATATAATATGGTTACGACTTGGTTAGATGATTCATATACTATACAGTGTTTGATCCAAGGGTTGAGGCTTGGATACGAGTGGTGGGTACCAATCGTATAGTAGGGTATGACTCGTATAGGTCAGTCGTATCCCTGTAACAGGATTTTTAAGGGACTTAAGTGAGGGTATTCTAGACATTTCTCTACTTATCCTAATTAATATCTAGTAATTTTAAGTACACTTAGAAAGTTATTTACCATATTATTCTATTCATTAACACTTAGAATCTATTCCAAAACATCTCATAATTCTCTCAAGAGCTTTTGAGGCAAAAAGGCTAGGGTTTTATCTTAAGGATTGCTTTGGGGCTTGTCTTGGTGATTTATTTCCATTAATTCTTTGGTATACGGCATTATTCTCTTCCCTCGTTATAATTCCTACTATAGGTATGATTTATATGATTTATTTCATGGTTTTACTATTTCATGATTATGGTTTTCAACTATTATTTTGGGGTTTAGATATTAAATACTTGGTTATGGTTTCCTATGGTTTTAATTATGATTTTGTATGCATTGATGGTGGTTTTGGAAAATTGGATTTCATGGTGATGGTTTAATGGTCTTTAGAATTGGTTTTGGTATATTATGCCCCCAAGGTGTTTGATAAAATGTTTATAACGATGCATAGTTTAAATGGTTTAAAAAAGATGCATAGTTTAAATGGTTTAAAAAGGCTAATGGATAAATGGTTATGCATATGGGGAATATGAAAGTCTCCCAAGTGGTTTAATATGATATATAGAAGGGTACTTCAAAGTCCCCTTAACCTAAATGGTTTGGCTATCGATATTACTTGCAAGTAAGGGGTGGTATGAAGATACCACTAATATTGGCCTTAGTTAATAAAATGCTAAGTGTATTGGTTAGTTATTTGGAAACTGGTTTTAATTGCGCATTAATGGCGGGGTGTATAGCAAAGCAGTGGAAGGTGGCAGTCCCATAGGGACCAAAACTGGAAAATCGTATTTGCCGATATGAGGATTGGTCTTAGTGGACCGTGTGCATGATGTCACATTATTGGGGAATGTACTAGTCATCCTATAGGATACTTTTCTTGTCATGCGGCTACATGCACTGGGGCCCTTTCAGCAGGGAAAGCTGAACCCATATTGCTCATGGGTGGTTTAGGATAGCTAAGTTACACAACCTAGGTAAGGGTTTTAAATGCATGCTAAACCCGACTCCCTTTCCCGACACTTATATATGTATGGTTGTATACATTATGAATGGTTTTACTTGGTTTTATAACTAGTATTATTTTATTCTTATCCTGAGATTCATGTTAGCGGTCACTCGCTAACCCCGTCCGCTGGCACTACAAGAAATCTATTTTTTAGCGGCGACAATTAGTGGCGAGTCAATATGTTGCTGCAAAAATATAGTATTTAGTAGCGACATTTATTATCGCTGCAATACATTATCTTTTAGCATTGGATAATTTTTGTCGCCTCTAATAGTTGTCACTATAATAAAAATTTCAGTCCTGGTAATAATAAAATATTCGCTCCATTTTTTTACTGACGACTAATAAAATGTCGCCTCTGAATTAATTTTGTGGCGACAACGTCGCCACTAAAAGTAAACTATTTTATTTTTTTAAAATTTTAATAATAGGAAGCTTCTGGTATGTATATAATTAAGGACTTTTTAGATAATTAAAAAAGAAAGAAAAGTTCATTTCTCTTTCATAATCTCTTTCTCTGCCGAAGCTCAAGCTGCTCTTTCATCGTCTCTCTATGCTGAAGGTCAAGCTAGATTTGCTCAACCTTCATCGTCTCTCAAGCAATATCTCAAACCCATTGAAGAAACAAAATTCTCTAAATGGGTTAGCTGAAATTTGTTAGGTTTGTTGGTTAAAACTTTTCTCAAATCTCAAATTTCCTATATGGGTTAGCTTAATTAGTTTGATGAAATGCCTAAAAATTTTCATGTTTACTAAAATAGGGTTTTCTAAAGTTATTTCTCAAATTGATTTGTTGGTGTATATTTATTTTTTATTTTCACATGCATTTCTATTAACTCAATTTTTTGCAGGAAGAGGGTATCTCTTTGCTAAATTTTTTTATTTTTTCTCAAATAAGGTTGTCAAAGTTGGTGCTCCAAGGTATGTGGTCAAAACCCTTTTGGGTATATATTTAATTTTTTAGATTGCATGTGCAATTTATTTAATCTATTTGAAAATCTGCAGGAACAGAATTTTGTAAGGTCGAAGGACAAAGGAATCCAGTTCAAAATTATTGAGGTTAGAGCCAAAGGTACAATTTATGTTTACGGTGTCTTTGTATGGTTGAAAATACATTTTTTTTTGGATAAAATCTGTATTAAGTTATCAATGAGGATAACAAGTGACGTGATCTTCACAAATCACCTTAAAATAGGCTGTGATAATGAATGCTTCTTTCTGGAAAATCTACATCACTGTGTGGAGAAATATTACTCATGTCTTGGGGGGTGACCTAGTATAGCATTCATTTGCATACATTGTCTGCAACCATGACATGTTGGTTTCTTTCTCTTTCATGTTCATATAAAAGAAAAATCTGAGCCTTGAATTTTCCAAGAATGATAAATATGCCTCCTTATTCTCTAAGGATAATAGATCCACATTAATAACTTTAACAAATTCATACATATGACTAAAAAATATTATGGAGAAGAAGACTGATGTTTAATTAGAAAATTAATGAACAGAAGAAAACGTAGGTACTGTTGGGAGTTGACTTCACAGGTTGTTTGCTTAGAAGTGAATCTTGCAGACCAAACAGTATTTTAATAATATTCTTTAACAGTTTGAGAGTCCTGGCGATGTGTTATCCGTTATACTCAATTTCTCAGAGATTGCATTGGTAAAGCAACAATAGAACCATATAACAATGGAATGGAAGGAAAATAATAGGGCTACGATGATTGATTATTATTGAGAAATGGAACCTGACATTGTTGTTTCAGGCCTATATCTCAGCGGGGCAACTCGTATAATCGGGTTTGCAGTCATGGCAGTGTCAGAAAACTCATTGCCTGGGTTAATAACTTATTTGAGTCTCAAATATTTTGCTATGACTGAATACATTGACGGCCCTCAAACTTGCTGATCATTTTTTAGGAGGTCTATATATCATGACTCTAGGTTTGGTGGAGGTTTTGGTAGTTGCCTTTGGTTCAAAGGTTGGGGGCATAATCCCTGAGATTAAAACTTCTATGGCTTTCGATGCATCACACCTGTATTTTTTCACCATCCCTGTACTGCTTGCCTAATCACTACACTAATTTGCTCGTACTCTTTAAAATATTAATGAGTACATGTTTGATTCTTTTCCCCTACACCTACGTATGGGAAACTATAATAATTTAAAATCACATTATTTACTTTATTTTTTAGTTTGTCCAGAACATTACATTAGTGATTAGTTTCTATTTGTTTGACTATTACTGTATCATATGCTCTATTTAAATCATCTTGTATCGTTTTTGAGCTTTACTAAATTGTGATGTGTGTTCAGTTGACTCGTTAAGATGTCTTTGTATGGTTGAAAATGATAGGGCTGAGATGATTGATTGTTATTGAGAATCTGGAACCTGGCATTGTTCTTTCAGGACTGTATCTTGGTGGGGCATCCTGTATTCTCAAGTTTGCAGCCATGGCAGTGTCAAAGAACTCATTGTCTGAGTTAATCACTTATCTGAGCCTCAAGTCTTTTTGCTATGACCGAATACGTTGACGGCCCCTCAAACTCGCTGATCATTTTTTGTAGGGTCTATAGATCATAACTCTATCTTTGGTGGATGTTGAGGTAGTTACATTTGGTTCAAAGGTTGGGGGAACTATCTCTGAGACTAGAACTTCAATGCATTCCAGTGCAACTCAAACTACATTGCTGATATCCTCATTCACTACACTATAATTGTCACACCAGTATTTTTTCTGGTCATCCCTGTACTAGAAGCCTAATCACTACACTAACTTGATCTTACTCTTCAAAATGTTAATGAATGCATGTTTGATTATTTTTCCCCTGCACCTGCGTGTAGGAAACTATAATAATTTAAAATCATATTGTATACTTTATTTTTTAGTTTGTCTAGAACATTCATTTGTGATAAGTTTCTGTTTGTTATTACTTTATCATATTCTCTATGGAAATCATCTTCCATGGTCTGTGACTTCTCTAAATTGTGATGTGTGTTTAGTTGACTAGTTACGGTGTCTTTGTATGGTTGAAAATGCTTTTTCTGGATAAAATCTGTATTAAGTTATCAATGAGGATAACAAGTGATGTGATCTTCATAAATCACCTTAAAATAGGTTATGATGATGAATACTTCTTTCTGGAAAATCTACATAACTGTGTGAAGAAATCTTACTCATGTCTTGGGGGGCGACCTGGTATAGCATTCATTTGCAAACATTGTCTGGAACCATGACATGTTGGTTTCTTTCTCTTTCATGTTCATAAAAAAGCAAAATCTGAGCCTTAAAAGTTCCAAGAATAATAAATATGCCTCCTTATTCTCTAAGGATGATATATTCACATTAATAACTTCAAGAATTTCAAACATATGACTAAAAAATATTATGAATAATAAGACCAATGTTTAATTAGAAAATGAGAGGAATGGGATGAGGTAGAAGTGGAAGAGGAGGTGCGGGACGTGGACGCGACCGTGGCAGTTTTACAGAATATTTAAGTTCTGATACAATATCTCATTTATAAATACAACCAATAGAAGTTGTTGGGTTAATCTAAATATACATTTTGTTTTATAATAATATATTCTTTTGGTTTCCCACATCAATAAAAAAAAGAAAGGGAAATACAAATACAAAACTGTGGATTTTAAGTTTAAACATGGAGGAAAATTTAAAATAATGATTCCAGATGACATTGATAGAGTCGTGGGTTATTGAGATAGAGACATTGTCAATTACTATGGTTGGATCATGAGAACCGCTATCTCATTTCGAATGGAAGTTGGCAGAAGATAGTTTTAAAACATGGCGAAGCAATGTGGTATAGGGTCAACGTAATGACTCTTAATATTGTATTGGTTTCTTTCTCTTATTTGGCTATTAATGTATCATATTCTCTATGAAAAGCATCTTATATGTTCTGTGAGCTTTAGTAAATAGTGTTATGTGTTCGGTTGACTTGTTATGATGTCTTTGTATGATTGAAAATACTTTTTTTGTTGTCTGCAGCCAAGACATGTTGGTTTTTTTCTCTTTTATGTTCATAAAAAAAGCAAAATCTGAGCTTGGAAAGTATCTTACTTGACTGTTACGGTATCAGATTTTATGTGGAAAACATCTTATATGGTCTGTGATATTTAGTAAACTGTGTTGTGTGTTCGATTAACTAGTTAACGTGTCTTTGTAGGATTGAAAATTTTTTTTCTGGATAAAATCTCTATTTAGTTATCAATGAGGTAACAAGTCACGAGATCTTTAAAAATCACCAAAAAATGGGTTGTGATGATGAATGCTTTTTTTTTCAGAAATCTACATTACTGTGTGGAGAAATCTTACCCGTATCTTGCGGGGGTGACCTGGTATAGCATTTACAAACCTTAATTTTCTGCAGCCATGACATGTTGGTTTCTTTTTCTTTTATGTTCATAAAAAAGTAGAATCTGAGCTTTGAAGTTGACTTCTAAGGTTGTGTTCTTGAGAATCTTGCATACCAAACAGTATTTTAATATTATTCTTTAACACTAAACAGTATTTCTCAGTTTTTGTTTATTTAACAAATGTGCAGGATAAATTTGAAGTTCGAAATGGGCTGCCAGAGCATAAATTGCAAGGTTTTGTGGTAAGCACTATGCAATGAAATTTTGGAGCATGGAAAGCTCGATTACATGTTATCTACTCTAGATATAGCAATGATAAATATAGATTATCGCATCGTCCAGAGGATGTTGAGTTGGATGACTGGAAGCACTTAGTGGAACATTTTGGCAGTGATAAATTCAAGGTAACGAACACATAATTGAAATTTGGTTTGAGAAAATATAGGTCTGTAGGTCTGTACCTTCAAATATAACTGCTATACACCTCAGACCTGGATGTTTTTTTATCATATCAAGTTTTTTGGGTTAACGGCAAGCCAAGTAATAGCACCTCTTTTGCAGTTTCTTGGACTAGAGTATTTCAAATATAGAATGGTGAACCTGCAACTTGATGTTTCTATATTATAGTCTAACTTCTATCTGTTCATGTAAGTGCAGGTCATCAATGAGAGAAACAAAATAAATCGAGAAAAATAAATAACTAAACATTGTTGTGATTTAAGATCATTTGCAGAAGTAGAGGAATCTACGATTAAGAAACATCATATTTGTTCCCTTATTATTACATATACTTCTTTGATATTCATATAATTTTATATAATTTTTTAGTTATGTAAACATATTTTTCCTTTTGATATTATAGATAAATCCTCTAATAGGATAAAAAGATACACCAGATAAAATCTGGGAGATCCAACACAGACGTAAAAATGTTAATGAAGAACGTGTCTGGCTGGATCCTCAATCTGAACAAATTTATACAATTTTCTGAAATCACTACCATATTACCTTTTTGATTTACTATAAGTTACTCTCAATATATTAACCAATGGTTGTAAATGGTTATCATTATAGGGATAGCTCCAACAACTTGTTATTGAACAACAGTCCGAAGAGAATGAGCTTTGCATGATCGGAGATGAGATTTTATCTTTGGTTCTTAGTGAGAGATCGGGATATGTTCGAGGACAAAGACATGTTAAGAAGCCTCCTAAAAATAATCAAACACAACAGGAAAACATAGAGGCTAGGATATCTTCAGCGGTAGAAAGTATGCGTCAAGAGATGCAACTTGACATGAAAAGAAAGTAGCATGTCTTCAGCTGTAGAAAGTATACGTCAAGAGATACAACTTTACATGGAAAGAAAGTTGCAAGAAGAGCGTGAACCAATGGCTGCCGATTTAAAAAAAGATATAGATCAGGATTTGCAAAACAAACTGGAAGAGGAGCGTGAACACATGAAAGAAGATGTAGAAAAAATATTTTAAGAAAAAAATGGCTACTCTCATGGCTGGAATGCATCAGGTACTTTCTTGTCCAACTCATTATCCAAAAAAGAACCATCGGCACTTTGACATTCTTTTTTCTGTAAGTCACAAATACAAATTAATTATTTACAAATAAAAATGTGAAAATAGGCTAAGGAAAATGAAATTCTAGAAATATTACCAAAGAAAGTAAACAAAGGATGATTGGTTGTTAGTGTAATTTCCTGTGATTGATGCTTTGTAGTAAAACTAGCCATCGACATTCTTTTTAGCTTTGTTTCTTGCTTCTTTTACACTCTTTATTGGTTGTTTGTCAGTGTAATTCTACCCACTCCCCTTAGATCTCTTGAATGTAATAATCTATTTATCTTATATGATGGTATGAATTTTTTGACCCACTATATCATTTTCCCTCTTATTATTGGGATAATTTTCTAAAAGCTAGTTCAAATGGGGATACATTTGCATTGTATTTCAAGAATCTTTTTCAAACTATGGAATTGCTTAAAGCTTGAGATTTGCATAAAAAAAGATCAAATTGAAAAAACAAATATACAGAAGGTATAGGATTTTCTTGTTAAGATGTATAGGTTATAGAACCTGTTGAAAAAGTATATCATTTTCTTGTTAAGATGTATCAGTTATAGAACCTGTTGAAAAGTATATCATGAACTTGTTTTCCTTTGGATTTATGGGTTAAATTGGTCTGACCACTAAGATCTAGGGTGTATAGTGCTGTGTAGGGAAGAGCAGCAGGTTTTTCTGAATTGGAATGGACTGACCAATTGCTAGCTAAATGTTTGTTTGAATTTGGAAGTACCATTTTTTGGTCTAAAAAGTTTACAGTCTATTGAGATATTAGATTGGAAATTGATCTATTAAGATATTATATTAGAAGTACCATTTTCTGGTCTAAAAATTTTACAAGATTTACGTACACTTTAATCTTTTCAGGGGTGTAGTTGGAATTAATCATTTCATGGGAGAATTTGCCACCTCGTTAATGAAATCTTCACCACTGACTTTTAGTTCATTCAATATGTATGCATTTTTTTCTATAATCATAAAGTGACTTAGTGTGTTTTAATGGCAGCGGCGTTCTTAAACATTGGGTTGACTAAGGAGGAGCATGAAGGTGTAGAATGCATGTTAGATTTTAGATCATATGTATGAATATGATAAAACTAGAGTACTGTATATATCATTATTAATGTATGTATCATTGATATCTTAGTAAGTGAAGTACTTGTAATATTTAGTTGGAGAATGATTTTGTAAAATGCTATCGGATACTTTTAATAGCTAATATTATATGTAGTTCTTAAATTTGTTATCAATTTTTTCTAATGTACGTATTGAATTAATTCTATTCTTTGGTTGATGAAAACAATATTTTTATTTGAGCACAAAATTTAATCTAGTGGCAAAATGAGATTTGCCACTAATGATTAAGTAGATATGTGACAATGAATTTTGCTATTATAAGTTTATTTGTAGCAACAAGATATAAGAGTCTCTAGTAATATTTAAATATATAGGAGCGATATGGGTTACTACTAATATAAATATGTGGTCACTAATGATACTAATTTTGTGGCGACAAAGGTTGCTGCTAATAGAAAGTTTTTTGCGGTAAGGAAAAAGTCGTCACTGATGATGGTGATTTTGTGGCGAGAAAAAAGTCTTCACAGTTAATAGCAAGGGTTTTGTGGCGAGAAATGAGTCATCACAAATAATGGTGATTTTGTGGTGAGTAATATGTCATCCTGGATAATAGATAGGTTTTTGTGGCAAGAAATAAGTCATCACAGATGATTGAGATTTTGTGGCGAGAAATATGTTGTCGCAGATGATGGTGATTTTGTAATGGTAAAGTCGTTGCTAGTTCTTGTATATCAATGGCGACCTAACCAATATATGTTTTGTCAAAATACAATTTGCAGCGAAATTGTCTACCTTTTATGGCGATAAAACTCATCAAAAATATTTTATATTATGGCGACCTTATTATGTCATTGCAAATAACCTTTAGTTTTGGAAGTACTACCAACACCATATTTGTCACTGCCAAAAGTTTTTAGTGGCGATATTTCATCCTTTAGTGGCGACTTTTTTTGCCACTAAAAAATGGATTTCTTGTAGTGTGGAGGTTGTATACCCACGCTATGCTGGAACCATATACTCTATTCTATAGTTTAGCACATGAATTCTGTATCAACATTTTTATTAAAGTGGTGAGCTTTCATCCTTTCGGAAGGCATTATTTTATGTTATGGATTCCTTTAGAGACTTATATATATTTTAGATATTTGATTTGGCCATGGTTGGGGGCATGTCCCAACCGAATTTGTTTACTCTTTTGGATAGAGGCTTTGAGGTATTTTTAGGATTTGGTATAGGCGGGATCGGTATTAGTATTAGCCTTGGCATTGAAATAGGCTGGTGTGCTGACACCACATAACAGGATTTCTCACCGTTCCTTCATATTACATTTTGGGATTAATTATACCATGTTTTTGTATTCCCTATAGTTATGGCCTAGTTTATGGCCTATGGTTTGGTCAGCATGGTTTGGTGGTTAGTGTGGTATGGTTGGACTCGATTGGGTCGGTCATGGTTGTGACCCTATCATAGTCTTAATAAAAATATTTATGCTATTTTGTTATATGTTTGAAATTCATCCCATTAAAGGTTGGATATATGTAGATGGGTTGGGTAATAAGGGATAGTCCCCGGTCCTGGTTGGACTTGGGATGCCCATTACGACAAGGCTCAGGGTCAGTTCGTGTTAAGTTGGTATCAGAGCTCTATGTTTATGGTCACTTAAGAGTCTACAAAGCTATGCCGAGTAGAGTCTCTTTTAGGGGTGTGAAGCCTACCACACTCATAAGAGAGAGGCTACATGCCATTTAGAAATATTTCAGCTTCTTGGTATTCTATCTTCAAGCTTGAGTTCTCAATCCTGGAATCTTATCTAATCATTGTTTTCTCATCTTTCAGATTATGCCTCCTAGATCTGGAACATAAGGAAATTCTTCCCTCCCATCTAGGGATAAAGATGAAGGGGTACGTCCTACATTTGGAGTACATCTTTGATATCATGGTCTTATTCCTGATGGTATTGTAGTTACTCCTATTCTTTCTAGTTCTCCTCAGGTCCTTCAAGGTAATGTGATGAATATAAAATTTTGTCAGTCTATTCATGTTATTGCTCAATAGGTTCCTATTTAGGCTGATTGGGGTATGAATGGTGCCTTGTCTGCTGAGGCCACAAGGGTTGGTCAATTTATGAAGATAGGTTCTCCAACATTTACTGGAGTGAAAGTGGAGGAGGATCCATCGGGCTTCTTAGAAAAAATGGAAAAGATCTTTCAGGCGATACAACCTACTAATATAAAGGGAGTTAACCTTGCAGCTTATTAGCTCAAAGATGTTATTTATCAATGATGTGAGGAGTTGGACAGAGATTTAGGTGATATAGAAGAGGAAAGTTTGTGGGAGGCCTTTTCTAATGCCTTATTGGATTGATTCTTCCCTTAAGAGTTGAGGAAAACTAAGATGGATGAATTTGTGATTCACAGGCAAGGGAAAATATCAGTAAAGGAATATTCTTTGAAGTTTCATCAACTATCAAGGTATGCTATAGACTTGGTGACTGATATATGGTCGAGAAGAAGGAAGTTCACTTTTGGGTTGAATATAGATTTGATTTTTGGGTGCAAAACTGCTTTACTGATTAAAGATATGGATATCTTGAGGTTGACTGATCATATACAGTAGGTTGAGAATAAGAAAAAGAGGTAGATAGAGTTTAGGGATAGACTGGGAAAGAGGAGTAGGTTTTCTAATAAGTAAGGTGCTCAGTCTCAGGGTGGTAGAGATGGTTCCAAGTGGCAAAAAAATAAGTAGGGGAGTTCTTTTTCTTTTTCTGATAGTGCTCCTTACCAGTCTAGAGCAGGCATTATCAAGGTGGTGATAATTCGTGGGCATAAGTTGCCAAATCTTAGGCGAGCAGAGATGAATCAGTTTCTTCATGTCCGTTTAGTTAATTTTCATGGTCATCCTCATTGGTTTTATTGCAAAAAGGGGATGGAAAAATTCTTTAAGTATGGCCAGGTAGGCCATCAACTTAGGGATTATCCGATTAATAAAGCTGCTACAGGGACGAATAAGAATCCTGTGGTTTCATCTTTTGCTCCTACACCTAGTGGTGTAGCATCTGCTTCTATTACTGCTCTTAGTTCTAGTGTTAGTCAAAATAGGTTGTATACTTTGGAGTCCCAACAAGAATTTGAGTCACCACCTGATGTCATTACTAGTATGTTACAACTCTTTTCCCATGACATATATTATTTGCTTGATCTGGGGTCCACTCTTTCTTATGTGACTCCATATGTGGCTGTATCTTTTGATTTCCATCCAAAATCTATTTTAGATCCTTTTTCTATTTCTACCCCAGCAGGTGATTCGGTTATTTCTAAGAGAGTCTATAGGGGGTGTGTGGTATCTTTTGGTAGCAAGACGACCTTGGCGAATTTTCTTGAGTTGGATATGGTGGATTTTGATGTAATTTTAGGTATGGATTGGTTGCATTCTTTTTATGCATATTTGGATTGTCAGACCCGTAGGATTATCCTTAAGTTTCTCGGTGAACCAGTTATAGAATGACAAGGTAGTTCCTTAGCTCCTAGGGGGGAGGTTTATTTATTATCTTATATCTTAGAGGTTAATATCCAAGGATTGTCTTTATCACTTGGTCTGGGTTAAAGATTATAACTCTAAAGGTCTTTCTTTGTCTTCGGTCCTGTGGTTAATAAGTTTTCAGAGGTCTTTTTGAATGATCGTCTTAGTGTTCCTTCTGATAGGGAAATAGAGTCATGTATTGATTTGCTTTCGGTCACTCCTCTAATTTCTATTCCTCCATATAGAATGGCTCTGGCTGAGTTAAGGGAACTCAAGGATCAACTTAAGGATCTTTTGGATAAGGGATTTATTCATCCTAGTACTTCTCCATGAGGTGCATCGGTGTTGTTTGTGTGAAAGAAGAATGGTTCCCTTTGGATGTGCATTGACTTCAGATAGTTGAACAAGGTGATGATCAAGAACAAGTATCCTCTTCTTTGGATAGATGACTTGTTTAACCAGTTGCAAAGTGCCAAGTTCTTCTTTAAGATAGATCTTCGGTTTGGGTACTATCATCTTATGATTAGGGAGGTGGATATCCCCAAGACGGATTTTCTTACTCGATATGGGATTTTTGAGTTCTTGGTGATGTTTTTCGGTTGACCAATGCTCTGTCAATATTTATGAACTTGATGAACAGTGTGTTCAGACAATATTTGGATTTCTTCATCATATTGTTCATTAATGACATTCTGGTTTATTCGAAGAGTGAGGTGGATTACGCTAATCACCTCCGTGTGGTATTGTAGACATTAAAGGAACAATAGTTGTATGTCAAGTTCTCTAAGTATAAGTTTTGGTTAAACACTGTGTCTTTCTGGGGTCATATAATTTCTAGTGAAGGGATTATGGTGGATCTGCAGAAGGTTGCTGTGGTAAAAAGGTGGCCTAGGCCTATGACTCCATCTGACATTCGAAGCTTCTTGGGTTTATACAGGTATTATAGGGGGTTTATGGAAAGCTTTTCTTCGATAGCAACTCTTTTGACTAAGTTGACTCAGAAGAAGGTTAAGTTTTCTTAGTCGGATGCTTGTGAAGGGAGTTTTGAGAAGTTGAAGGATAAGTTAACTTCCGCTCCAATCCTATCTTTGCTGGAAGGTAATGATGGGTTTGTGGTTTATTGTGATGCTTCTTGGGTAGATCTTGGTTGTGTTTTGATGCAGCATGGGAAGATAATTGCCTATGCTTCCAGGCAGTTGAAGG
>JAPEIP010000003.1:100135382-100157304 GCA_026120095.1 Capsicum chinense
GTGAAGGGAGTTTTGAGAAGTTGAAGGATAAGTTAACTTCCGCTCCAATCCTATCTTTGCTGGAAGGTAATGATGGGTTTGTGGTTTATTGTGATGCTTCTCGGGTAGATCTTGGTTGTGTTTTGATGCAGCATGGGAAGATAATTGCCTATGCTTCCAGGCAGTTGAAGGCGCATAAGAGAAATTATCATTCTCATGATTTGGAGTTGATGGCGGTTGTGTTTACTCTGAAAATATGGTGACATTATTTGTATAGTGTTAATATGGATATCTTTTCTGATCACAACAGTCTTTTGTACGTGTTCACTCAGAAAAAGCTTAATTTCAGGCAGAAGAGACAGCTTAAGCTTCTCAAGTATTATGATAGGAGTCTTCACTACAACCAAAGTAAGGCCAATGTTTTTTATGATGCTCTTAGCAGGTTATCCATTGGGGAGTTTTGCTCATGTAGAGAATAGAAGGCGAGAATTGGTGAATGATATTCACTTCTTGGCCAATCGTAGGTTTCATCTTTTGGACATCAAGGATGGTAGTGTAATGATGAAAGAAGTAGTTCAATCGTATCTTGGAACAAAGATTAAGGAGAAACAAGTGTTGGATCCTGTGTTGATGAAAATCATGAATGATGTTGGTGGACAAAAATTCGGTACCAAGGGAGGTTGTTAGTTTCTGTTGTCGATGGGTTGTGACAAAGGGTTTTGGTTGAGGTATATGAGTCGCGCTATATTGTTCATCCCGGCTCGACGAAGATGTATCATAATCAAAGGAGATATATTGGAGGAATGGCATGAAAAGGGATGTGGTTGATTTCCTAGCCAAGTGCCTGCTGTGTCAACAGGTTAAGGTTAAGCACACGAGGTATTACTCAAATAGAATTGGGAAATGATCAATTTGGACTTCATTAGCATTCTTCCTCGGTCTCAAAATCAATATGATTCAATTTGGGTCATTATGGATAGGAGGACTAAGTTTGCACATTTCTTACCAGTGCGGACTACCTTTTTTAATAGAAGATTATGTGAAGCTGTATCTTCAGGAGATTATGAAGCTGCATGGGGTGCCTATTTCATTTCTCTTTTTCTTGCGGTACATAATTTATGTCTCATTCTGGCGGTCTTTCCCGAAAGGGTTGGGGACTAAGGTTAGTCTGTGAACTGCTTTACATCCACAGTCGGATGGGCAAGCGAAGAGAACTATTTAGACATTAAAAGATATGCTTTGGGACTGTGTTATTGACTATGGTGGCAATTGGGTTGAACATCTACCTTTGCTGTAGTTTTTTTGCAATAATAGCTATCATTCGAGTATTGGTATGGATCCTTGATACACCCAAATTACAACTCTCGTTAGAAAGTGTAAGTGGTCGCTGTCAAATATAGAACCCAACTAGGTTGGGTGTCGAATCCCACAGGGAATACTGTGCTCACTAAATATTGTAATCGTTACTGGACTGTTGATCAGAGGTTCCTAAATAACGGTTTTTTTATTTGTAACTTACAAAGTAATTGATTGTAACAAGAGTATTCCAACGATTAATTCTCTTTGTAATTAGTAATTTAATGAGATTAAACAAACTAGAGCTATGGTTACCAAAATGCTAGCACAATTAGGGTTGTGAATCACTTAAGAGTTCCATTTAGCAAATTCAATTGCAAGAAGGGTTGAATCCTATTGTTTATCCCTTAGTCTCTCAACCTAAGTGGATAGATTATCCTCTAGTTCTCTCAAACTCAAAGGATACATTGTCCTTTCAACCATTTTCTCATGTAAGCTAATCCTGTTAGGGCATTTTTCATTAATCCAAAGGTTAAAGCCCTTAGAATTCATGTAAACACTTTCTTTTCCCACAAACACTTTCCTTTCAGACAAGTGATGTTCTTGGGCTCACTTTTCAAGTTTGCAACCAAGAAAAGCCATTAAATTGAAGAAATGTTTATACAATATCAGTTATTCATGGAACTCAATTTGATTCACAACCCATAGATGCTTTTCACATTAAGGATCCCATAACCCTAGTTATGAGAACTAGCCACAAAATTCCATAGAAGAAGAAGAAATAATTCTTGTATTATTCATAAGTAGATTTAGAATTCACTTACAAAAATCTCAAGAATTAGTTCTTGAATCTTCAATAATTAATTGAATGATTAACTTCCCCAAAGATATCTTTCAATCCCAATGTACTAGGTTACAGAGAGTTTCAATAGATGATAAATTTGTCAAAGATAAAAAAGATCCCCATGCTAACCCTAAAATTTGGTATTTATATGTCCCCAGATAAAAACGAATTTAAAATTTAAAAATCAGAAAAGTTGCATCCAAGTTCACAGCCAAAGTGGTGGTCCATCGAAAGTTTGATGGTCCACCATCTGGTCCATCACCGACTCTTCATGAAATGTTATTTCTGGATAAGGTCTAAAGATCCAACTGTTGGTCCGTCATAAGACTGACGGTCCACCATTTTGTCCATCACTGAGTCCTTCTGGAGAGTGGCTTCTGGATAAGGTCTGACGATCCAACTGGTGTTCTATCATAAGAATGATGGTCCACCATCTGATCCGTCACTGACTCTTCATGAAAAGTTATTTCTAGATAAGGTCTGATGATCCAACTGGTGGTTCGTCATAAGACTGATGGTCCACCATTTGGTCTGTCACTGAGTCCTTCGAGAGGCCATGTTCTGGATAAGGCCTGATGGTCCAACTGGTGGTCCGTCGCAAGTCTGATGGTCCACCATTGTGATCGTTAAATTCCTTTAATTGATACTTTTTTCAAGTTTCTTCTGTGATTTACTCCTTTCCCCGAAACACTAAAAAGACTCATTAGATACCACTTTGGTTGCTTGAAAACATATAATTTTCCCAAAAAAGATGATGCCAAATATTCCATCAAAATCAAGAACATCAACACCCTCAACTTAAGATAATTGCTTGTCCTTAAGCAACTCAAAACCTTATTGCGAACATAAATAATACAATGACCTGGAACCAACTACTGAAATATTTTGATACAACTATTCACCCATCATTTCACTTACATTAATTTAATACATCAGGGTCTACACCCGGGATTGATCATAATTCAGCACACAAACATGGATGTTACATCCCACAGAGAATACAAAACTCAGTGAAACTCCAGTTGCCCTCACAACAATGAAATCCACCCCTCATCACATGATGTGGATGTAATCTAAACTCTCACACTTATCAAATAAGTTACAAGCATAGTCCTAAAGACACATAGGCTTGCCCTAGCCATACGATACCTCCTCAGAGTCAACTCGCTAGGATCAAATAGGTCTTTTCAAGGCTTCAGGTTAGCTAAGGATATGCTTTTGGATAAAGTGACTCATTAATATGTAACTCTCCTTTCCATTGCATTACTTTAACCCAGATCAACTTATTTACTGCTTCTAATAAAAGGCTCTTCTATATATATATATATATATATTAAAAAAGACAAGCATCAATAGTCACCCCTCAACTTAAGGTTCACAATATCTTTGAACTGATCAGGGCCAAAAGTTTTTAGACTGAAATTTACACTCAACTTCCATTTAGAATTTGCACCTTGACAAAAGTGACCCTCAACTTAGGTGTTTTGCCTAAGCTAAAGTGCACAATACCCAAATATTGGGCCAAGGCTAGAGTAGGATGCTAATGCCATACGAAGAGTAAATAAACGTTATTGGAATTGAAAAAAAGGTCCTATAGGCACAAAATGGGTTCAAATAAGATAAAAATCTTTTTGGTGGGGTTATTTATTTAGGCTAAGTGGGCTAAAAGTACAAGTAGGCCTGTTATCCTATCCTATTGAATCCACTAGAAGACCGTATCAATGACTCAAGAAAGTTCTAGGCATTAGACTATGCAAAAATTGAAAGTAAATCCTCACGCCCACCAGCAACTGAACTAAAATTCTTATGCAACTCTTGGAATGTTCATCACATGATTCATGCACCTCTTATAGAATAATGCCAAATGCTGATTTACTGAAGGTTATGTACACATGTTTGCATGAATGAAGTAAATAATTACACACACATGCTCATAGTGTTATGCCAACATCATTCATTATCCATAGTTACAACGAAGTACTGAAATACAAATGTTTTATAGATAATCATTAAACACAGATATTTACATCACAAGATGCAAAATTTGAAATGCAATAATAAAAACACCCTAGACATGCCGCTTCTACTAGATAGTACATGATTGGATTTAGAATATCGGCAACAACATCCAACCATGATGTAAATACACCCACCCCCACACAAAAAGATAAGAATTTCCTCAAAGTAATAAATTATCGTACATGGTTGGATTGGGATATTTACGCTGCCTCCTATTTATCTAAGGCATCTATCGGGTGAGGTGAGGTCTCTACATCCTCTCCCGATGCAATATTGTCCCCTATGGTGGTAGGAGAACTCACAACCTCACCCTCTATAATTGGAGGAATAGTCTACCAAACTGATCCTACACTTCTGCCTCTTTTGGGGGCAGCACTAGTAGAGACTCCTGCCGCTTTATTTTTTTGCCTCTCTTTTCCTTTTTTTAGCTTCTTTCTTTGACTTCTTTGTAGCTCTTTTTTGGTTATATTGTTCTAACTCCTCAGGTGACATAGCTTCTCTCTTTCTTCTTTTTTCTTCTTTCCTTGCTGCTTTTTTATCTATTTGTTTCTTGCCTTTGTCCTTCACGGGTCTGCCCATCAGATCCAGAATACCCTCTTCCTCATCACTTACCGCTAAAGTTAGGTCAAATGCAGACAAATGTGACTATTTTTACTTTAACTCTGCTATGAACGTCTTTGCCTACTCAAACTCTACCATGATCTCAACAAGATCAGGGAGAGACAGTGAATCTAGCTTTTTATTGATGTGGGCTTCCATGTTATCCATTTTAACAAGAACAGTTTGAAATGGCCTGACTACTTCAGCCATAATTTTATCCACAAAAGGTTTGAATTCTCCAGCCCACTTTTCTAACTGTTTCTGAAACCGCTTTTGATTCTTCACCACCTTAAAAAAATTTTGCAGGTTGAACTCGTATTCCGTAAACTCTACTCCACCAGCAAACTGTGTAGAACCTGACCCTGCAGACGTATCCTGGAGTACATAATCAGGTGGTATGAACGTGGTGATGGGTAAGGGCATACCTTCAAACATTTCTAGGGCCTCGAGAAATGGTGCAGACTGAGGATGATATGTTGGAGGCTTGGTCACACAAATTTTGAATTTTGATTCATCCTTCGACTTCTCAATGTCCTACATATGTGTAGCCTGTACTTTTTTGTCAACCCTACGGATCAGTGGCACACCAGCTTATTTACATAACTCAGTGATCAAACATAGGAAGGGTATAGAAGTGGTCACTGTATGTGCCTGCACGAACATCTCATCTATAATTAGCTGGCCAAAATCAATTTGTAGCCCTGAAACCAAAGTGGCTACTACTACTGCTCTGTGATGATCCAAGTTCCCATCTCTTTTTGTTAGCATTAACCTCAACCAAACAATAGCCCACTAGAACTTAGCTTTAACGCTAAGGGTGAACTTTGCAATGCGCTCTTTGGAATTAGCAAATGAGGAAGGATTTCCATAATCAGTCAATAAAGAAGCGGCCCAACGTCTCTGACCGAAAGCATTTCTCATTCTATACTCAAAATTTGGGATAGTGGGTGGGGCCTCATATCCTGGCCTAAATAGAATCCTATTAATTATTCGGACTGATATATCAATGATGAACTCTCAAACCGGGACAAACTCCCTATTTAGTCTATTCGATATTAGAGCCCATTGGGCATTCCGCTTTCACCAAACATAGATAATTTGCAATGAATTCCCTTACCCAATTCAGTTGGTACTCTCCTGGTGGTCTGCTCACCTATGCTAGTCTATATCCTCAGCAACGACGCCAAAATTTAATACGCCCAAATTACAACTCTTGTTAGAAAGTATAAGCGGTCGCTGTCAAATATAGAACCCAACTAGGTTGGGTGTCAAATCCCACAGGGAATACTGTGCTCACTAAATATTGTAATCATTACTGGACTGTTGATCAGAGGTTTCTCAATACGGGTTTTTTATTTGTAAATTATAAGGTAATTGATTGTAACAAGTGTATTCCAATGATTGATTCTCTTTGTAATTAGTAATTTAATGAGATTAAAAAAACTAGAGCTATGGTTATCAAAATGCTAATATAATTAGGGTTGTGAATCACTTAAGAGTTCCATTTAGCAAATTCAATTGCAAGAAGGGTTGAATCCTATTCTTTATCCCTTAGTCTCTCAACCTAAGTGGATAGATTATCCTCTAATTCTCTCATACTCAAAGGATACATTGTTCTTTCAACCATTTTCTTATGTAATCTAATCTTGTTAGGGAATTTGCCATTAATCCAAAGGTTAAAGCCCTTAGAATTCATGTAAACACTTTTTTTTCCCAACAAACACTTTTCTTTCAGATAAGTGATGTTCTTGGGATCACTTTTCAAGTTTACAACTAAGAAAAGTCATTAAATTGAAGAAAGGTTCATACACTATCGGTTATTCATGGAACTCAATTTGATTCACAACCCATTAATGCTTTTCACATTAAGGATCCCATAACCCTGGTTATGGGAACTAGACAAAGAATTCCATAGAAGAAGAAATAATTCTTGTATTATTCATAAATAGATTTAGAATTCACTTACAAAAATCTCAAGAATTAGTTCTTGAATATTCAATAATGAATTGAACGATTAACTTCCCCATAGATATCTTTCACTTCCAAGGTACTAGGTTACAGAGAGTTTTAATAGATGAAAAATTTGTCAACGATAAAAAGATCCCCATTCTAACCCTAAAATTTGGTATTTATATGTCCCCAGATAAAAAGGAATTTAAAATTTAAAAATTAGAAAAGTTGTGTCCAAGTTGACGGCCAAAGTGTTGGTCCGTCTAAATTCTGACGGTCCACCATCTGGTCTATCATTGACTCTTCATGAAAAGTTGTTCCTGGATAAGGTCTGACGATCTAACTGGTGGTCCGTCATAAGACTGACGGTCCACCAATTGGTCCGTCACTGAGTCCTTTGGGAGGCCATGTTCTGGATAAGTCCTGACGTCCAACTGGTGGTCCATCATAAGTCTGACAGTCCACCATTTTGACCGTTAAATTCTTTCAATTGCTACTTTTTCCAAGTTTCTTCTGTAATTCACTCTTTTCCCTGAAACACTAGAAAGACTCATTAAATACCACTTTGGTTGCTTAAAAACATATAATTTTCCCAAAAAGATGATGCCAAATATTCCGATAAAAGACAAAACATTAATCCTTTCAAGGCATTGTATGGTAGGAGGTGTAGATCTCATATTGGTTGGTTTGAACTTGGTGAGGCAGATATGTTTAGCCTAGATTTGGTTTACCAAGCAATAGATAAGCTCAAGGTGATTCGAGATAGACTTAAAGTTGCCCAAAGTTGCCAAAAGTCCTATACAGATGTTAGGCATAGAGAATTGGAGTTTAAGGATAGGGATAGGGTGTTCCTTAAGGTATCTCCCATAAAGAGAATAGTGCGGTTTGGCAAAAAGGGGAAACTCAGTCCTTGGTATGTTGGTCCTTATGTGTTTTTATAGAGAGTTGGTAATGTTATTTATGTGTTGGAGTTGCCATCTAGCTTAATTTGATTCATTACGTCTTTCATGTTTCCATGTTGAGAAAGTATATTAGTGATCCTTCTTCGATTGTTTCTTTGGAAATATTGGGTATTTTTGGATTATCTGTCTTATGAAAAGGTCCCAGTTGAGATATTAGATAGTCAAGTTTATCGGTTGTGGACCAAGAATGTGGCTTCGATTAAGGTTCTATGGTGGAACCATAAGGTGGAAGAAGCTACTTGGGAAGTGGAAGAGGACATGAAGTCCAAGTATCCGCATCTGTTTTCTACTCCTGGGATTCGTGCGAAAGGTATGTGTTCTTAAATACATCTTTATTTTTTGAGTTTGTTAAAGGAAAGATTAATATTTTTGCCTAAGGAAAGATTAATATTTTTGCCTCTTTGTTTTCAAACTTTGTTGAAAGAGTGGTTGATAATACAATGTCTGTATGTGTAGTTACCCCTACCTTGTCCGTCATTTCGGGATGAATGTTCTTAGTGGGGGAGACTAAACCATCCTGGGTTTTGATCCTTAGAAAATTTCCTGAAATTCCATTCTCCGAACCCAATACCATTTATGAGTATGAACCATATGTTAGGGTACAAGTGGTATGGTCCTGTCGTACGCTGAACAATGTTAGTTGGTGATATGGTTTTTGTCACTAGAATGGGCACAACTTAGGGGTATGAGTTGTAGGTTTTGGTACGATACGTATTAGGGACTCATATAGTAGGCAGTATTTGATCCTCCTGGTATTTCATTCTGCTAGAGATAGGGGTTATGGATACAAATCATATTCTGTGGTTACAATTTGGTTGGACGAGTCATATACTGGACAGTGTTTGATTCAAGGATTGAGGCATGGATATGAGTGATGGGTACCAATCGTATAGGAAGGTACGACTCGTACGGGTCAGTCGTATCCTTGTGATGGGATTTTCAAGGGACATAAGTGGGGGTATTCTGGACATTTTCCTACCTATCTTGATTAAGACCCACAACTTCTAATACAGTTAAGAGGTTATTTACCCTATTGTTCTATTTATTAACACTTAGAAACTATTCCAAAACATCTCACAATTCTCTCAAGAGCTTTTGGGGCAAGAAGGATAGGGTTTCCTCTTAAGGATTTCTTTGGGGCTTGTCTTGGTAATTTATTTCCATTAATTCTTTGGTATAAGGCACGATTCTCTTCCCTCATTGAAATTTCTACTAAAGGAATGATATATATGATTGATTTCATGGTTTTAATATTTCATGATTATGGTTTTCAACTATTATTTGGGGGTTTTGATTTTAAATACTTGGTAATGGTTTCCTATGGTTTTAATTATGCTTGTGTATGAATTGATGGTGGTTTTGGACAATTGGATTGCATGGTGATGGTTTAATGGTTATTGAAATTGGTTTTTGTTATATTATGCCCCCAAGGTGTTTGATAAAATGTTTATAAAAATATATTCATTGCATTGACTTCTTTTAATGGAACTCTTGCATATTTTAGTCTTGGTAAAGAAATTATCCACAATTTAAATGGTTTGATAAGGCTAAATGTTAAATGCTTATGCTTGTGGGGAACATGGAAGTCTCCCAAGTGGTTTAATATGGTATATGGAAGGGCAATTGAAATTCTTATTAACCTTAATGGTTTGACTATGGATATTACTTGAAAGTAAGGGGTGGAATGACGATACCACTATATTGACCTTGGTTAATAAAATGGTAAATAGATTGGTTGGTTATTTGGAAACTGGTTTTAATTAGACATTAATGGCGGTGTGTGTAGTAAGCCATAGAAGGTGGGAGTCCTGGGGCGACCAAAACTAGAAACTTGTATTTGCCGGTATGAGGATTGGTCTCAGTGGACCGTGTGCATGACGTCACACTATTGGGGGATGTACTATTCATCCCATGATATACTTTCCTAGTCGTGCGGCTACACACACGGCCAAGCTACACAGCCCAGGTAAAGGTTTTAAATGTATGCTAAACCCGGTTCCCTTTATCGACACTTATATATGTATGGTTGTATACATTATGTATCGTTTTACTTGGTTTTATAAATGCCATTATTTTATCCTTATCCTGAGATTTATGCTAGCGGTCACTCGCTAAATCCATCTACTAGCGGTTGTATACCCACGCTATACAGGAACCGACCATTCTACTTCTCTTGTTTAGCATGCGTATTTGATATAAGCATTTGGACTGAGGTAGTGAGCTTTATTCCTTTCAGAAGGAATCATTTTATGTTATGGATTTCTTTAGACACTTATCTTTATTTTGGATATATGTTTTGGCAATGGTTAGGGGCATGTCCCAACTGAATTTGTTTACTCTTTTGGATAGAGGCTTTGTGGTACTTCTGCAGGTTGGTATGAGAGGGATCGGTATTGGTGTTGGCCTTGGCATTGAAATATGTTGGTCAGATAACACCACATCACATGATTTCTCACTATTCTATCATATTACATTTTGGGATTAATTATATTATATTTTGGTATTCTTTATGGTTATGGCCTGTGATTTGGTCGGTATGGTTGGTTGGTTGGTGTGGTACAGTTGGACTTGATTGGGTCGATCACGGTTTTTACCCTATCCCAGAGTCTTAATGTGAACATTTATGCTATCTTGTTATATGTTCAAAATTTAGCCCATCAAAGGCTGGAAATAGGTGGATGGGTTGGGTAACAGGGGGCGGTCCCCAGTCCTAGTTGGACTTGGGATGCCCATTACGATAAGTCCTAGGTTCGGGTCGTGTCAAGTCATTAATCTAGGCCACGACCCATGGCCATACTCTACGAGTCGTAGCCTGAGTCATCGCGACTGATTTCAAGGATTTTCCAAATAATTTTAGAGGGTTTTTTTGGTCTTTTTACAGCATTTTAGCCCCAAAACTACACCGTTTTATCGATCCTTAGGCTAGAATATAAGACTAAATCACTCTAAATTCCTCAACAAAAACAACAAAAACAACAACATACCCAGTGTATTCCCAGCTAGTGGGGTCTGGGGAGGGTAGAGTGTACGCAGACCATACCACTACCTCAAGAGAAATAGAGAGGCTGTTTCCGATAGACCCCCAACTTAGGACCAATAACAGTATAACAAATACAAAAAGTAAGCCGACAAAATCTAGTATGGTAAACAAAACAAACTAATAGTATAACAAACACAAAAGATAAGTGCATAATAAACTAGGAAGGGATGCAAAAAATCCAACACCACTAACCCCAAAAACTACAACCCCAACACTACGAACCAAAAACTTCAAACCTAAAGGAGCACTCCCCTATTACTACCACCGTACTCCTACCCACTGACCCTCTACCCTAATCCTCATCCTTCACACCTTCCTATCAAGGGTCATGTCCTCTATAAGCTGTAATTACTCTATATCATACCTAATCACCTACCTCCAAAATTTTTTCGGTCTACCTCTAGCCCGCCTACAACTATCCATTGCCAGAGTCTCACACCTCTGCACAGGAGCATTAGGGCCCCTCCTCATCATATGCCAGAACCAATATAGCCTCACTTCTCATAACTTATCCTCCACCGAGGAAACTCCCACCTTCTCCCGAATAATCTCATTCCTCACCCTATCTTTCTTGGTATGTCCACACATCCATTGCAATATTCGCATCTCCACCACCATCATCTTTTGGTTGTGGGAGTTCTTAACTGGACAACACTCTACTCCATACAGCATAGCCATCTGGAATGCAACTCTGTAGAACTTACCTTTAAGCTTCGGGGGCACCTTGTTATCCCAAAGGACTCCCGAAGTGAGCCTCCACTTTAATCACCCTTCCCCAATATGATATGTGACATCCTTTTCAATCTCACTATTACCCAAAATTATAGACCCCAGATAGTTGAAACTCTCCCTCATCTGGATGGCCTGAGATTCTAGCTTCACAACTACTCCATCTTCTTGCGATATATTACTGAACTTACACTCCAAGTACTCCGTCTTGATTCTACTTAATCGAAAACCTTTTTATTTAAGCGTTTGTCTCCAAACCTCCAACTTATCATTAACTGCACCCCGAGTCTCATTGATCAGAATCACATCATCTGCAAATAACATATACCAAGGCACCTCCTCTTGAATATGTCGCGTCAAAACATCCATCACCAAGGCAAATAGAAATGGGCTAAGAGTCAATCCCTAGTGCAACCCATTCAAAACTTTGAAGTGCTCTGAATCTTTGCCTACCATCCTCACATAAATATTCGCACCATCATACTTATCCTGAATAGACCTAATGTACGCCACAGGAACTATCTAGCCTCCAAGCACCTCCACAGAATCTGCCTGGGAACTCTGTCATATGCTTTCTCTAGATCAATAAACACCATGTTCAAGTCCTTCATCCTCTCTTGAAACTACTCCACTAATCTCCTCACAAGTTGAATGGCCTCAGTGGTCGAGCGAACAGGCATGAAATCGAACTGATTCTTAGAGATCATCACGATCCTTCTCATCCTCAACTCTACCACCCTTTCCCAAACCTTCATAATATGACTCCACAACTTAATACCTCTATAGTTGTTACATCTCTGAATGTCTCCCTTGTTCTTATACACTGGAATCATTGTGATACACCTCCATGCTTCACGCATCTTAGCAACTTTAAAAATAATGTTAAACAGCCTTGTTAACCACTCCAGACCTGCCCCGCTTGTGCTCCTCCAAAAGTCTACTGGAATCTCATCTGGTCCCATCGCCCTACTCCGCCGCATCCGGTGAATAGATTTCTTGACCTCCTCAACCTAGATACGCATACAATAACTATAATCACGACCCTCCTCAGATATCTCCAAGTCTTCCAACATAGAACCTTTGTCCCCTTCATCATTTAAAAGTTTACGAAAATAGGACTGCCACCTCTTCCTAATGAGGGCATCCTCAACCAACATTATACCATCCTCTCTTTTGATGCACTTCACTTGGTCAAGGACACAAGCCCTCCGCTCCCTGGCCTTAGTGATCCTATACACCTTCTTATCTCCGTCTTTGTCCTCTAAAGCCGCATACAAACTCTCAAAAGTTGTTGTCTTAGCCACCATAACCGCTAACTTATCCTCTCTTCTAGAAACCTTATACTCATCCTTATTCTTCTATCTTTCCTCATCATCCTTGCTCCCAACCAACTTAGCATAAGACAACTTCTTAGACTCTACCTTTCTCATGACCTCTTCGTTCCACCACCAGTCTCCTCGATATTTGCTAGATCGAACTCTCGATATACCCAGGACCTCTCTAGCAGTCTCCCTAATACAACTGGAATTCATTTCCCACATATTATCCACCCCCCTCTACTCTCCCAAGCCCCCTTACTCTTCAACTTCTCTTCCATGTCCAAAGCACTAGCCAAAATTACTCTAAATTCCTCATTAACTTAAAATTCAATCAACACTTAACTTTAAAATAGATAAAATAAGCGATTGACTTTTCTAAAGGCAAAATTATGGTTCTTTAATTTCAAGTCTCATGTCTAAAGAGTTCTTCAAGGCTTTCATATTCAGGTATGTGAGATTTCATCAATGAGTTTCTTCTACCTATTGAGTCCCAAATACTATTCAAATTCTCAAGTTCAATTCACTCTTTAAGCCTAGGGTTTCAATGGGAAGCATGAGTTCTTAATTTTTAAGTTCATGTTTTGAATTAAAGCATAAATATATGCTTCCCCATATGTTTAAGCATCTTCTCATACTCAGAATTATGAAATCCCATTATTTTGATAAATTGTTGAATTTTTTGGGTTTGGGTTATGAAATTTCCTATTATGTTCAACTTTTAATATTGTCATGTTTAGTTGTATTATTTAGAGCTAGTGAGTTATGAACACCCGATACGTAGGAATTCATGCATACACTTGTGAATGCCATATTCTCTAGTTTATATGTTATTGAGTACTTTAAATTTTGTATTTATTGTTATTTTTCAGAATACTATTATATTGAGCATTTTAGTTATCAGTGTCATTCAGTTGGGAGTAGTACTTACCACTGAGAAAATGCAAAGTGAAAGCTCAACCTTCCATTAGATTAATACCTTTATTAGAAGTCCCTAAGTTCCAAAACTATAGGGCGAACGTAGGTTATAAATAGTTAATCGTCAGATCAAGATTGACACCATAGTCCTTTCGGCCAACAGTTTAGTGGATCTATATCAATCAGAGTTCGTACCTTTGGCAAGGTACTATACACCCATCTAGCTAGAGTTACAGGTTGGACCCCGATTAGCTCTAACTTTGGTATGTCGGTTAAATATTAACTCCCAAAGTCCACTATTTATAGTTTAGTTTTTAGATTTTGCATGACCTTGTATTTAGTTGTTTAGCTTATCTTATAGTACATGCTTATACTTGCTCTTGCATCAGTTCATGATATTATATGCATCATGTTCGGTTTATATTAGTTATTTTCCATATCACATACTCAGTACCTTAAAAGTACTGATCACATACTTTCTTGGTGCTATATTGTCTTAGAATACAGGTTTTTACACTTAGCACCAGCCTGCGCTTAGTACGATACCGCACCACATCCGTAGTAGTATTTGCTAAGTCATTATCATTCAAGGACCAGTCATTAGTATTTTCTTTTAGTATTTTCCTTTATTTAGTTTTAGAAAGTTATATTTAGTTGGGGGCCTATCCGAATAACTTATATGATTTAGAGGCTTTCAGACAATTAGTTACATATCAGCATGTTGGTCTTTCAGACAGTCTTAGTTTTGATATTTAGTATTGATTCCATTAATATTTTTAATTTAGTTTCTGCTCAGTACCTTATTATTTCTTCAATATTCTTAGTGTTATGCCGTCCATGGATTATCTTGGGGTCACTTGTGACTCTAAGCACCGTGTTACAACTAAAGGGAAGTCTTGAGATGTAATAGGTGCTCACCCTAAAAAATCAGATCTGAACTGCTAACTGGAGCTGATGTTGTGTGTCAATTGCTAGAAGATGTTCCATACTTAACAATAGTACATCAACAAGTAATGGTAAGCATCACATGTCGAATAACTTAACAATGCACAAGTAAGTAAGTCAAATAAGTAATAAAGCGATCATAATAAAATTCATAACCAATTATATCAAACACACATCGTCATGGATCACTGTACAATTACAATTCACCAATACACTTTCACAGGCGTTGACATTTAGTCATGTTTGTCAACTATTTACTATCACATATATTTATCAAAATAGCACTCAATGCATATGATGTGCATATGTATGCAAGATGTGCGCATCATCTCTAACCCATACCATCCTTATCATCATAACATAATATACCGATATTGTAACTGATCTATTATCAAATCATATCATATTTTACTATAATGGTACCCGACCCATCACTCAACACCTCATCATAATGAAATGAAAATGCAATGTAGACATCAAATCATAAGTAATTCTAGAAAGTAATAATAGATGTTTAAATCACAAAAAAGCACAAAACCAAGAAAATCTAAGTCCTACACAAAACCATAGCTTACCTCAGCTTCTTTTCTTAAAGCCAATTTTATGTGACACTTTTTCTTTTTATATTTGTTCATTCATTCTTGACATATATAACACAAAATATATACATATTTTAATAATTCATCCCTTTGTAACAATTAGGGATCAAAACTTATCTATCTTAGCGATAACTTACCCTATTTCAGCATCTTAGGATTTTCTTACCATTTCAACCTTATAAAATTTTTATTTGAAGCAACATAAATAACCATAATCCTAGTATCATTGGTGTTTTATAAAACTCTAGGATCATTAAATATTAAATTTATAAATATTTCTATCATTTTTCATCAATTTTCATAAAATAAGGTTAAACTTAAAAACCCACCATTAATCAGTTCCTAGTGACTTTGTAAGGTTAAACAAAGTAATTTCAATTCTAGAACATAATTACTTACCTCCAAATATGAACAACTTTAAATTTCCTCTGAAAATTGCCTTTCCCTAGGTCCTAGTGCAATTTTAAAAAGTGGGAAATGAAAATGTTTTCTAGGTTTTAAAAACTAGAATTTTACTATGTGTTACTGCTGTAGTTGAGAATTAACTTTACAATAGTTTGTGCCCTTTTACATGGAGGCAACTGTTGTGGTTAGAGGTATTACCACAGTGGTACAATGGTACTATTGCAGTGGTTAATTTTTTTGCTGTAGTGATCCAAGGTAGAAACTCGAGACCACTTTAGCTATTCTTATTTTACAAAACAGTCTATGAATTTAGACATTGCAAACCAATCCCTTCACAATAAAATGCTATAATCAGAGTTTTATAACTCTATTTTAGGTGCCAAAAGTTACTTTAAGTTTATATTCCCATTGGCTATCTATTTATTACATCCAATACCATCACTAAAACCCTTACAAAAACTATATTTCATTCAACTATCATATTCTCAAACTTAAGCTAAAATATACTAGCCCTGAAGTCACTAAAATTTAGCTTAGGAAAGTCTGGTGAAATGACAGTCTCTTATTTTAGCGTCGCGATATTTTAGGTTGTTACACGATTTCACTAGGATTTATTCATTATTTTTGTGTAGACAACCTCTAAACTCATCTTTCTATTATTTTACATAGATTGCACCGTTAAAACAACTTCAAATCCTTGATTTTAAACATGTGTTTTGGGGTTTTACAGGTAAAGACTAAAAATAGTTTTTCTTTAATTCGGACCTCATTTTTAATACAATTTAATATGAATTTTCAACTGTAGACTCCTATGAACTTGAAAAACATGTTTTTAAAATAAAATCCTAATTTCACCCATGTATTTTAGGAAATAATTTTTAAGAAAATTGTGGACCCAAAATAAATGTAATCGATAAGGATATTGTTGGAATCCTTTCTAACTTGTAGATGTCATATTTTATTAGATTAGACATGTTTTGTGTTTATTCTAAGGAGTCAAGCTTTTTGTTCAGGATTTTAATGGTGTTTGGTCTCATGGATCTTCTTTTAAGGAAAGTTGAGATATGCCTTGGCTTTCTCTGAAGTGTTTATGTATTGTATATCTGTTTACTTCTAATTTTGTGAATTTCTTAGATTTGGAGTTCCTACTTAAGAAAAATGGGGAGAAGCTCCGTAGGTACTAGAGTCTTTTGATATATTATAGTTAGATTATTGCCTTTCTTAGTTAGTGTTACAACTTGCAAATATTCTTAGAGTGAAATGTAGATAGATAACTTAGTGATCTTGAATAATTTCTATTGGATGCCTATTTTCGAGCTTGAATCTTGCTTAGTGAAATTTATTGTGATGAACAGGGATTAGTGACCTTTAGTAAATAATTATGTTATCCTAGTTAAAGATGGAATAACCGAGCTTTAGAGAATAATTAGAGTATAAATGGACTTGTAATAGTGTATGATACTTATCGTATAGGACAAGCTAGGTTTGTAGTAGTTTTGTGATATATTTTCTTGGGGAATATTATTTATTATTGTGTGCCTGAGTGGGGTATTATGAGCATATTATTACTGATTTTGAGTGAACATACTATGGTGATGCTTGAGCAGGGGCTTAAATTAATACTGTTGGCTATGATTGTTCATTAGATTGTCATGCTTATTATTGTGCATTAAATTGCCTTGCTTATTATTGTGCATAACTTGATTTTATCATATTGTGATTCTCAAATAAGGGACTTTAAATGATTTCATACGAGACTATTTATAGTAGTGTTTCCCAATGATGGCTTACATCATGGAACGTTGTTACATGGAGTTGATCCCGAGCTCATTATACTTGTATAGAATTGATTAATATTTTCACATTTATTTGGTCATGAGGATTATATCCTCATATCATTAATAGAAGTTCATGAGATTGATACCACTATGATTTTCCTAATATGAAAGAAAATGATATTTTTACAAAATCCTTAACTGAGGTCATTTGTCAGCAAGGTTAATTAATACATTTTATGGGATATTAAGGTAACCTTGATCCATGAACATTAGTTAGAGAGTTGTATTGAGATTATAGAAAGTATATGGATTGCAAACCCCCATGGGTCTTATTTTGGGAGTAGTGAGACTCGTTGGTGTGTATAAAAAGTTATGCAATAACTTTCAAGCATTCATCGTCTTTCTAAAGTCATCACCATATTGCATTGAACTCCCTCTTTGGTATGGTTTACTATTGTGTTAGCGTTTACTCTTGTACTAGATTACCATCATAGAACCTTGTTTTGTGATGTTCTGATTGAGCATTCATTAACAAATCATTATATTATCTTATATCAAGTAATAATGATTGGGAGGTTATGCTATTATGAAATATGGGGTATGGTTGTGGCTTGATTAGAGAGATAGTTGTATTTTACTTTTTGGTAGTATGAGATACACCCTTATATATGTACATTCTCTTTGTTTTTATCCCATATTATTTGGTTGAGTGTAATTTATTAAGCCTGATATACCGTGTAGTGAGTGTTCTTTATAAATGGATTTACTTATTATTGATCATAAAATAAATAATGCTTACCCAAATTTTTGCTAAATCTATTAACTATTGTGTTGGGTAACTCTAACAGGATAAACTGTTGTAATTACTGTATTTAGTTTTCTTGGTGTACCATGGTAAGTTGGGTGGTGGTTCTCACCATTGCTTAGGATTAGTGATGTGCGATGGTTTCATGGCACTTTTGATGCTTAAAACTGGAAAATATGCAAGTACTTAAATTTGTTTTGGTAGATATGATGTGTTTTTGAATTGTGTTTTGCAAGAAACTAGGTTTTGGAGCATAAAATAAAGAATAAAGAGTCAAGACTACAGAATAGGCCACTTACAATCCCACCACTACGTGGCGTAGGTAGCACCTACATGTGTAGGTGGGGTGGCGTAGGTTGCACAAAGTTCACATTTAGAGAATCTGAAAGATGAAATTTTTACTGACACTTATGATTGGTCACTTAACTAGGTATGTGCCACTTATAATGGCAACTTACCTGGAGTAAGTGCCATCTATGATGGCCACTTACTTGAGGTAAGTGAAAGTCGACCTAAGTTTACTGATTTATTTTGGTTAGGATTTTTAGGATTTTTATGTAATCTATAGATACTCTTTTGATGTTTTTAGTTAGTTTATGTAAGTTTACACACTCATACTATTCACAAATGATTTCAAGATTGACTCTTGATCTTGGAATTTCTTATTCTTATTTTTTGGTTGATTAAATAATTTGATACTTTAGATTTTATTCTATTACTGTTTTGAGATTTATTCTATGCTTTCTTTATTGAATTCCATGGATTATTTTGAAACTATGAGCGGCTAAACCCCTTAACTAGGGTTGTGGGAACCCTGATTGAACAACAAAGTAGAAAAAGTGTGAGGTTCTTCTAGATCATTGTTTACGCATGTATTATGATCTTCTTTAGATTGTTTGCTTCCTTAGCTACTGCAGAAGCTAAGGACTTACCTGTATTCACGATCATCTTCATAAGTAACATTAGAAAAAATGGTTACAACAGTGATTCAAGGCTATCACCCTTATCTAATTACTTGAGACCCATAAGGTGATAAATAATCTAGGATAAAAGACAAGGGTTAGTTAAGCGACACCCTGAGACTCATAAGGTAAAGGGTGAGATTAATTAAATGCATTCACAAGACAATTGATGATACCTAGCTTATCAGATTCTGCATGTGTGGTAGTGAGATAGTCGGAATGGACCCTAACTCAGCCATAATGGCGTATCAGGGGCATATCGATTAAATACTACCTCCCACAGTTACAGTACCAGCCTCTGTAAAAGAACTTAGATAGTTTTTTAGATTCAAGACTGTCAGATACAATCGACTCAGATATAGTAAGGAACTCAGACAGTTCCATCAGGTTCAGAACTGTCAGATACAGTCACCTATGTTATCAGTTATATTCAAATATAACTATTTATGCTATCAGTTATATCAGTTATTAGTATGTCATGTCATCAGTATTTAGATTTAGTAATCACAATATCACAGTGTCAGTTACAGTTATGTATTTATGTATGCATTCTCACATTCATGTTAGACAGTCAGCTAGAATTATTCATGCATGTTAACCCTTGCATTAGCCTACCTCACATGTATACTCAGTACATTCCATTGTAATGAAACATTTGTGCTATGGTGCTTTCTTTTTGTGTTACACCATAGGTTTAGAGACACGAGTTCCAGATTAGAAGTAGTACCAGTCTCAGCAGTCAGAATAGAAGTGAGTCCTCATCCTTCGAGGACATGATTATTTCTCCACTATTTCATGATTAGTTATTAGTTGGATTTAGTTGGGGACATATCCCATCAACTCCTTATTCAAATTATTCAGACAGTAGAGGCTTTCAGACTAGATGCAGACTATTATGTTTCAGACTTTAGTGTTTACAGTTTTATTTTGGGTATTGTATTACCCAATCGATGTTATCTCATCCATGTTATTTGTAGTATTGAACCTTATGGACCTTCAGTGCATGTTTCTGCATTGTTCAATATTTTCTGCAGTATACAGGTACAAATATCATTCATGGGTTAGCTTTTAGTCCTTCGTGTTCAAGAGCACCGTGTAGCATTTCGGTTCAGTAAATCGGGGTGTTACATTAGGGGAACTACCTCATGGATCCATTACAACTTGGAATGAGTTACTGAAGCAGTTCTTAGACCATTTTCTCCTCTAACCAAAATGCAACAATTGAAGGACGAGATCTATAATTTTAAGCAATTTCATTCAACATCAATGTATGAGGCATAGTTTCTATTTAAAAAGAAGTTGATAATGGTGAGTAATTAGATAATTTTGGGGAGAAATATTTTGGATATTTTCTATCATATCCTGAATACTAGTTCCAAATCTATGGCGAATACTATTACTGGTGGAGCATTCATAAACTTGCATTGGGATGTCACATGAGAAATCTTATATTAGATCTCTCTTATAAATCAAGAGTGAAATACTTAGGAGGCAGAGAGAGGTGTCAACACTTATTCCATTGGTGCGTCCAGAGGGAAAAGAATTACAGATGATTCAGTGTCTTAGGATGTTGCATAGATGAGGACAAAGATTGGGTTACTGATAATATAGTTTGCAATTATGAATTATAAGAAGGTTAACATTGTAGGCTCACAGGGTAGGGCTTATAGGTCTTATGATTCTGATGTGGATGAAGAGGTGAAGTACCTAGATAGAGAGTTGGCAGGTTTTTGAGCCAATGGCAAATTATCTGCACAAGACAATTGGAACTCGAAGCAAGGGAACCAGAATCAAAACTACTATAGGGATAGATACAGGGATCGAAGCAAAGAAAGATATGGTGATTAGAGATGAATGAATGACTGCAAGAAAAAAATAGTGTTTACGTTCCACCAGGGAAAAAAGATACTGATCCTAGAATCGAAGAAATATTAACAAAGCTAGTAAAAGGTCAGGAAAGTCAAGAAAATAGCCTTAAGGATATTAAGCCAGACATTTCAGGGTTGGACCAAAATGTAGAATCGTATTCTACTTCAATCAAATATATTTTTTGGAAAATATCAGTCATATTGAATCAACATCAACCAGGCACTCTCTCGAGCAACACTGTGCAGAATCTAAGGAAGAATGGTCACTGTCTATACATCACCACTCGCAGTGGTAATGTAATTATTGATCCCCATATACCCGTAGTTGATGAATCTAGGGATGATATTTATGAGGCACCTGAAGCAAAACCAAAAAGTTTGGTGACTAATTTTAAGTCATCATAAAAATTACCAGGTGTTGACAAAGGTAAGGAGAAAGAAAATAAGTTGGCAGTGAAGACTATCCCATGACCCCCCCACCTATTCCTCAAAGGTTGAAATTGAAGAAAAAAGAAGGGAAGGATAAAAAATTTGTTGTTGTGATAAAAAAGTTGATTTTGAACATTCTTATTCTTGAAGCTCTTGAGCAGATTCTTGGGTACATAAAATTTACGAAGGATTTGGTTACAAAGAAGAGAGCAGTTAGCTATGAGGACGTTGGTGGGTTGCTGTAATACCCCACACTTTTGGGATAAATCTTAAACTATCTTTCATACGTACATAGACCCTAAACCTTTAATTTCTACTCAGAAATAAGTGTGAATAATACTTCTATAGGGTGGCAACATCTTTAGAGCTAGATTAAAGTGAAATATCTCCTCGCTCATAGTTGAGTTGAAAAATTCCCTATAAATTTTATTTTAGCACGCAATTTTTCTTGGGTCAATTTCCAATGACCATCATTTCT
>JAPEIP010000003.1:100168096-100178479 GCA_026120095.1 Capsicum chinense
AGATGATCAAAGGAATTTGATAATAGCGATGTTACATTTAATAAATTTTTTCAAAAAAAATATTATGTAACCACCGTTTGTCTACTTTGATTAAAAATTAAAAAGCCGTGTAAGTTTTGTCCGTTTCACTGATGTTTTTAAATAAAAAATAAAAAAGAAAGGAATGTCATATAATTAAAAAATACTAACATTTTACATGTGGATGGTAATGTGATATAGTCACGTAGTTTTTTTTATCTAGTTGGCATGCTTGGTGAAATTTCGTTAAGAGAAGGGGTATTTTTGAGCCAAATATTTAACAGAGGGAAATTTTTGAGTCATTTCAGATAGTTCAGGAATATTTTTGATCCTTTTCTGAATTCCGTTATAGGGAGAGATATTTTGAGCCAACTATTTAATGAAGAGGAATTTTTGAACAAAAAATTTAACAAAGAACATTTTAAAGCTATTTTAAATAATTTAGAAATATTTTTAAGCCTTTTTCGATTCTTATATTAAATCTAAAATCTTCTGATCAAATGATCGGAGGATTCAAATTTCAGTTAATTAATTAACCCAAGACACGGCTTTTTTTTGTCCCTAAAAACAAATCACAAAACTCTCTTTTCTCCATACTCCTTCAATCACTTTCATTTTTTCTCATAATTGTGACAAAACCGGGACCCCTTTCCTCTCTCTTCTCCCTCCCCTTCTCCACCATACCAAAATCCGCGATTCCAGGGAAACTAGAAAGTCAGTCCCCTAAATCCATCTATTAACAGGAAAGCTCTTTTAGAATTTGAATTTCAAACACTTTTCTTCCCACATTTTCTCAAAATTATGGCTTCAAATGCGGACTTTGAAATTCGAATTTCAGGCTATAAAAGTCGAGTCCCGTTACCATAAGGGAGCAGCCAGCAGAAGTGGCAAAAGGGGACGAGAGGTAATAAAAGAAGAGAACAAAAAAAAGAAACAACGAAGAACAGAGCTTAACTATGGAAGAAAATAGAGAGAAGAAATTAAAAAAAAAAATAAAAAAAAAAAGAAAGAAAAGGGAAGTGGGAAACCAGTGAGGTCAAGAGTTGAAAAACGAAAGGGGTCTCAAATCTTGTTATTGTTTTACCCAATTTGGTTCGAATTTCGAGATTTGTCGTTGAATTTATGACAAAAGGTTTGAATTCCCTCTCTACTTCCACCCTCGTCTTTCTTTCTTTCTTTATTTGTTTGATTTTCATATGGTTTTGTTTCGGATACTGCTCATTTTGCCAATCTTTGTTTCTTCCGAGAGCATGTACTTTGTTGCTTCTTCGTGTGTGTGAATGGACTGGGTGTATGCGTATGTGAAGGTTTTTTTTACTTCACCTTCCAAATTTCAGATATGTGTTAGCATGCGATTATGAGTAATTAAAAGAAAATTACATCGTCTCTGCTCCCGCGTGGTTGATTTGATACTAAAGAAATTAACAAACTTGATACTATCTACTGTATGCACTATGCTTTTTTAATAATTAAGAAAAGAGTAACAAGTAAAACTAAATTAGCTATGAGCTTGACTACTAAAAAATGTCAAATCAGAGATTAGTTCATTTTAACTATTTCAAAAATATTAATCGATTAACTAATACGCAAAATTAGATAGAAGGTTGAAATTTGAAAAAATTACTTCAAAAACAAACCTCCTCCTCTGTTAAATGATAAGACTAGATTTTACAAATATGTGGTGCTTTTGAGACGTTCGTCCTTCGGATATTGCTTTAGTTTGTATGATGTGGTGTTGATCGTAACATTCTACTTTTCTTTCAATTTGCTTCCACGAAAGATGATGAGGCTTGCCAATAGGCGACTGGCAGTGTAACTTATGGTGTCATTTAAACTAGTGAATTGGTTTAACAATTAGTTTTGCCGTATTTTCAATTTAAGCATGCACTTGTTAATTCACTGGGCTAGCACTTCATTATGTTAAAATTTAAGTTTATTTTCTACTTTCTTATGTCTTGTCTAATCTCATCACTTTGAGAAGAGTTAAGTAGCCGTTCGGCCATGAAAATTAAAATTTTTTGGAGTTTGAGTTTGAGTTGGAGTTGACGATGTCTTTTTTGAATTTTTCTTTTGACTTTTGAATTTTTTTTTAAATATAATTTTATACCCTAACTTTTATAAACTATCAAAATCACCCAACTAAAATTTACCTACTAATAAAAAAAAACACAATTAGCCACTATTATAAAAATAATTACATATAAATGACCATATTTAATGAATTTCAATTATGGTATATATAATATTTACATTAATAGCCGTTTTTTCATATTTGAAAACTTTAAATATGGATGTTATATTAACAGATCACTATTTCCTATTTTTTAGGTAACAAATATTATCTTTCAAATAAATTTATTTTTTTAGAAATATTAATTTATTTCCTTCATTTTCCGTTCTTAAAAAATAGGAAATGATGAATTGTTATTTAATTTCAGGGTGCCGCTAATTTATTTCTTTAATTTTCTTATACATGAAAGATTTTGCTGTGTGTGAATAAATTATTTCTACGTAAAACATACTTTGCATATTTATGATATATCATATACCATAAATATATAAATATGTTTAGTATGTTTCTTGGGGGTTTGGGCCACAGCTGACAAAAGAGTTTTAAAATGAGATGTAGGTGACACAAGTCTTAATTATTAGTTGGAGGTGACAATTACTTTATTATGTATTAAGAAAGTTGGGGAAGTTTTAAAATAACCCACAAATTTTTAAATTTATACTTTGATCCTAATGTATACCTAAAATATCGGGAAACGGAGGGAAAAAACATCTTTCTCTCTCTTCTCATCCATTGTTGTTTTCTCTCTCTTAGCGATTTTTGTTGTTAATTGTTTCTGTTTCTGCTGCTTTATTCATCATCTTCTGCTTCATATTCTTCTTGTCGATCATTTGTTGTTGTTGTTGTTGGTACAACGCTATTGCAGCGATCTGACCAATTTCTTAGGTCAAATTTTATTTACTACATCACTTTTCAATTTGGCATTACTTTATAGGTTACATTGGTAAGTAAAATTATGATTTTTATTCGTATTTGTCATCTGGGTACACTTCTGTTTTTCGAATAATGGATAAAACCCCGATTATGAATCCAGCACAAGTGCCCACAATTTAAACTGATCAATGATCTGGTGCATCAGATGAGTAATTTATTGCATCAGACTATTTATCTGTTGCATCATCGTATTATCTGTTGCATCAGACATATTATCCGTTGTATCAGACTATTTATCTGTTGCACCAGAATAATTATCTGTTGCATCAGGGTACAAAATAACTTCTAACGAATCTGGCCGATGAAATTATCTTAACAGATGCGAAATCTGAATCAAGTGCAAATATGAAAGTGTATCTGGTAATGTAATTTTGTCTGTTGTGTGTCTGAAAGAAAAACCATGCGGATGGACACTTTGCTAGGGAGCTGTATGGTCGAGATTATCACTTAGGTAGAAAATAGGAGAAGACCAACAAAGCAGCATCATGGGCATCGAGGATAGAAATGATGTTCAGCAAGTTTAGAAAACTTACGCCAACAACAACTGCAGTGAAAATAAGGAAACTAAGCGAAGCTGGAAATTTCTGAATTTTAAATTTCATTCCATCTTCTTGTTTGTGTTTTCGATCAGATCCACTGCCGTTGACCTGATAGGAACCACAAAAAAGATTGAAAGGAAAATAGAGTATCATTGCTTCCTTATCAATATGGTTATAATTGATTGTGTTTTCTTGCCTTGACATACTTTCAACATTTCTTGGAGAAGATCAGATGCTTGCTGTAGTATGTGAATCCCAATAATTTTCAAGCTTGCTTCCATCTTGTTGATTCTGTATTCAAGTTGGTCGTCATCGTCTTCGAAGTTGGTAAAAAATTCCTCGTCTCTTGTGAGCTCGATCAGGAACACTACCTTCAAAGTTGTGGCATTCTAGAAGCCCTTCAGAACACTTTCTCTTCAGAAGCTTTAAAGGATACATGGAGGGTCGTTGTGTTTGTTTTAAGTCAAAATGTGTTGATGCACATTGAAGATGTGGTCCTAAAAGTTGAACAACACACTTTTATTTAGCATTGCTCTATGCATCTTGCTCAACCAATTTGATAAATTAGTAAGCATGGAGTTACGTAGCATGTGATTTAAAACGGCTCTACCAAGCCTATCAAAAGTTACGTAACTCCAAGCTCATTACCCTATCAAAATAGTATGGCTGAGTTAGTGCGCATAGAAAAAAAGCCCAATCTGTCAGCCTTTCTGCTGATCACTCTTCTCCAATATAGATGACAAGATACCTGTTATTGAAAAGTCTACACCATCGCCAGACATGATTGCCTGGAAACATGTCTGGCAACGGTGTAGACTTTTGTATAGCAGATATCTTGTCATCTATATTGGAGAAGAGCAATCAACAGAAAGGCTGAGAGATTGAGCTCGTTCGATTTGTGCACTAACTTGGTCATATTTTTTTGATAGAGTAATGAGCTTAGAGTTATGTAATGTTTGATATGCTTGGTAGAGCCAATTTAGATCACACGCTACGTAACTCCATGCTTACTAATTTATCAAATTGGTTGAGCAAGATGCATAGAGCAATTCTAGATAAAAGTGTGTTGTTCAACTTTTGGGACCACGTCTTCAACGTGCATCAACACATTTTGACCCAAAACAAACACAAAGACCCTCCAAGAGTAGAATGCCACAACTTTGAAGGTAGTGTTCCTGATAGAGCTCACAAGAGATGAGGAACTCCTTACCAACTTCGAAGAGGGCAACGACCAGCTTGAATACAGAATCAACAAGCTGGAGGCAAGTTTGAAAATTATCGGGATTCACATACTACAGCAAACATCTGATCTTTTCTAATGAATGTTGAAAGCATGTCAAGGCAAGAAAACACAATCAATTATAACTATATTACTAAGGAAGCAATGATACTCTATTTGCCTTTCAATCTCGTTTGTGGTTCCGATCAGGTCAACGACAGTGGACCTGATCGAAAACATAAACAAGAAGGCATGGGATGAAATTTAAATTTCAGAAATTTGTCTCCTTCGCTTAGATTTCTTATTTTAACTTCAGTTGCTATTGGCATAAGTTTTCTAGACTTGCTGTACATCATTTCTACCCTGGATGCCCGTGAGGCTTCTTTATTGGTCTTCTCCTATGTTCTATCTAAGTGATAATTCCGACCACACAGCTCCCTAGTAAAGTGTTCATCTGCATTATTTTTCTTTCAGAGACAACAGATGAAATTACATTATCGGATACACTTTCATATTTGCACTTGATTCAGATCTCGCATCTGTTAAGATAGTTCCACTGGCTGGATTCATTAGAAGTTACTTTCTACCCTATGTCTTTTCTTCAATTAGCTCTTAGATGATATAGTCTTCCATCAACCACCCATTTTTCTTCGAAAGCATTCTCCTACCGCACATTCAGGTATAAAATCATCACCCCGAGCGAGCAATCCAGCCATAAAAATTTTGGCCAGGGTAATAAATATATTGATTTTTCGTTGTTATTAGATGCACTGCTAAGTTTCGAAGGCCCTCTAAGGGTCCAATACACCCTAAAAGTTAGTCCAATCACTATTGAATCTCTTTACAATGATCCAATCACTATTGAATCTCTTTACAATGACACAAAAATTCGATCCCTTCACAATGCTTGACAAATAAACATGAGCAACAACCGACATTAAATCTTAACAGGCTATCAGAACCATATTCATGGTCCCTCAGCCTTATCAGTCCGGACCTACCAAACTTAACTGTAAAATTGCAGACATGTTGTTTGAACGATCTATGACTAATCAGTAAAAACATCATCCACAAAATCAGTGCACTCTATGTGTGTTTTCATGATAACATTATCAGTAGTACATACCTCCCACGTATGAAATGGTTCCATCTACAAGCAACTTATTCCTCCGATTCTATTTTTCAACAGCTTAGTCGTTTGTTGCAACAGATTTCATAGCAATTGATTTAGGTGGAACTAGAGATGAATGAATGAGCTCGTAGGGTCAACTACAAATCCAATCAAGTCTTTGCAATTGCATGACATTAGTATTGCGTTCATACCGACTCGAGTCATTGATCAATCACTCTGAGTTAAAATGAGTTCTCATCAACTCAATGTTAGGATACTGATAGTACTTAAGTTGATTTAGATGAAACTAGGGATGAATGAATGAGCTCGCAGGGTCAACTACAAATTCAATCGAGTCTCTGCAATTACATGGCATTGGCATTGCGTTCATCCCGACCTGAGTTGTCGATCGATCACTCTGAGTTGAAATGAGTTCTCATCAACTCAATGTTAGGATAGTGATAGTACCTAAGTTTATTTAGGTGGAACAAGGGATGAATGAGTGAGCTCGCAGGGTCAAGTACAAATCCAATCGAGTCTTTGCAATTGCATGGCGTTGGTATTGCGTTCATCCCAACCCGAGTCATCAATCGATCACTCTGAGTTGAAATGAGTTCTCATCAACTCAATGTTAGGAAAGTGATAGTACCTAAGTTGATCTAGGTGGAAATAGGGATGAATGAGTGAGCTCGCAGGGTCAAATATAAATCCAATCGAGTCTTTGCAATTGCATGGCATTGGTATTACGTTCATCCCGACCCGAGTCGTCGATCAATCATTCTGAGTTGAAATGAGTTCTCATCAATTTAATGTTAGGATAGTGATAGTACCTAGGTTGATATAGGTGGAACTAGGGATGAATCAATGAGCTCCTAGGGTCAACTACAAATTCAATCGAGTCTTTGTAATTGCATGGCGTTGGTATTGCATTCATCCCGACCTGAGTCATCGATCGATCACTCTGAGTTGAAATTAGTTCTCATCAACTCAATGTTAGGACAGTGATAGTACCTAAGTTAATTTAGGTGGAACTAGGGATGAATGAATGAGCTCACAGGGTCAACTACAAATCCAATCGAGTCTTTGCAATTGCATGCCGCTGGTATTGCATTCATCCCGACCTGCGTCATCGATCGATCACTCTGAGTAGAAATGAGTTCTCATCAAATCAATGTTTTAAAAACTATATCTTTTAAATTTTTAAAATTAATTAAAATCAATTCGGACCAAATTAGCAATTTCAAAACTTGTCATTCTTTTTTAAAATTACAAATCATTCATTTGCGCGAAAAATCTGTACAACCATTATGATCATAATCATAATGGCTTGTTGTTTTAAAAACTGTAAGAGGAGCATTATTAGCCCCACCCTCCAAAATTATTTTTCTTGTGATGGCTATTGCTCCAAACAATTCCATTTTTATTCCATTAATGACCTTATGGTCTGATAAAGTTTGCACAAACCATAAAGTAAGAAAAATGGCATCTTCAACTCTCGATTGATCGGAACAAGCCATGGATGGACAATCTAAAATAAATCGGTACATATATTAAGAATGATGATGAAATCATTTAATCATTAATTAAAACAAAAACTTGATTAGAATTTGACTTACTGCTTCCTTAGGGGGATTGAAAGGATCAAGAAATTTTGCATTTTTATCGATTTTGGCCGACAACCATCTCAGAATTCTTAGACAGGAAACTTCTTCCTGGCAGTTCACTTGTTGTTTCAAATAAGGAATGACTTCAAATGCCCAAGCCTATAACATAACGCCAATAAATCAAAAGCAATATTAAATAAAAAATTATGAATCATATCATGATAAAAGAAATATTTACCATGAAGGCCCATGGAAAACCATATAAGTTGACTATTTTTGGCATTAACGGAGTCAACAAATATTCGACAGTCATTTTAAAGCTTTCATAATCCCAAGGATAGCTGTTAAATGCCTCAAGATCCTTGAAGAGATTTATTAAACCGACGTTTAAGTTGTTAACGTCTCTCGCCCAAAGAACATTATGTACAAACCAAACCAAGCATAATGATTGCTTGTGGTTCTTTGAACGTCCTTTAACTTTCAATGCTTCAATCAGATTTTTGTTTTTGAAGCTTGGATCAACAATGGACACCAAGTCATCACGATCACTCGACTTGCCTTTTTCTTTTTTGGGTGTAGGGGGTATTTTTTTGGGTTAGAGTAGGTATAACTTGAGAAGGAGAAAGAAGATAATATTTTAGTCCGGTAACTATGGCAAACTCCTCCCAACAAAAACAAACAAGCATGCCACAGTAATTTATCTACACCTCATCCATCTTATCTTTGTTTTCATACATAAACCTACGCTTGAGAAGATTATATACAATTTTCATTTGGAAATGAGCATTGTTGTCCTCCGACAAATTAAGATATTTCCCAAAGCATCTTTCATTGAAATAAGAATCCAATTTTTCTTTTTGAAGGAGTCAAAAGATTTTTCCATGACTGACTTAACCTCGAGATCACCCGTTAAATCTGTGGCACCATCACACTGCATTCTCATAGGATAACGATTAATGCTGAAGGTTTTGACCAACTCTTCGATAGTAGGGCTATTAGCATTTGGATCATCTCTTTTGAAAGATTCTTCCTCTGTGTGTTCATTATCTTCTACTCCTGATTGAGATAGCGCTTGTTAAGCAAGCTTATAAAATGGTGGATGTAGATGAGCTGCTGCACTTGTTCCTTTACTTGGACTTGATTCGATTTCTTTTATTTTGGGAGCCATGTTATCTTAAATTAATAGGAACATAACATAGATTATAGTTGATTAATGCATAACAGTAATATAACAGTTCCAACAGACAACTAATTTATTGCACCAGGTATGTTATCTGTTACAACATATAACCGACCTGTTGCAGCGGATGAGTAATATGTGGGAACCATAAAAACAACATTATCTGTTGCACCAGGGATTTTATCTGATGTAACATATAATTGACTCATTGCAACTTATGAGTAATTCATTGGAAATTATAAAAACAGATCACTAATCTGTTGCACTAGGTATTTTATCTGTTGCAACATATAATCGATCTGTTGCAACGAATGAGTAAACCATTGGAAAGAATAAAGACAGATCACTAATCTGTTGCACCAGGTATGTTATCTTTTGCAACAGATAATCGATCTGTATGAGTAAATTGTTGGAAAGAATAAAAATAGTCCTAATATGTTGTAAAATGAAGAGTAAACCGTTGAAAAGAATAAAAACACATCACTAATCAGTTATCTATTGGATCAATATTGTTTAGATTTCTTCCAAACAGAAGAGTCGCCTGTCGCAATAGATGAATGATCTGTTAGATTGTTCACTTGTTGCATCAGATTTTTATAGTTGCATCAGATTTTAAAATGAAGAGTAAATCGTTGGAAAGAATAAAAACAGATCACTAATCAGTTATCTGTTGGATCAATATTGTTTAGATTTCTTTCAAACAGAAGAGTCATCTGCCACAATAGATGAATGATCTGTTAGATTGTTTACCTGTTGCATCAGATTTTCATAGTTACATCAGATTTTTAATCTTTTGCATCAGATTTTCATCTATTGCATCATATGTTTTATCTATTACATTAGATGTTTCAACTGTTGCAACACCATTTCTACCAAGATAAACAACAAATTAACCTAGCAACACCAACATATCACACACACATATACACATTAAGAACATCAATTGTGATAAAAAATCACCAATAAATTCAAATCAACAGTACGACAACGAGAAGAAGAAATGCAGAAATACCAAAAAATTAGAATTTTATTTAGTATACATTTCAATACCAGAAGAGTAGTTGACTCAAGTTCCTCTGTTTCTTCATAGTTTTTTACCTATATAAAAGGAAATGGGAGAATGAAGAACTTGAAGTTGTTGTTACCGGAGAAGTATTCACATCGATTGACGGTTGAAAGTAAAAAAAAACTCGCCCGACTATTTATCAATGGAGGTTGAAGGGAGAAATTTTACAGAACTGTTGGTTGGGAGAAGATGGAGAGAGAGAGTAGTTGATTAGGATTGAAGAGGGGTGTGGGTTGGTTGATTTGTATTTTTGAAAAGATTAAAAAGTTTTGAAAATTTTAATCAAGTTCACAATTAACTTAATCAAGTTTTCTAATGATGTTTGACCCTATCCGTTGGTCAATGTCACCAATCCTTCATTCCAGACTTAAAAGATACCTTTCCTTCAATTTTCTCATGTTTCTTTATACTTTGTATTTTTATATATGTGTGTATATGATATATTCATGGTATAAACTTCATATATAACATACTTTGTATATTTATAATATAAATATGCTTAGTATGTTTTTTAATACGTTGTATATTTATATGTGTGTATATGGTATATACATGGTATAAACTTTATATATAACATACTTTGTATATTTCTATTATAAATATAATACTTTATATATTTATGGGTATAAATATAAATTAGCA
>JAPEIP010000003.1:100178579-100195465 GCA_026120095.1 Capsicum chinense
GTGTATATGGTATATACATGGTATAAACTTTATATATAACATACTTTGTATATTTCTATTATAAATATAATACTTTATATATTTATGGGTATAAATATAAATTAGCAATAAAATAATGTCTTAAATAAGGGCGAAAATTAAATAAGGGATAAAAATAATGATGAGAGAGAAAAAGAGCTATATATTAATTAGGTTAAGTTTGAAATTATAATTCTCTAATTATTTAAAACTGTTATTTACGTAATATTGAAAAAGTAATGTTATAAGGAGAGTTTTATGTAAAAATTTACAAGATTGGGGTTATATGTAATAATAATAAAAGTTGAAATTGGAGTTGAAAAATTGTGAAAACAACAAAAACCTATTTTCCCTTTTCATAATTTTTTTTTGAAATTATTTTCCGAATTTTCATGGCCAAACACCACAATTTCCAACTCCGGAAAATTTTTTCGGAAAAAAGGAAAAAATTTCCATGGCCAAACGGGCCCTAAGTTTACTTGATTATAGATCACGATAGCTTATACATTTATTTGAGATTGATTTTCTAATCTTTATTTTCTTTATTTTTACATGAAACTCGGGAGTTGGAGTTCCGCAATGAAACTCATCTCTGACCCAACTATTGGGTCAACCGCAACTAGGAGTGCAGAGTCTCGGAGTCTCGCAAATTAGGAGCCTAATCTCCTAAATGGAATCTAATATCCCTTATCATCTTTAGATTCAATTTATATTTGTCGTATTATTTTTTTTCTTTCGAATAACTAACTCTTGTTGTCTACTTTGTTGAAGATAGCTTTACTTGATTTTTGAATTTACGTTGCTATATTACTTGTCGATTCTTTCCCTTAGCTTTACCCTCTCGACTTTCTAAAAAAAATGTAACGCCCTGAGAGTACACCTTGGGCGTCACATGGTGCTTACAGTCCCGAGAGACCACAAGCTAACCCATGAGCTAGTACCTACTGTGAGCACTGGATAATACTATCATAAATGCAGAAGAACACTGACATGCCATAAGGTTTTATTACTGAATCAATACTGAAATATGAGTATATAGAAATAACTGACTGAATCTGATAAAATGCTGATAAACTGGATAACTAACTGTAATGTCTGAATACTGAATAACTTACTCTAATGTCTGAAAAGCCTCTAAGATTGAATGATTGTGAGTTGATAGGACATGCCTCAACTAACTCTGCTAACTACTGAAATAGAGATATGAAGTAAAATAATCTTTCCTCGAATGATGAGGACTCACCACTGCTACTATACTGTTGATAACTTGAGAAGTAAAGTCTAAGCGCGGTTCAAGAATTGGGCGTCTGAACCTATGATATGATACATCATAGCGCAAGAAAAATGTATGCGAACAATACTTTAAATGTACTAGTATGCTAAACGAGGTAGACTGTTTTGGATAATTTTATGAACAGGAATAAGAAATATCTAGAGATACATGTAAAACATATAGTACTGAATAGAGAACATGAAATCTGTAGATAATGAAAATATGTGAAGCATGTAAATACTGTGTATGCATGAAAATCTATAAATACTGAATTCGTAAAAATCTGTAGACACTAAGGATGCATGACCAAACATATAACATGGACTGAGTAAAATCTGTAAACTGAGATATTGAAATAACTTAGATCTGTATGCTTTGGTCAAGCAACACTAAGACTGAATAATTGAAATGGAACTGTAACTGAGACTGTATCTGAGACTTTGGGAGGTATTATCTAACTGACATTTCCCAATCTGAGATAATTGGGGTCCAACCTGTAACCCCAACTGAAAGAGTGTTAATACCGTGCCATGGGTACTAACACTGACTGTGTGGATCCACTAAACTGATATAATGTCCAAAGGATTAAGGGTGTCAAGCTTGAACTGACGGGTGACCTCTGTGAGATAGTCAAACCTAATCTGACTGGGGACTACTCATATCCTATGCTAGCTACATAGTTCTGGAGTATAAGGGCTGCTACTAACGACTCTGCTTATCTGATGGGGAAGCCGTCATCCCTACACTTGCTCGGTTCTAAATACTACTCCCAACTAAAAGACACTGAAGTATTAGACTGTTTTGAGTTTAACTGATTGATATCTGACTATTCTGGTAATGCTTATAATATATTTTGAAGACTATTCTGTAATGTACTAAGACTAGACTTAAATAAACAACTATGGTTTTCGGTTTTCAATACCCCTAGGACCCAAAACAACAATGGTAAAGTGACACTAAAGCTTGGAGGACATAACATGAAGGCTTTTATTAAATCAATCACTCTCGTAGGTATTTTGTCAAACACTTATGGTTCATGGTTTAAAACAATCATAGGAATGTCATGAAACTTATAAAAATAGCATGAATTCGACCTAATAGTATTGAATCGTGGTTTAGTTCAGTAAATAATGATATTAAAATATGGTGGCTTGAATAATAACAATAATTTTATGAAAACATGGTACAAAATCAATAGTACATGGAGATTAATGGATGAAATCATAATTTAAAACATAATAACTTGGAAAGATTATAACTTGGTAATTAAAATGGGTTACTTGGGCTCCATGGGTGAAAGAGACCCATGGATGAACATTTAACATACCTGGGATGATGAATTTCTTGAAGTTCTAGGTGATTTTTTGAGGGTTGGTCTTGAATTTGAGAGCTCGGGTTTCTTGTTCTTGAAAAGGGGATCTTTACTTTTGAGAGAAATTGAAATTATGATGACTGCTTAGGGTGTTTATGGGTTAAATTTTATGTTTTAGGTTAATTAGGGCTGTGGAAGAAGACCTAAATACCTCTAAATGAATTTAAAAACAAAAGTTGTGAACTGATCGTTCCGATTTTTGGCATTGGCGCGACGCGCCACTATCTCGCCAAGAAACTAGAAATGGACAATTGGGACCTGAACAATTTGGAATACCAATTTGGCCACCTCCACAATGCGACAACATCGCGAAGGCCCGCTAAAAATTGCCAAATGGGAAATTGGCCTGCTCCGCAACATGCCATGATCGTGAAGTCACACTGGCAATTGACAATTGTTATTTGTACTATATTTGCGATGCGCTAGCAGTCAAAATGACGGTGTTTAATGACTAAAACTTAAAATCGTCATAATTTCTTACCCGGTTATCAGATTTTGATACCAGACAAACAATGGAACACCAAAATCAATCCAAAAATAGTCCACAAATTAGAAGAATTCCATGAGCCCTTTTGGAACTAGTTTCTGCCAACAACAAAAACACAAAAATACAAGATATAATGGTGTATTTATACACCAAAACAGAAACAATATGTGAAGAACAATATGAACACAAAGGCACAAGATTTGGAGTTAACAATAACAACAAGAACACAAGGTTACATCACAAATACCAAACACAATTACGAGAAAAGTAAAAGGATAGATAGATAGCTCACACGAAGGTATAATCTTAAGAACCCAAGAATGGACAATCTTGGACCCTTAACACTACACACAATAATAAATCTATCTCTTATAATGATACAAGTTTGGATTCCACCTCCTAAATATCAATGTTTCCAAGCAAAGCAAACAACAAAAGAGAATCAACCCCTTTGATGTACCTAGTTACAATTTTAGGTTTAGGTGCCTCAAAGGAGAGAGGACTTGATGTTCCTTGTGACTTACAAAACTTACAACATACAAAATCTGCCAATGAAATCCTAGAAATGTTTCTTATATATTACAATAGAATTAGAAGTTAAAATGACCAAAAGGGCCCTTCAAGAATAGGCCTCCCCTCTAGTGGATGTAGTGGGCTGTTTTGGTGTGTATTTGGGCCCTTAATTACACTTCTCTTGCACACACACTTGGACAAATTCAATACACACCCACTTGAGTCTATATACATGATCGCATTCGTATTAGATTTGGGCGAATTTTATATCTTTGGAAAGCTAATTCAATTTCCTACACAATGGTAAGCTCTAAACTGAAAGATAATGGGTATTTCAAAAATTTTATATATGAATACTCATGTATAGGGTCTTAGATTACACTAAGAAAATGTGGGGCATTATAAAAAAGCATGATTGTTACCGGATAAAAATATATTTTTATTATACTCGGCTAATTGTTGAAACTCATTTCCAATATTTCTAAATAAAAATTATCATAGTGACCTCCACATTTTTATTAAAAAATATAATAATAAAAGATAAAAATTTTAAAATAATCTAATAGGGAAATACATTACCAAAGACTCAAATTTTTCAATAGAGTCCACCTACTAATTTTAATTTATTTTCAATAAATAATCCTAACGCTTTACGCCGTATTTTACCTTTTAACTCTCATTCAAGTTTCAAATTTCAAATGGAAAGTAATGCGAGGTATATACATTCATTTGCTACTACATATAAGATATATTATTTTCGATAGTCCTACATATTATTTCATCATTATCATTGTTCATTATTATTACCAACACCACTATTATTATCATTATTATTATTTACACCATAATTATTATCATTTTTAATTATTATTGTTATTATTACTACTATTTTATTTATTATTATTTTTATTATTATTATAATTATTGTTATTAGTATGGTTGAAAAAGCTCCTTCACATGCTATTACACTCATTTCTTTTTACATAATTTTGACATACCAATGATTTTCAACTATTTTCATATACTCTTAAACGCACATTCCATACAAACTTTTCTATAATTTTTCATGCCATAAATTAGTTTTATTTACTCTATAATAATTTAGTTATATACTTAACTTGCATATCTTTAAATTTCCTTATAGGATTAAAAAATGTTATACTCTTTAAATATATGTGTAAATTATATTACCACCCCTTTCATACATGTTGTCACAATAATTATATCACTTCTTTGTACCTGGTAGCATCATGTTTGCTATACCTCAAGTTTCCTTTCTCTTTAAAAAAATAACAATAATAAAAATATGTAATAAATAATTTCTTATCTCCATTTTAGAAAATAACGAAACAATAATTTTTCATATTTTTTTTCTAAACCGAGTTTAAGGACTATCTTTTGATAAATTCTGAGGGGCGCCTAACACCTTCCCCTCGAGTAACCAAAACTCTTACTCAGAATCTCAAAATATTTTCGATAGATTGAAACAACATTTTACATAAACAATGATTTTTCTAGTTTTTCTAAAAAGTTAGGTGGCGACTCTAAAATGAAGTTTTAGAAACCCGAGAGTCACAACAAGCCCCCATATGTTGTGTATTGTTTCAACTAGTTCTAAATAGGACATGGCAGAATGGAGACTCTGTTGGGGAGTTTAATAAACTTAGGGTTTAACCTTAACACACTTAGTTTAGGATTTTCATGCTTTTATTGTTTTATTTGCTTTACATATATTTATATCATGCTTTGTGTGAAAGGACGCAAGCTAAATCCAAACTTCCGTTCCTTATTTGTTTGAACAACACTACTAGTTACTGCTTTATCACTTGTATTTTCCTATCGAGTCCTTGGACTTACACACTTTACACACTGTGGTTCACTCTAGGGGTGTCTCTCACTCCCCAAACCTTCTTTGAATTCCCTAGTTTTAGAGTCAATGCATTTAGGTTAGTTTACCTTCATTATCCATTCCACTCTAAAATATCCAAGAAAAAAATCCTACTCTAGCAATAGGTCATGTTGCATAAACCTTAGATGAGACGGTCCAAGATATCATCTTCGCAACTAGGAAGCCGCCCTTTCATTAGAAGGTTATGTAGCCTTTATGATATATTTTGTGTTAGACTTGATTCAGATAGTCTAGAAATCGAACATTAATGAATTCAGAAGGATCAGATTAACCTTCTTTTTCCCTTCTTTTATTCTTTGTTCATTCGACATCATTTTCAAGTCCGTGAATACTACCCAAACTCGGCAACATTTGACACTCTTTTCTCAAATACAGAGCATTATCAAAACTCCGCTTCTCCAATATCTTTCTCAAAGTTCGTGAAAGCCGAGTGTTCTTAATAAGGGCTTTGCTTTAGTTCGACTTTCTCTTCAAGTCCACAGATATGGATTATCATGAAAAGATTTCACATGTGTCTAACTTCTTTTGATCCAAATGGGAGTGGAATGTCGTCAAGCATTCTTCTACCATACGATTACTTCTTTCTAGTCAGTAGACGTAGAATATTATTCAAAGCTCTACATTTATTTGATGCCTTTCTTCAAGACAATGAATATGGAATATAATTCATCTCCACTCACTTTTAACTCTTTCCACCCGATTAGCGTGAGGCATCATTAATACTCCTCTTACGTTCAATATCTCTACCAAAAAACCCTCATTCATCAATAACGAGGCTTGAGATACTTACTTTTTAATGGCATCATTTTACATCACTCTTATCAATTTATACTGACTGTACATCTTTATCACCATCATTAAGTCCTCTCTCAGCCTCCCTTGTTGGATAGATTCCTTTTTCATAATAAAATCAATATGTGGATTTATTTTCTCATTCGAGTTCAAAATAACTCTTTCAAGACCAAAAGGTTAAATCATTCAAATATCAAGGTGTGTATAACACATTACTTCACCAAAGATCATAATCTCAAAGAGGTTTTAAATCCCATATATCAACACTTGAGTAAAATACTTCAAGATTCATACTTTATGTAGCAACCATATATAATTCATACAAAATCTGAAATTTTAACTTTAAACATGATATTATCATCAAAGTTCATGGAATTCAACTTCAAGTCATCAAAATATCATAGTTTCTTGAACAAAATATAATATATAAGTTTCCATCTCAAATTCATAGTAAAGTATATAAATTCATGTATATTGTAAACGTAAACATCAATTTGGGCACAAGAACGAAAGAAGGCTCTTGTTGAAAACCGCACATACCTTTATGGTAATGGATTCGTTGAAAGATTGGACCCTCAACGTTGATTGTGAAACCTTAGTTGTTTTTCTCCTTTAGTGCTCTTGGATGATGAGCTTAGAATGGTAATAGAGTTATGAAGTGTTTAGGAGCAGTTAAATTCATAGGGTTATGTTTTGGGACGTGTAAGGAATGTTAAAAGGTTTATTTACCCTTGAAATAATGCAAAACGGAATGTTTAAGTCGCTTGAAATCAATACATAGGTGCCGCATATGCTATCGCCTATGTTTACATAGGCGCTGCATCTGCTATCGCCTATCTTTACATAGGTGCCGCATATGCGATCCAGTGGCCATATGCGATTGGTTAGGCGACGCACTCTACTTCACAAATCCATAAATCCTAGCTCGGGTGTCGTATTTTGATTAAATTGGTATTGTTAGAAAGCTAATTCAATTCTCTATAATTTTTTGGGTAGAAATATGCAAAAATACCATACATTTATCAAGTTATGCTCATTCAAAGATGACCCTTTGTCATAGGCCTAATTTTAGCCACGTGCGGACAGTTTAACACTCACGTTATTGATGCTAAACTCAGTCCTAAACCTGCTCTAAATTCGTCCCCAAGAACTTTCGAACACTCACACAAACTCGAAAGGAAAATAGCAAGAAAGACACTCGGTTTTGGGAGGCCAGAAGAGCCAATTTTCTGATTATATTGCTTGAGTAAAAACAAGTGTATGATCTGCCCAAGAGGGACTTACAAGGTATATATAATGCCCCTTATTCAAGGGATACAATAAATGCTTAGTCAACATTACTACCTTTGGGCATGCAAACTATGAACTAGTAGAAACGCCCTTGTCTAGTATGCTGTTTTTGTTGTGCAGTCACTGCCCATCTGGTCAAGGCTCCAAAGCCCCATAAATATTGACCCGAGCTTGTATTTTGACCTCCCAAAGATGCCCCCACATTGGCCTTGTCACGAGACGTTGTGGGAGCCCCGTCGGGCTCCGAAATGTACCCAAAACACTCGGAATTGTGCCCAAAACGGGATGAATTTAATGGGTAGTGATGCGGGGTGTCACACTCTCCCCCCACCTAATTTGGCAATGACCGCGGTTCCACATATCTGCAAATATTTGTGGACCTTCTCCTTGAACGGCCACATGTCTTCGTATTTCTCCCACGATGCCTCCTCGGGCGATTGTCCCTTCCAATGGACTAACAATTGGGCACTTGAGTTGCCCTAACCTTTTCCTCGAACCAATTGATGATCAATGATTTCCTCAATTTGTTTATCCGTGGCTGCGGATGTCATGAAGATTTGGGCCCGACTAGACTTACCTCGCTCCACGTCTTCCTTGTCTTCGAAGTACGGTTTTAATTTGCTTGCATGGAAGACGGGATAAATCCTTAAATGTGATGGCATGTCCAGCTTATAAGAAATTTTGCCAACCTTGGTAACAATCTCTAATTGACCCTCGTACCTTCGGATCAAACTTTGATTGACGCTCCTCAATGACTTGAATTGCCTCGGATTGAGCTTGACCATCACTTTGTCTCCAATTTGGTAGTGGACTGGATGACGACCGCGATCAGTGAATTTCTTCATTTTGCGGGCTGCTTTATCAAGGTATGAACTTGCCATATTGACTTGTTCCTCCCAAGCCTTTGCCATATGATAAGCACGGTGATTCCTTATTCTGGCGTTGACCGGTAAAGATTGTGGAGTGTTTGGTTGCTTCCCCGTTGCAAGCTCGAATGGACTACGAACCGTGGACTCACTCCATTGAAAATAATATGAGAATTGGGCCGTTTCGAGCAACCGTGACCATTCCCTTTGATTGGCACTAACAAAGTGCCTCAAGTAGCACTCGAGTAACCCATTTACTCGCTCCGTTTGTCCGTCGGTTTGGGGATAGAAGCTGGTTGAAAAGTGCAGCTCCGACCCCAACAAACAGAATAGATTCTTCCAAAATGCTCCAGTTAATCGTGGGTCTCAATCACAAATGATATGCCTGGGCACGCCCCAAAGTTTAACCACATCTTTCAGAAACAATCGGGCTGCCTCCTTGGCTTTGCAATTCGACGTGGCAGCTGAGAATGTTGCATATTTGGAGAAGCGATCAACGACAACCATAATTGTTCCGCAACCCTCCAAGTTAGGCAAACACGTGATAAAATTCATGGTGACACTGTCCCATAGTTTCTCTGCGGTGGGCAGTGGCTCAAGTAATCCACCGGGCGCCTTGTGTTCCACCTTGTCTTATTGGCAAACAAGGCAAGTGCGAACATATACCTCTATGTTGTCCCTCATGCGAGGCCAATAATAAGATGCTTCTAGCAAAGCCATGGTGCATTTCTATCCCGGATGACCAGCCCACGTCGTGTCATGGCCCTCCTTGATCAACAGGCGCCTAAGATTTTTCCATCTAGGCACCTACACTCGCCTTTCGGTGGTGTATAACAGTCCGTCCTCTTCCCAAAACTTTTGGGTCTTGCTTTTGCGTGCCAAATCAAGAAGTTGTTTGGCAAAGGGATCATGTTCCATCCCTTCCTTGATGGTATCCAGCACACCACAGCTGGTCGTGCTCAATAGTGCTGCCAAAGCAACCTTGCAGCTCAATGCATCGGCCACAATGTTTGCCTTTCCCAGTTTATACTCCAATGAGTAATCAAACTCCTCCAAGAAGTCTTGCCATCGAGCCTTCTTAGGCGATAGTTTCTTCTGTGATTGGAAGTAGATGGTCGCTATATTATCCGTCTTGACGATGAAATGAGCTCCCAACAAATAATGGCGCCATGTTTTTAGGCAATGGACGACAGCCGTCATCTCCTTTTTGTAGACTGTATAGCGCCGCTCCGCATCATTCAATTTTCTGCTCTCAAATGCTATCGGATGGCCCTCTTGCATTAGGACACCACCAATAGCAAAGTCGGATGCATCCGTTTGTACCTCAAACAGTTTCGTGAAATCTGGTAAAGCCAAAACCGATTCCTTGATGATGGCTGCCTTGAGGTTGTCGAATGCCCCTTGACACAAACTATTCCACTCCCAAGCACGATTCTTCTTCAATAAATCCGTTAGAGGAGCAGCAATATCCGAGTATCCAAGGATAAATCTCCGATAGTAATTGGCCAGGCCAAGGAAGGACCTTAATTCGGGCACCTTCGTTGGAACCTCCCAATCCCAGATTTCCTTAACTTTGTCGCTATCCATTTGAATCTGCCCTTGACTGATCGTGTGGCCCAAGAATTGTACCTTTGGCTGCGCAAAAGTGCACTTCTCCCTTTTGACACATAGATCATTTTCTCGTATCACATTAAACACAATTTGAAGGTGCCTAATGTGCTCTTCCATGGAGCTACTATAGACAACAATGTCGTCCAAGTATATGACCACGAACTGATCGAAGTATGGCTGAAAGATCTTGTTCATTAGTGTGCAAAACGTGGCTGGTGCGTTGGTCAGTCCAAAAGGCATGACCAGCCACTCGTAGGACCCATAACGAGTCACACAAGTCATCTTGGCTTCATCTTCTTCTGCTATCTTAACTTGGTAATAGCCCTTCCTCAAGTCCATCTTCGTGAACACTTTGGCTTGCCCCAGTCGATCAAACAAATCCGCTATCAAAGGGATGGGGTATTTATTTTTCACCGTGACTTTGTTGAGGGCACGGTAATCAATACACAACCACAACGTCCCTTTCTTCTTCTTTTGAAACAAGACCGGAGCTCCAAAGGGTGCCTTAGAGGGTCGGATATGGCCAGATTCCAGCAGATCCTTGAGTTGTTTTCTAAGTTCCTCAAGCTCCGGAGACGACATCCAATACGGGGCCATAGCTGGTGGCTTTGCCCCGGGTACCAGCTCGATCTCGTGATCAACTTTCCTTCGTGGAGGTAGCCGTTTGGGCAGATCCTCCGACATTACATCTTTGTTCTCTTTAAGAACACGTTGGACACATGAGGGTACTAATTCAGCTTTTTGGCAGTCACCGATCTCCTTTAATGTCGCAAGAAAGGTTGGTTCTCCTTTCTTGAAACCTTTGACAAGCTGCATCGCCGACAAACGTGTGCCACTTTAAGCGACACGAATAAGTGGAAAGGTGCAAGAACCAACCTCGTCATAAATGGCTAGCTGGTTGAGACGTGGCAAAATAAATGCGTTAACCTCATACCAAAAATCCAGTCCCAATACAATATTAAAGACATCCATCGGAACAACCGAAAAATCCGTTTCTCCGTTCCAACCTCCCAAGGTGAGACTCACCTGAGGAGCAAGGCCATTGACATTGGTAGGGATACAATTGACGGTTTTTAACATGGAATCACTGGTCACGAACGCAAGTCTAAGTTCTTTAGCCTTTTCTTCCGTAATAAAGTTATGCGTTGCTCTGATTTCCACCATAATGCGGACTGCTCGGTCATTCACCTCTCTATCAACAAATAATGAGTCTCGAGCTCTCATGCTATGCTTCTTTGTGGCAAGATCATCAAGCGTCATATGGTTGAACAACGCCATGTGATTGAACAAGCCAACGGCATGTCCCTTTCCTTTCTCCGAATTGGCAGCTTGTGCTCCTTGCTCCGCGAAACTTCCTGCTTGCGCACTAGATTGATCCTTCCGTGTTTATGCCATCATTGCTCCTAGCTTACTCAACAAAGTACAAGATCTTTCAAAGTGAGATATATCCCCGCAAAGGTAGCAGCCACTATCGCGGTTAGCTACACCCTTCTTCTTTTCCTCGTAGTTTTTGCGGAAGGACGATGGCTGGTTGCGCTCGCCCTTGAACTCACGATTTTTGTTGGGAATAAAATTGTCTTTGCCTTTTTCCCCACGATATCCCTTGGCAGCAATGGGCTTGTTTCGACTATCCTTCGCCTTGGTATAATCGGCATAAAAATCTGTCAAGGATTCTGCCACATTGATGGCTTCATCCACGGTCTTGATGTTGCGCCTCCTCAACTCTTGCTTGGCCCAATTTTGGAGGCCTTCAAGAAAGAAGAAGAGAAAATCTTCACTGCTGAAACTTGTCACCAGAAGTGAGAGCTTCGTAAACTCCCTCACGTAGTTATGAATGGAAGAAGTTTGTTTAAGTTCTCTCAACTTCCGTCGAGCCTCGTCCACAACGTTTTGAGGGTAAAATTGCTCCTTCAACTCATCCTTAAATTGGTCCCAATAAGCTATGGTTCAAAGACCCCTCTCCATGTCTACTTTTTTCCTACACCACCACAACATTGCGACGTCGCTGAAGTACATGGTTGCAATTCGGATCCTTGCTGCCCCGTCAACAATCTTGACGTTCTCAAAGTATGACTCCAATTGCCATATGAAATTTTCTACATCTTGAGCGTTCCTCTCACCCTTAAACACGTTGGGTTTAGGAGCCTCAATACGAGCATCATGGTAAGCCACAGAACCATGATTTCCACCAACTCACGAAAACCACCATAGACACACCTCCATTCCCTTTCCATTTCTTACTTCCTTCATCTTATTATCATTATCTTCTTCCTTTAGATAAAATGTATATATATATATATATATATACCACACAGAATGCACATAAGGGCACTCGGACCTTTACATATTCATTGAAAATTTAAAATTCAAGGTCTTCAATACTGAATCTAGCCAGAAACAGCGAGACCTGCCGGAGTCCACCTGGGATCCGTCGTTTTCCGCCTCCACCTGAGTTCATCGGAGCTCAGGCCTCACTGGGTTCGATCTCCTGTCGTGTGAATTGAGGTTTTAGGTTCGTCAATCTTAGTGTTTCATTTTTTAAATCGTGCTTGGATTCATCATTTTTCTCTCATACAAATCGCGTACTGACATACCTATTCGTGGCTGCACTGTTTGGGACCGTTGGTTTTTCTACTGGTTCTGGAATTTGGATGCTGCTTGGTCTCAATCTTAGTGTTGTTTTCACTATCAGATTTTTGTTTCTCTGTACCGAGTGAGGGATTTCATTTTTGTTGAGGTTTTCTATTTGGGCTTTTGATTTGGGCTTCCTTAATGTTATTATCAACAAAAGTCGATATTGAGGTCCATTTCTTTAACCTTTTTTCTTCTTTATTTTTAATTAGTTGCATTGACTATGATTATGTGTTTGAATGACTGTGATAGTCAGATTTTGCTGATATTGTTGCTTGATTTGAATTTGTTACTAAAATGAACATGAATTGTTGAAATGGTTTGTTAATCATGGAAATTTGATACAAGAAAGAAATTTGGGGTGGAATTAAAAGTTGATAAAAGTTGTATAGTTAAATTTTGGTTGGTTGTTATTTTGTTCAATTCGGGATAAACATGACCAAGCTCAGATAGGTTAATGTAGGTTGGGTAGGCGAATTTAGGGATTGTGGATTGATGGAATATTTGAGTTGTGTGATTGAATGATTTCTTAGCTATATTGCGTTGGGATCCTTTGTATCATTTGGCCGGGGAATGCGCCGATGTACTTGTATTGATTTATTTGGGGAATGCCCCAAGGTATCTGGTACTTGGAAAAAGATCGTGATGAAGGCCCGTGGCATCGGGTAAGGCATTGGAGCTTAGTCTAGATTTAGTTTAGAATAGGATTTATATTTTTGTATTTTTCTATTTTTGGACTATATAATTGGACTGGACTTTACATTTTGGATTGGTTTGTTTTGCTTGATTATTTTGTGTGCTTTTGTGTGGTTTATACATTTCTTAGTGCCAAAAAAATAGTTGATACACTCTACCAAGCGACCGTGGTTGAACCACAGGATCTAGAGGTGCCTAACACCTTCCCCTCGGTCAACAGAATTCCTTAGCCGAAATCTCTGCTCGTAAACCAGTTTAAAGAGTCAAATGGCTTTGAAAAGGATTTTCCAATAGTGACTTGGCACACCAAATTATGCCAAGTGGCGACTCTAAATGAAAAATGTTAATAATCCTTTTCTGAAACAAATTTTCATTTCTTGTCACTTAAATAATAAAACCCTTTCGAATATTAAATTATAACCATTATGTTTTTGGAGTACGAAAAAGGGGTGTGACAGCTCTGGCGACTCTGCTGGAGATAGTATGAGAATTCGAGCTTATTTTGGAGTCGTATCGGCTGTGTTTGGCATTACGAGTGTATAAGTATTGTTTGTGTTATTTTTTTCATTTTTGTGCATTTTCGTGCTCTTTGTTTACAGTATTTATCCTATGTGTTACCGCTTTATATCTTTCATCATAAGTCCACCCCCCGGCCTTCTTTCCATAACAAGTCCGTAGTACACGTGTTGTACACAACCTCTAGTTGAGTCACCCTTATTTTAGGGGGGGAGCCGTCGGTGTTATGGAGTAGGTGGAAAGCAAAGAAGCCACTATCGACCATACGCTCCCACGAATAGCCTTTTAGTGAACCACAACGTAGGTCAGCCTTTAGGTCATGCTTATCAGCATCATACTGAGACCTAGCGGGACCCACATGGTCCTTTGTATGAGACTCACCTCTAAAGCATTCCTACGTGCTAACTATTGCATCTTTAAGGGTAACGTGGTCATTTGACGAACTGATTTGAAAAAAATTTGTTAGGAGTAAGGTGCGTAGGCAAAAATGAAAAAGAAAAAAGAAGAGAAAAATGAAAAAGAAAAAAAGAAGAGAAAAAATATAGAAAAAAAGGTGAGTCGAAAAGGATGAATCAAAAGGAATGTCGTAGTTTATTTTAGAATTCTTTATGACTTTTATTCTTCACGATCCAAAAACTCAAAAAGATTTTTTTTACGTTTTGCATTTGTCTTCTCAAAGTAATGTAACCTGAAAAAAAAAGAGAAGAAAAAAAAGTTTTGTTTGCCTTTTCTACTTATTTGTCAAAAACAAAAATACCAAAAAGATTTTTCTTTATAATTGGTGGTGTCAGTCTTAGTTAAAGTGTCTAGTTGAAAATTCAAAAGTTTTTTTTCATTTTTTTTTGGTAGTGTCTCTTAAGTTAGGGTCAATTTATTAGTTTATCATTAATTGTTTAATCTGGATAAAATACCTGATTTCCTTCCCTCGGGATGGGATACGTAGGCAACCCTCGGGGAGAGGGGGTTTCGGTAATCTTTGTTTCGGCCTTTGTCTTATTATTAGCCTAGGTATCTCGCCCTATAATCTAGAGTTGTTAGCCAAGTAGACTGATCTCGCTCAGTACTTCTGTTCGGCAAATTGGATTCATGAATGTGGTCTGTCCCATCGATATATGTTTGCGTCAAAAATCCCAAGGGTTGGGAATCTTCTACTCCTATCAAATTTTTGAGATGTCTTGTGTGTTATTACAGGATGGATTTGTCCACCAAGTCTAGAGTTTTGATGGTTTTCAAGGTTCCTAAAAAGTTAATCAAATGGTGGGAAATGTTTAACTATGTTGATTAACAGAAACTGATTACAATATTAGGTGATCTTATAGAACTTCTGCATGTTACCCCTCGTCCAGATTTAATAGAGGCTTTGTTGACCTTTTGGGATCCAAGTAGTTTGGTGTTCAGGTTTGGGGAATGTTAAATGACTTCTACTTTGGCAGAAATTTTCGATTTGTTGCATTTGCCCTATATCGAGAAGGATATGATCCGAGCACGAAATCATACTAGCGTGAGATTTTTCTAGTCTTGTGGTTTAAAAAGTAAGGGTATTCGTTTGGGTTGTTTAAGTGATTCGTGGATTTCCTTAGATTTTTTGTTCGCTAGATTCGGGCCCTCGGAAGGTTTTGATTACTTTTGGGATAAATTTCATGTGACTAAGGAGAAGTAGGAGAGAAAGCGTCTTGAAGTCTTCACCCTCTCTTTGTTAGGTACTTTAGTATTTCCACTAGAAGAAAGACATATTAATATCCATTTGCAATCCTGGTGATGGCCCTATTTCATAAGGATCAAAATGACAAGGGCATTAATCAAAAGGGCAGGTTCACTCTCATACCCATGATCTTAACAGAAATATATAAGGCTTTAACCGAAGTGAAGGGGGGAAGGATATTTTTTGAGGGCAGTAACCTGATATTGCAGTTATGGATGATAGAGTATTTGCATGCGCCTTCTTTAGTTAGACAGAAGTGTTAGATCGTTGTATTCCCAATCGAGTGAAAGCCATGGACTCCAGGTTGAGTTTGGATAAATTCTTGTTACCCGTGGGAGTCGACGCTTGGATTAAATTTCTTGAGTCAAGAACCAGGGATAACATTTTGTGGACTTGTCTGTGCCTTCGGCCAAAGATAGTATTGTTAGGTTTTCAGACGCAGCTCCCTTTAGTTATGTTAGGGCTCAATTGCACTAGACCATACAATCCTTCTAGGGTAATGCACCAGTTGGGTAGGTTGCAGGAGGTGCCACCAGCAGTGGATCTTCTGAAGGATGTTGAGTACTTCAAGGACCAAGCCTTAGGTGAGAGCAAGTATGAGCAATTTTAGAAGCATGCAACAAATCTAGGTGTAGAAACACTCAAAGAAAGTTTGGATAATCCAGGGTACACTCAGGGATATAGGGCCTGGCTTCAATCTATCCCTTGGGGAATTAGTCAACCCTTACCAGCGTAGCTTAGAGGGAGAATACAGGAAGAATGCATAGTAGACGACCATCAGGATGAAAGTGTAGGGTTCAAAGTGGAAACACTGAGAGTTCAATAGCAGATTTGTTCAAGATGGTAGAAAGGTGTCAGAATAATCTTTCCAAGTACACTCCTCATGAAGAAGCAATACGGGCCCGAAGCTTCTTCCCCAGTATCAGGGTGTCTTTACAGGATATACTACAAAGTTTAAAGGGGAGAAAGAGAACTTAACAGGCGGGTCCATCTCAGCCAGGGTCATCACGCAGAGCACCAGTTGGAAAGAGCGTTTGTTATCTTTATTCAGTTTGAGTTTCTATGTTTCTGTCATTGCAGGATGGTGTCTGCTTTAAGTCGAAGTCAAGTTGTTTTTGGTATTAGGGTCTTTATTAGTAATTTCACCTATGTCGTCTTAGGGGTCTAGAATGTTGTTTCGTATTTGTTGTTTAGTTTTAAAGTGGTCCCA
>JAPEIP010000003.1:100195565-100208041 GCA_026120095.1 Capsicum chinense
TTGGTATTAGGGTCTTTATTAGTAATTTCACCTATGTCGTCTTAGGGGTCTAGAATGTTGTTTCGTATTTGTTGTTTAGTTTTAAAGTGGTCCCAAACTTTTGTACGTTTTTGTTGTTTTCTTTCTTCAAAATGTTATGATATTACGTCTTTCCTTTGTTTGCTTATTTTCCTTTTCGTAAAAAAAAAGGTGGGTAATGTTTATGCACATGCTACCCGAACTACGCTAGATATGATTCATGTACAGCATAATACGTAGGCAACCTACTTTTGGGTTCGATCTAATCATTTTGTTTCGTTGTTTTGCATTACTTTTCCTCTTTTAAAGAAAAGCAAAAGCCATAAAGAATGATAAAATAAAGGTAGATAGCGAGAGAAGAAAAGAAAGAAAGGATGATGAGACAAGAAAGAAAAAGAATAGAGATGGATAAAAAAATATAATAATAATAATAATAATAATAAGTGTAGACAAAAATCGGGATGATGTTAAAATGACCTCGCTACCCTCAAAAGCTGGTAGAAATGAACATAAATTTAGGACAATTTTACCAATGTGATTCCCATGCTTGTCGTGTGCCCTAATCCTAACGGATGTTGTCTTTGATGAGTATGTTCTTTTAGATAACAGTGGTAGGTTTGCAACACTCTGGGTAGTCACCCATACTTCATTAGATCCAAAGAAAAGCTCGCCATGGCTAGTAGGGAGAATGAAAATTCGCTCATTAACCTAGATTAGGATCACTGGGAAGAAAGTTCAGAACACAATGATGAGGTAGTAAGGCTCAGGCAACAATTGATATATTTACATCGGGCATGGGTCAGCGGCATGCCTCCTCCTCCTCTTCCTGAAGGTCTTGGGAATATCTCTAACTGCCCACCGCTCTCTCAGGCGCAATTCTCTGCTCCTACTGAGTCTCCTGAGCACGCGCCAGGATTCACTCCACGACATTATTATCCTGGCAAATCTGGTGTTCCCTTGGAAGCTCCCCAATAAAGACCAGCTAATCAGCCAGTGCCACCGATCACACCGGTATTCGTGGCTACGCCACCACATGAAACTCCCATATATACTGTGTGCCCCACAATGAGGCTTCTTAGGTCTACCAGTGAGCCAATACTGAAGGTTTTAGATGGTCAGTATTATGCCCTGGAGCCTACTTTGCAAATAAATGAATCGTATGGGTACACTCAGCCGCCTGCATTTCCATTTGATACGAAGAAACCTGTCGCAACAGAGGAACATGATATCATAGCTTGGAAATTGAAAAGTTTAGAATAGGCTATGAGGAATTGGTAAGGAATCGAAGATTATAGGAGTGTTTCCTATAAAGATCTTTGCATGTTCCTAGACATCAACCTTCCCCTCAGTTTTAAGATGCCTAAGTTCGAGAAGTATGCAGGACACGGTGATCCCGTGGCATACTTGAGACGTTATTGCAACCATTTGAGGGCTGCAGGAGGAAGGGAAGAGCTGCTCATGGCCTTCTTTAGCGAGAGTCTTTTTGATCTAGCCTCAGAATGGTTTATCAATCGAGATATCGATGAATGGAATAGCTGGGATGACTTAGCTTCTGAATTTGTTCAACATTTTTAGTATAACATCGACCTGATTTCGAATAAAAAATCCTTGGTCAACATGAAGAAAAAGAGCACTGAAGGTTTTAGGGAATACGTGATAAGGTGGCGTGAACAGGCTGGGGTAAAGCGTCCAACGAAAGAAATTAAGTTGGTACAAGTTTTGATTCAGGCACAAGATGAGACCTATTTTCAACATTTACGTTCGGCAATGGGAAAATCTTTTATGGAAGTCCTCAAAATAGGGGAGATGATAGAGGATGGAATTAAGACCGGCCGAATAGTGAGTTTTGCCGCATTCCACACAAGCAATTCAAGGTGGATCTGGTGGATTTAGAGGTAAAAAAAAGAAAGAGGATGTGGCGACTATCATAGATGGAACCCATTCCTATCCCAAAAGACCACCTCGCCCCTATCCCCAATCCCAAGCCCAAGTCTATGTCCAAGCTCCATATATTCCTCCCCACCATTACTACCCTCCATAAAACCCTTTATATTCCATTCCACCACCCCCGTACCCAGTATATAGCATGCAACCATATGCCCAAACCCCTTCTAACCCACAGTGGCACATAGAAGCTCCACAAAATTACCCCTTCGCTCCATCAAATTACCAAAACCCTTCCAGACTCAGTTTTTAGCCTAGGCCCAAGTATAAGAATGATAAGGCGGTCAAAAATCAATTCACACCTCTTGAGGAGTCATATGCTAGCTTATTTGATAGGTTGAGAAAGTTGAAGGTTTTAAGCCCAATTCAAGAAAGGCTTTCAAATCCACCGCCGAGGAATCTCAATTATTCTTTAAGGTGTGTGTATTATTCTGATATACCAGGCTATGATATTGAGAAATGCTGGCATTTAAAGAGAGCTATCCAAGATTTAATTGACACAAATCATATTCTGGTACAGGCCCCGAAGGGTCCAAACATTAACCAGAATCTGCTGCCAAGCCATGCTGAAGCCAATATGTTAGAATTAATATATAATGGGAAAGAGTCTTCAAGGTGTTATAAGCCTATTGTTAAGATACAGACCATTGAGGAGAAATTGGTGAATGTAGTAGTCTTTGAAAGCAATATCATTGAACTGGGAAGGAATGAGAGAAGATAAAGCCCAAGAAAGCACAAAGAAACCCCTGATAGCAGTACAAGGCATCAGAAGGTATGTTTATTTAAGTCAGAATAAACTTAAGTTGATAGTGGTGGGAGCTCTGAGTCAGCCCATCTTGACGGTGAAAGGAGCACTGGCAGCGCCTATTGTCCTCAAACCGATGACCCAACCTCTGATAGTTGATACGAAAAGGGTTCCCTGGAATTATGGGTGGATTGTGATGACCTATCACGGGAAAGAGGTAGTGGAAGATGTAGATGAGGTAGGGGGTTTGACTTGGTCAGGAAGATACTTCGTACCTGAAAGCTTAAGAAAGTCCAAGCCAATGATGAGTGGACCGTCATCTATCAAAAAGCCTACCACCGAAGAAGAAGCTGAAGAATTTTTTAAAAAGATGAAATTTCCAGAGTATTCAATATTAGACCAGTTGAAGAAAACCCCTACTCAAATTTCCCTTTTATCTTTGCTGTTGCACTCTAAGGAGAATCGTGATATTTTACTGAAGGTATTAAATGAAGCATATATTCCAAGGGAGATTACAATCAACCAAATTGAGAAAATGGTTGGAAAAATCTTTGAGGTCAATCAGATCAGCTTTTCTGATAATGAATTGCCTGTTGAAGGTACAGGGCATAACCGGGGCCTTTACATTACAGTGAAGTATGAAGATTTATACGTCACTCATCATATGATTGATGGAGGTTCAGGTGCAAATATTTGCCCTATTTCTAATTTGCAAAAGTTGAATATTAGTGCTGACAGGATCAGGCCCAACAATGTATGTGTTAGGGCTTTATATGATGCAAAATCAAATTCTATTGGTGAAATAGAACTAATGTTGACCATAGGGCTTGTTGAGTTCACCATAGAGTTTCGAGTATTGAATGTAGACTCCTCTTACAATTTGTTTTTGGGAAGGTCGTGCATTCACAAGGCCAAGGAGGTTGCGTCTACACTGCACCAAATGATTAAGTTTGAGCATAACAGACAAGAAGTGGTTATTCACGATGAAGGAGATTTGCCCGCCTGTGAAGATTCTCCCTTGTCTCTTATTAAAGCAAATAACGTAGAGGAGCCATTTGTATATCAAATTTTTGATATAGTACCAGTGAATCGTATCCTTGAATGATAGGTTATACAGGGACCGCAATTGTCTTCCGCTTCTATCATGATGGTGAGTGAACTTTGAAAATACAGATTTGACCCAGGAAAGGGTTTGGGAGTGTATTTGCATGGTATAGTTCATCCCATATGTCCGAGTGAGAACATGGGCATATTTGATCTGGGATTTGAGCCTACGGCTGAAGATCTGAAGAAAGCTAAGGGAAGGAAAAAGGAAACATGGTCACTCCCTCGCCCAATGCCACTACTCAGTGAATCATTTGTCAAGAGCGGTGTCATGAAACATGTGGAATTTGAAGTTAAATTGGTTGATGACTGGCAGAACCTTTTCATTGATGTAGATATGGTCGAAGCAGGGGAAGGTACCAGTATAGCAGACGTGCAATTCATAGGTCCAGCTGTCCGGCTCAATAATTGGGAAGTCATTCCTCTTCCCGTCAATAGGGAGTTTTGGTAGTTTGTTTTGTTTTTCTTTCTATTTATTTGAGTTATTTTAGGGTTGTAATTTGGATTTTAGTTTGTTTATGTTATGATGGCATCTACGTTTAAACTCTTCTATCTTTTTATTTAATGAAATGCAATGTCCCTTTTGATTCGTGTCTAATATATTTTGTTTTTTTTTATATACAGTTTTCTTTACGCTGATTCAAATGACATGACATGTATGCAAAATTTTTAGCCTGACCTTAAAATCCAAACTAATCAAGATGTAATGAAGCAGGATGGGGAATCTTATGAAGAAGAAGCACTAGAATAAATAAGCAAAGAGTTGGAACAGTTTGAAGACTAACCGAATCCTAATTTGAATGAGACTAAGCCAATAAATCTAGGGGATCAAGAAGATATTAGGGAAACTAAAATCAGTGTACATGCTTTGCTACAACTAAAAGAGGGAATGATTCAAGCATTAATTGATTATAATGATGTTTTTACATGGTCTTATGATGATATACCTGGTTTAAGCACTAAATTAGTGGCTCACAAATTGCCAAATGATCCCGCATTCCCTCATGTCAAACAAAAGTTGAGGAAGTTTAAAACGGATGCAAGTATTAAAATTAAAGAGAAAATCATGTAACAACTTGAAGCCAAAGTAATTTGAGTAGCTCTCTATCCCATGTGGTTATCCAATGTTGTTCCCGTACCAAAGAAAGATGGCAAAATTCGAGTGTGTATTGATTACCATGATTTGAACAGGGCAAGTCCAAAAGATAATTTTTCACTGCCCAACATCCATATTTTGTTAGACAACTGTGCTAGACACGAGGTTGCCTCTTTTGTGGATTGTTATGTCGGATATCACCAGATCATTATGGATGATGAAGATGCGGAGAAGACATCTTTGTCACACCATGAGGGACTTATTGTAATTGAGTGATGCTGTTCGATTTGAAGAATGCTGAAGCAACATACATGAGAGCTATGACCACTATGTTTCATAATATAATGCGTAAGGAGATTGAGGTCTACGTGGATGATATGATTATTAAGTCAAAAAGTCAGGACGACCATGTTAAACATTTAGGAAAGTTCTTTGAAAGGCTTCGCAGGTATAATCTCAAACTCAACCCAATAAAATGTGTATTTAGAGTTCCATCTGGAAAGTTATTGGGGTTTGTAGTTAGCCGTCGGGGAATTGAATTGGATCCCTCAAAAATCAAAGCCATTCAGGATTTACCCCCGCCCAAGAATAGAATGGAGGTGATGAGTTTGCTTGGTATACTGAACTACATTTATAGGTTTCTTTCTCAACTCACAACCACTTCGACCCCATATTCAAGTTGCTAAAAAAGAGTGCTGCGGTAAAATGGACTGAAGAATGTCAGGAAGCGGTTGATCGAATCAAAAGATATTTGTCAAATCCGCCCGTGCTGGTACCCCCAGAGCCTGGTAGGCCTTTGATCTTGTATGTATCAGTCATGGACAATTCTTTCGGTTTTTCCCTGGTCAACATGATGTCACAGGCAAAAAGGAACAACCTATTTATTATCTTAGTAAGAAGTTCACCGTATATGAGGCCACGTATACTCTTCTTGAATGGACGTGTTGTGACCTAACTTGGGTAGCATAGAAGTTGAAGCATTATCTCTCATCCTATACAACTTATCTCATTTCCCGCATGGATCCTTTGAAGTATATCATTCAGAAGCCTATGCCAATGGGTCAATTGGCAAAGTGGAAAAATATTGCTTACTGAGTTCGACATTGTATATGTGACTCGAACTGCCATAAAATCCCAAGCCTTGGCAGATCATCTTGCTGAGAATCCCATCGATGAAGAGTACGAGCCATTAAAGACATATTTTCCTGACGAAGAAGTGTCGTGTGTCAATGAAGTCGTTATAGATGCTGATCAAGGTTGGAGGTTATTCTTCGATGGAGCTGTCAATATGAAAGGAGATGGAATAAGTGTGGTTATTATCTCTGAATTTGGACAACATTTCCCGGTAACAACACAACTTTGATTATACTGTACTAATAATATGGCAGAGTATAAAGTCTGCATTTTTGGTGTGAGGTTAGCTGTTGATATGGGAGTCCAAGAACTATTGGTGTTAGGATATTCAGATTTGCTCGCCCATCAAATTCAAGGTGATTGGGTAATGCAAGATTTGAAGCTCATCCCGTATCGACAATGCTTGCAGGAGCTATGTCAACGGTTTGTGTTGGTAAAATTTAGTCATATTCCAAGGATTCACGATAAAATTGTTGATGCTTTAGCCTCTCTGTCTTCAATGCTCCAACATCCTGACAAAGCCTATATCGATCCAGTGCATATACAGAGTCGTGATCAGCATGCATACTGTAATATGGTTAAAAAAGAGCTCGATGGTGAACCTTGGTTCTTGGATATCAAGCAGTACATTCATCAGGAGAATACCCAGCATATGCCACCAACGATCAAAAAAGGACTATTAGGCATTTGGCTAGTGGATTTTTCTTAAGTGGGGGAATCTTGTATAAGAGGACCCCAGATCTGGGACTTTTAAGGTGTGTAGATTCAAGAGAAGACTTGGCAATCATGGTTGAAATACACTCTGGAGTATGCGGGTCGCACATAAACTGTCATGTCTTGTTAAATAAGATTCTTTAAACAGGTTATTACTGGCTTAATATGGAAAGGGATTCTATTCAATTTGTTCAAAAATGTCATCAATGTCAGGTACACGGTGATCTGATACGTTCTCCTCCTGTTGAGTTACATGCAATGGATGCTCCATGGCCGTTTGTGGCTTGGGGAATGGATGTGATTGGATCGATTGAGCCGAAGGCCTCGAATGGACATAGATTTATTTTAATAGCCATTGACTACTTCACAAAGTGGGTAGAAGCAGTAACTTTCAACTCAGTGACAAAAAAGGCTGTGGTGGACTTTGTTCATACCAATATCATTTGTAGATTTGGAATTCCTAAGATGATCATTACAGACAATGCCGCCAATATCAATAGTCATTTGATGCAAGAAGTATGTCAATAGTTTAAGATCGCACATCGAAATTCTACTCCATATCGCCCAAAGGCCATTGGTGCTGTAGAAGTCTCCAATAAGAATATAAAAAAGACACTGCAAAAAATGGTACAAGGGTCTAGACAGCGGCATGAAAAGTTGCCATTTGTATTTCTAGGTTATCGCACCACTGTTCGCACTTCAACAGGGGCAACTCCATATTTATTGGTGTATGGGACAGAAGCAGTCATCCCTGCAGAAGTTGAAATTCCCTCTCTTCGAGTCATTGTAGAAGCAAAGATAGATGATGACGAATGGGTAAAAACCCAACTGGAACATTTGAGTTTGATTGAGGAAAAAAGGCTAACGTCTGTGTGTTATGGCCAGTTGTATCAGAGGAGGATGGCTCGAGCGTATAACAAAAAGGTTTGTCCCAGGAATTTTGAAGTTGGTCATTTGGAATTGAGATGTATCCTTCCTCACCAGGTTGAAGCGAAAGGCATGTTCTCCCCTAACTGGCAAGGTCCCTTCATTGTAAAGAAAGTATTGCCCAATGGAGCCTTATATTTGACAGATACTGAAAAAAAAGGCAGAAATCATTACCAATACTGATGCGGTCAAAGGATATTATGTATGATATTTTATGCTTTGTTGATTTTATTGCATGTTTAGTACTTGAATTTTTGAAGATTGATATGATGAAGGCATTTTATTCTTGTATCCAAACATTGTGTCACCCTTTGTTTACCCGTTTGAGCTTCATTTTTTTTCTTTCATATCCCTCGTTTGGAATCAAAATAGAGTCAAAGATAAATGTCAAGAAAATAAGAATAAAACAAAGAGTTCAAAAATAAAAGAAAAATCAAATCAAAACAAAGAACAAGTTGATGGAACTACGTGCGACCTGATTCTTCTCTCTCGGGAGTGAGATACGTAGGCTGCCCTATTTTAGGCTCGGTCCAACCAAATAAAGATCTAAGATTCACCCAGTCAACAAAGCTGGGACATGAGTTAATGTGTTGTTTGAGTCGATTCCAAAAGTTGTAAGTCCAACCCCAACTTCAAGTATCGTTTGAGCCCCTTACCATCCTTTTCTAACCTTAACAAAAAGCCAAGTTACAACCAAAGAAAGTCCTTTAGATCAATTTTTGATAATGTTAAGGCTAAGCATGCAATGGATATAATGATACATTGTGAGGTACCACTTGTCTCCCTCAGCGTAAGAAATCAGGAAAAAAATACAAAAATGAGAGAGTCTTATTGGTGAAAACCCTTGCAGGCACCATAAGGCGATGGTGAGTGGAGAGAAATAAAAATGAAAGAGTCTTATTGGTTAAAACCCTCACGGGTACTGTAACACGATGGAGATTTCAAGAGAAAAGTGAAAAGTGAAAAGTGAAAAAAAAGAGATTTTTTGGCAAAAGTCTTTTAAGATGTCGTCAATCGAATGTGATGTATGAATCTGATGGATTTAAAGAAGCGGCTCAGCGGAAAAGGCACGAACTCAACAATAAATGGGGAGTTTGGATAGGAAGATCAGGAAGGTCAATCCCAAATGCATGTCATACTCATTGGAGTTGGTTGTCGTATTCAGATAAGTTTTCTTTTTGACTAAGGGACATTGCCCTTTTGTTTCATTTACATATTCATGTTTTTTGTCTTTTCTTATGTAATTTATCAAAATAAAATTCACCATCATTTCTTTACATTTTAAGTCAAGTCTATGTCGACACAAATGAGAAAGGATTTTAAAATTTACTACCAGTCTTTCCAATTATATGAGAAAAAGCCAAGGAACAACACAGGAAAGAAATATGATCGTAATTCAACATGAAACAAAGGAATTCTATCAATCGAAAGGCTATTGGATTCGTGAAAGCATTCAGATTTGGAAAAAGAGCGCACCTCAGGGGCATGGTATAATGGAAACCCATTGTTTGAGTCAGAACTCATTTCTCTCAATTTGGATCCAGGGTAATAATGCGGCAAGATAGGGCAGGTGACAGCAATTTGGAAGAAAGATGAAAGGAACGAGTGCTGGGGCAGATACCTGAGAAGCCAAGAGTTGCAAGCCACCATTAAGTTTTTAACTGACAAATTTTCGTTGTTGAAATAGGGGCAAATACGCTTCACTTATTTCAGCTACCATTGAAAATGTACATCCGCGAGATTTTACTTTATGTTCAGGACCCTCCTAAAAAATGGGATTTTACTTTATGTTCAGGACCCTCATGAAAAATGGGATTTTACTTTCTGTTCAGGACCCTCCTGAAAAATGAGATTTTACCTTATGTTAAGGACCTTTTTGAAAAATTAGATTTTACTTTATGTTCAGGACCCTCCTGAAAAATGGGATTTTACTTTATGTTCAGGACCCTCCTGGAAAATGGGAATATTACTTTATGTTCAGGACCCTCCTGAAAAATGGGATTTTACCTTATGTTCAGGACCCTCCTGAAAAATAGATTTTACTTTATGTTCAAGACCCTCTTGTAAATGGGCCCTGAAAATGGGATTTTACTTTTCGTTCAGGACCCTCCTAAAAAATGGGATATTACCTTATGTTTAGGACCCTCCTAAAAAATGGGATTTTACTTTATGTTCAGGACACTCCTAAAAAATTAGATTTTACTTTATGTTCAGGACCCTCCTGGAAAAATGGGATTTTACTTGCTGTTCAGGACCCTCCTAAAAAATGGGATTTTACCTTATGTTCAGGACCCTTCTGAAAAAATAGAATTTGACTTTATGTTCAGGACCCTCCTGAAAAATGGGATTTTACTTTATGTTCAGGACCCTCTTGAAAAATGAGATTTTACTTTATGTTAAGGATCCTCCTGGAAAAATGGGAATCTACTTTATGTTCAGGACCCTCCTAAAAAATGAAATTATACTTTATGTTTAGGACCCTCCTGAAAAATGGGATTTTACTTTCTGTTTAGGAACCTCCTAAAAAATGGGATTTCACCTTATGTTCAGGACCTTCCTAAAAAATGTGATTTTATTTTATGTTCGGGACCCTCCTGAAAAATGAGATTTTACTTCCTGTTCATGACTCTCCTGAAAAATGGGATTTTACTTTCTGTTCAGGACCCTCATGAAAAATGGGATTTTACCTTATATTCAGGACCCTCCTAAAAAAATAGAATTTTACTTTATTTTCAGGACCCTCCTGAAAAATGGGATTTTACTTGCTGTTCAGGACCCTCCTAAAAAATGGGATTTTACTTTACGTTCAGGACGCTTCTGAAAAATGGGATTTTACTTTATGTTCAGGACCCTCCTGGAAAAAATGGGAATTTTACTTTATGTTCAGAACCCCCCTGAAAAGTGTTATTTTACCTTATGTTTAGGACCCTCCTGAAAAATGAGATTTTACTTTATGTTCAGGGCCCTCCTGACAAAATGGGATTTTACTTTCTTTTCAGGACCCTCCTGAAAAATGAAATTTTACCTTATTTCAGGACCCTCCTAAAAAATGGAATTTTACTTTATGTTCATGATCCTCCTGAAAAATGGTAATCTACTTTATGTTCAGCACCTTCTTGAATAATGGGATTTTACTTTATGTTCAGGACCCTCCTGAAAAATGGGATTTTACTTTATGTTCAGGACCCTACTAAAAAATGGGATTTTACTTTCTGTTCAGGACCCTCCTGAAAAATGGGATTTTACCTTATGTTTAGGACCTTCCTGAAAAAAATGGAATTTTACCTTATATTCAGGACCCTCCTGAAAAATAGGATTTTACTTAGTGTTCGGGACCCTCCTGAAAAATGGGATTTTACTTGCTATTCAGGACCCTCTTGAAAAATGGGATTTTACTTTATGTTCAAGACCCTTCTAAAAAATGAGATTTACTTTATAATTCAGGACCCTCCTGAAAAATAGGATTTTACTTGCTGTTCAGGACCCTCCTGAAAAATGGAATTTTACTTTTGTTCAGGACCTTCCTGAAAAATGGGATTTTACTTGCTGTTCAGGACCCTCCTGAAAAATGGGATTTTACTTTTGTTCAGGACCCTCCTGAAAAATGGGATTTTACTTTATGTTCAAGACCCTCCTGAAAAATGGGACTTTACTTTCTGTTCAGGACCCTCCTGGAAAATGAGACAACGCTTTCAAAAATGAAATGCTACTTTATTATAAATCTTGTTTGGGATAATTTTCATTCTAGTTTTAATTTTGGGTTTCAGAAGCCCGCCTAGAGAATTGGGTGAAGAACCAAAAAGTCAAGCAACAAAGCGAAACAATTGAAACCCAAGCAACAAGTTGAAAGAAATTGCAAGTCAGGTGCCCGCCTGAAGAATAGGGTGATGAAAGTCGAGTCAAGAGCCAACAGAAGTTGTATAGATAGGATTTTTGTAATTTCATTTATGTTTTAACTTGTAATTTTCATTTTTTGATGTAACAACAGAGCCGCGGACCGGAACCTAGATGGAACCTCGCTCGACTCTCCAACTCGGTATGGTCTATATCCTTCCAATCCTTGGAGATACTTGTCACTTGATCCCCTCATAAGTTGGGTAGGTAGGATGTCCTAAGAAAAGACCTGGTTTTCCTCCGTACTTTTAAATAAAGGCTAGGACAAAATTTCGCCTCGTTGTCTACTGCTTTGTATGAAAACACCATGTGTATACATCCAAAGGGGGCATGATGTAGACACGAGATTTCGTCCTCTTAAAGTTCAATTTTTATTCAGTTTTACCCATTTTTATTTTATCCTACAGTGTACCCTCACCCATGTTATTATACCCTCAAAAAATATAAAAAATAACAAACTCCCTAACAAATCCTATCCTATCCTAACCCCTACATCTTATCCGAACAACCCATCTAATCAAAATAAACCACATCACACCCTACCCCCTACCCCACGTTACCCCACCTACCTAACCTCACTACCCCACCCTTACCTCACAGAATATATACACACACACAGGGACTATATGCATATATATATTCCATTGATACACATTAAAAAAAAACAAGAATCGGAGGATGATTTTTTTAGTTTCTTCCTCACAATAACAGAGGATCCCATTTTTCTTCATTTTTTCTGGAATACACGAAAGGCACAGATACACTAAAATTTTCTTTCTTCTTTAGACGAACTCATGAAAACCACCATAGACACACCTCCATAACCTTTCCATTTCTTACTCCCTTCATCTTATTATCATCATCTTCTTCTTTCTTTAGATAATATATATATATATATAT
>JAPEIP010000003.1:100208219-100225974 GCA_026120095.1 Capsicum chinense
TATATATATATATAAATATATATTAATATATACCACACATAATGAACATAAGGGGACTCAGACCTTGACATATTCATTGAAAATTCAAGAATCAAGGTTTTCGATGCTGAATCTGGCCAGAAACAGCGAGACCTGTCGGAGTCCACCTGGGGTCCGTCGTTTTCCACCTCCGCCTGAGTTCATCAGAGCTCAGGCCTCACTGGGTTCGATCTCCTGTCGTTTGAATTGAGGTTTTGGGTTTGTCAATCTTAGTGTTTCGTTTTTCAAATCGTTCTTGGATTCATCATTTTTCTCTCATACAAATCGCGTACTGACATACCTATTCGTGGCTGCACTGTTTGGGCCCGTTGGTTTTTCTACTGGTTTTGGAATTTGGACGCTGCTTGGCCTCAATCTTAGTGTTGTTTTCACTATCGGATTTTTGTTTCTTTATACAGAGTAAGGGATTTCATTGTTGTTGAGGTTTTCTATTTGGTCTTTTGATTTGGGCTTCCTTAACGTTATTATCAACAAAAATCGATATTGAGGTCCATTTCTTTAACCTGTTCTCTTTATTTTTGATTGGTTGCATTGACTATGATTATGTGTTTGGATGACTGTGATAGTCTAATTTTGCTGATATTATTGCGTGATTTGAATTTGTTACTAAAATGAACATGAATTGTTGAAATGGTTTGTTAATCGTAGAAATTTGATACAAGAAAGAAATTTGGGGTGGCATTAAAAGTTGATAAAAGTTGTATAGTTACAGTTTGGTTGGTTGTTATTTTGTTCAATTCAGGATAAACATGAATGTGATCAAACTCAGATAGGTAAATATAGGTTGGGTAGGCGAATTTAGGGATTGTGGATTGATGGAATATTTGAGTTGTGTGATTGAATGGTTTTTCAGCTATATTGCGTTGGGATCCTTTGTATCATTTGGCCGGGGAATTCCCCGAAGTTCTTGTATTGATTTATTTGGGGAATGCCCCAAGGTATCTGGTACTTGGAAAATGATCATGATGAAGGCCTGCGGCATCGGGTAAGGCATTGGAGCTTAGTCTAGATTTAGTTTAGAATAGGATTTATATTTTTGTATTTTTCTATTTTTAGACTGTATAATTGGACTGGACTTTACATTTTGGATTATTTTGTTTTGTTTGATTATTTTGCGTGCTTTTGTGTGGTTTATACATTTCTTAGTGCCAAAAAAATAGTCGATACACTCTACCAAGCGACCGTGGTTGAACCACGGGATCGAGAGGTGCCTAACACCTTCCCCTCGGTCAACAGAATTCCTTAGCCGGAATCTCTGCTCTCAAACTAGTTTAAAGAGTCAAATAGTTTTGAAAAGAATTTTCCAATGGTGACTTGACACATCAGATTATGCCAAGTGGTCACTTTGAATAAAAAATGTTAATAATCCTTTTCTGAAACAAATTTTCATTTCTTGTCACTTAAATAATAAAATCCTTTCGAACATTAAATTATAATCATTATGTTTTTGGAGTACGAAAAAGGGGTGTGACACTTTCCAGTGGCCATATGCGATTGGTTAGGCGACGAACTCTACTTCGCAAAGCCATAACTCCTAGCTCGGGTGTCGAATTTTGATGAAATTAGTATCGTTGGAAATCTAATTCAATTCTGTATAATTTTATGGGTAGAAATATGCAAAAATACCATACATTTCTCAAGTTATGCTCATTCAAAGATGACCCTTGCTAATTCGAATACTAAAACTTGATGAATTTCAAAACATTTAGCTTGTACTACCTTAAGTGACTCATATAACCACACTTAACACATCATAAGCTCTCTTATAACTAGGGCACTCTTGGTGATTTAGGTGCCCAAATATGGTTTACAAAATTGGGTTTTTCACATATACGAACAATGGTTTATTTTCCAGCTTCGGAAAGTGCGGGGCATTACATTAACATTGTCCAAGTATGCTTATCCATCGACATTAACTAACTTTTACACTTTTATTTAGGTTTCCATTATGCCCCAACAGAGTTTGATTGTGTTGATCGATAGAACTAGTCGACTTAAGCTATATCCCAAGAATGAACACCAATGTCGTCGACCCGACTAGAAGTATTCCAATACTAACAAACATATCAGAGACTTTCAAAAGAAACGATGATGTAGATAAGGGTGAACATATTCTTCACTTCGAGCAACAACTCAAGGCGTCAAGAAAAGAATTACACCAAGGAAAGGACCCCACACATCCATCCATGACTACTCAACCACGCCCTCCTTTTTTCATTACTAAGTACTCCCACAACAAATATTGGCTTAACAAATCCATCATCCCCTTTCACACTCATCAACTCCCATAAATTTCCTCATTGCAACCCACATCCCAATGTTATCACATCTGATTGCGATATTCAACAAGAAAATCATGCTACCTTTTAAGAACTTTATATTTCTTCAATGTGTGTGACTGAAACAACCGCTTTCACCATACCTACTAAAAGTAGGTTTCTAATGAATTCAAGGATGAAAGAGGAAGACGACATAATCGTAAATGAGCTTCATAATCTAAAGGGGGCGATAAAACACCTCCAAGAAACTCAAATCAGCGAGCATTTGGATTACGAAGATTTATATGTCCATCCAGATGTTGCTTTTCCAGTCAGGTTCAAGCCACCTAAGTTCGACATTTTTGATCGAACCGGTGATCCACATACTCATTTAAGATAGTAATATGATAAATTGGTAGGATTGGCAAAAATGAGAAGCTCATAATGAAGTTGTTCATTAGAAGTTTGTTTGGTAAGGCTCTCTCTTGGTACACCAAACAAGACCCTGTCATTGGCATAAATAGAGCAACATGGCTGAAGAATTTATGAATCGTTTCAAGTTTAACATAGAAATTACTCCAGATTGACTTTCTCTCATTAGTATACAAAATAAGTCCTCTAAATTATTCTAGGAATACGCTTTACGATAAAGGTCTGAGGTAGGAAAAGTACAACCACCAATGGATGAAAGTGAATTGACGAAGTATTTTATCCTTAGTCAAGAAGAGGTCTAATTCGAAAGGATGAGGTCCACTTTGGGGAAGAAGTTTATCGATTGCATCAAAATAGGGAGTTTTGAAGAAGAGGCAATTAACTCTGGAAAGATTAAGTCGACAAACAGATCGAGTAAATCTTCTTATTTGGAGTCTTTCGAACGAGCTAAGGTAGAGAATGAACATGAAGTATCTATTGTGATACCGTACCACTCACCCCAATCACTTCAAAATCCTTATAATGAACTGATACAAATATCAAATCACAAACTACATCATGCCTACAATATCCAATAAAATTACCTTCAACCTCGAGCTCCCACATACCAAAATCCATCACGACCCTGTGTACTAATCCAAGTGTCAGTTTATCAAAATCAGACTCCTTTTGTTCTAAGACAAAATCTCAAGTTTAAGCATAATCTAAGTCATACTCAATTTATTAAACCATTAACACTTTTGTTTGAGAGTCTGAAAGTTGTAAATTTATTGCGACCCGAGATGGGAAAGATTCATAATCCATTACCTAAATGGTTTGATGAAAGAAAATGATGTGTTTTTCACTCTGGAGTTCAAGGGCAAAATACTGAAGATTGTAATAGGTTAAGGCATAAAATTAAGTGCTTGATCAAGGCCGGGGTAATCCAATGTGTCGTAGTGCAACTAAATATGAATAATGATCCGGTACCCAATCATCAAAGTAGAGGAGTGCATATGACATGAGGGATACCATCTTCGACATCGAGCTGGCAGGGCCTTCTAATAAGCCACTCTACAGAGAAGTTCTAACTTTAGCCATAATATGATAGAGATGAATCAAAGTTGATCTACTTAGAAATGGTCAATAGAGTCCTATATTTGAGGGCATAAGATTTTCTTTTAATTATCATGTAATAGAACTACATTCTTGTCACGACCCAACCCGAGGCCCTGGCCGCGATGGGCATCCCAAACCATCATGGCCTGAGACACCCCTGTAACTCCCCAACCCACTCGTGATATTATCCGCTTTGGGCCTAGGCCCGCACGACTCTAAAATACGTCACTAGGGAGGAAGGCTTGCTTACTAATATACCCAGTATCCCTCATGTATTTATCGATGTGGGACTCCATATCCTAAGTTGGCGTTTACATATACCCATCTCGGTTCTAAATACTACTCCTATTCTTATACTCAGGATCTGAGGAAAACCACTTCAAATTAGCACAAGGGTTTACAAGAAAATCGATTATGCTCTTTCTTTTCTTTAGATATCAAGTTATATGAAAAATGTGGATTCTTTCTCTTAGATTAGGACCAAAAGGTCAAATCTTTATCAAAAACCTGAGAATAATCTTATCATAGGGTTCTCATAGTACAAACAATCTTGAAATAGAAATATTTAATTAGGGATTAATGAAACTTGCATCAAACTCACGTTAAAACATCATAATATTCATGCTTGTTAATGTAAACATTTATAAATCAACTTAAAATCTGAAAATTTCTGCAGTACGCATGAAAATATGAACATAGACATGCAGTTCAACTTCTAAACCCCTTGAAATCCCATAATCTTATAAATAACAATATTGGGTATAAACCCTAACTTCAATTTCATGGGAAATCACATAAAATTCTATAAATTTGTAATTAAAATAAGTTTTGGGCACAAGGATGAAAGGATTATCCTTGCTGAAAACCCCCACATAACTTAATCGATGATCTTAGATGAAAAGCTTGAATCTTGGACTCCTATTGTGTCTTTGGAGATGATTTCTTAGAGTTATTGAATTGGGAATCCTTAATCTTAAACTATGAATCCTTGTTCTTGAAATATTTTGGAGAATTAATGGACAAATTGGATTTCTTGGAGAGGAAGCTTTGGAGCTCTAGGATTTGGCTTGAGAGAAAATTGATGAATAATGAGGATAATAGACTTAGAATGGTTTTAATTCCTTGTTTTAGACAAATTGGGTGGCCACCACGATGCACGACACTATCACGGTGGCTTATTGGAATTGGGAAATAGGCATGCAACACGACGTACCACTATCATGGTGCCCCTTTGAAATGCTATTTTAACCACTGGTGTGATGCGCCAACATCGCGTTAGGCTACTGGAAATCAAAAAATAGGAAATTGACCCTCTCCGCAATGTGGGGATATTGTGGTGGGCCACTGGAACTTGACAATTATAATTTTCCCCTCCTCAGCGAGGCACTAAGTGCCCAGGTGGCACACTGTCAACTTAAAAATGTTCTAACTTCTTCACCGAGTGTCGGATTTGGGCGAATTTGGTATTGATGGAAAGCTTATTCAATTTTTCACACAATGAATGGTCTAAATATGGAAAATTCCATATGAAATAAATGTTATTCATTTTTGAAGACCACTCTTAAAATTTTAGGAACGAGTTTTAAGCTAGGAAAAAATACGGGGTATTACAGTTCTAACATGATTTCTCATGGTGAGATAGTAGGCATCCCTCACCGGGTTCGGTCGTACTTAAGTAGTGTCATTTCCCTTTTTTATATTTGGAACTACGTGTGACCTGATTTCCCTTAGTGGGATACATAGGTAGCCTAATAAGGCTCGGTCCCTTTATAATATAAAATTCCATCTTCCATTAATGACAAACAAAATTCGAACGCGACAATGTCTAAAAAACCCAACACGTTCTATTAAGGATATCCTGAGATATGTAATAAAGAATTATCAAGAAAGTATCTCTGAGAGACTGGGCAAATTTTGGAGAATGCTCTAAAGATCAATGAAGAAAAGGTCTAAATTCACATCAAGGTTAGGACATTCAACTCAAAATTTTTACAATCAAGGTTGATTTGTACCAAATAATGCCAAGTCATCACTAAAGCTACAAGGTATCAACGGGGAACAACTCGTACACAATATCGAAAAAAATGTACCAAGGATCAATACAGAAGACACTTCGACCACTTACCCTAAGATCTTCTCTTAAAAATACTGTTAAAAGGTACTATCAATCCAAATGCTTTAGAATCACATCTATGATCAACGTAGGATTGAACACTCGTTTCGTTAGTCATAAGGAGGTGAACCAAATCTCCAAGTATGTTAGTCATATGGAGTTCAACCAAATCTTCAAGTGGCATATGCTTATGAAAAATCCAAAAAGAAAGTCCACGCAACAAGGAATGATAATCTATACCCACAGTCCTAAGAAGTATTTCCAAAAATATGATCGAAATCATTCACGCTTGGATTACGACTAATGCATCAATTGTGAAATAACATCTAAATTGGTTGATGCTACAAATGTATGGACCCAACAAAAGTACATAAGCAAAGATGCCCACAAGATAAGGAGACTATCAAGGAGGCACATAAGAAATATTTAGAGTTTACGCAAGGAAGACTCGTGCATATACCCAAGCCTCTTGCTCCCATGTCATCGAGACTACATATGAAGATATCTTACACAACACATTCACTACTCTCTCAGTCAAAATCATGACACAAAGGAACCGACATTGAGATGCAAATCTCAACATTTGATCGATGACAACAACATACGAAAGCATCAATCGAATCAAGGAATGCTTTGATACTAAGCATTAGCACAAAGAAGAAGCAATAGTATGTTGACGACTCTTACATAAGAGACCGCTCGAAAATGACCAAATAAGACTTTGAAGGCAAGTTCATCAGTATCAATCTTACTATTCTCCACCCACCCACCTTTGTGGCCAAATTTCATTAATTCCCCTCATGCGGAACTACACTTTAACCTAAGTCCAATTGTAGGATACGTAGGCAGCCTAAGTCAGGCTCAATCATATCAACAAAATATTCTCTCTGGCCTTTGAAGATTTTATTATCATCTCAAGCCACATAGATCGCATCGCTCTGACAGAAGTCAGAAAGCAAAGAGCAAGATAGAGAAAGTCCCCACTAGGAGATATACCAATATGAGCACATCATGTGGAGTTAGGAAGCATTACTACTCCATATCATAAATTGACAAATAGATTTTCATTTGTCGTAGGGTTGAAGAATAACATGGCTTCTAGTTTGAGTTCTCGATCTACACAAAATCAACACCCCCTCTCCAAACTAAGAAAATTTCTTTGAGCGCAGGAACAATGATACTACAACAAAATTTCAAATATCTTGGAAGCCTAAGTGCTGCCTCACCATCACAAAACGAGCACCCAGCTATCGTCAATTTATCCATAATTATTCCAAGAGTCTAAAGAATCTTCTCAAATTTCACAGGTCATGATAGTACTCAAGAAAACACGTATCAAGTATCTTACGACATTCCACCAGAATCATAAACAATGAGGCCAGGCTTTTTCAAGTCATTCGCTAAAACTTTCTAACTCTAAAAATAAATTTCTTGATTTTCTGCAGGTCACGTTAAAAGGATATCACCATCAAGCTTTGGTCATCAAGTACTAATAAATTTTTGATAAAAATCTATATACAGGGCAAGTTCGGGCCAAACAATAGGAAAAAAGAAGTCCGCCTCGAACAATAGGACAAGGCAAGTCTGCCCCGAACAGTAGGATCACCCTGAATAATGGGACAGAAAAAGTCCGCCTCAAACAATAGGATAGGAAAGTCCGCCCCTAACAATAGGACATGCCCAAACAATAGGACAGGCTAAGTCCACCCTGAAAAATAGGAAAGGGCAAGTTTGCTCCGAGCAATAAGACAGGGCAAGTCTGCCCCAAAAAATAGGATAGGTAAAGTCCGCCCCAAATAATAGGACAGGGAAAGTCTTCCTCAAACAATAGGACAGACTATACGCACTATGTTTTTATAATAATTAAGAAAAGAGTAACATGTAAAACTAACTTATCTATGAGCTTGACTATTAAAAAATGTCAAATCCGAGATTAGTTCATTTTAACTATTTCAAAAATTTTAATCGATTAACTAATATGCAAAATTAGAAAAAAGGTTGAAATTTGAAAAAATTACTTTACTACAAACCTCTTCATCTGTTAAATGAGAAGGCTAGATTTGACAAATAGGTGGCGCTTTTGAGACATTCGACCTTCGAATACTGCTTTTAGATCACGGTAGCTTATTCACTTATTTAAGATTGACTTTCTAATCTTTATTTTCCTTATTTTTACATGAAACTTGGGAGTAAGAGTTTCACAATGGAACTCATTTCGGATTCAACTTTTGGGTCAACCACAAATAGGAGTGTAGAGCTTCATAGTCCCGCAAATTAGGAGCCTAATCTCCTAAATGGAATCTAGTATTCCTTATCATCTTTAGATTCAATTTATATTTGTCGTATTGTTTTTTTTCTTTCAAGTAACTAACTCTTGTTGTCTACTTTATTGAAGATAGCTTTACTTGATTGTTGAATTTACGTTGCTGTATTACTTGTCGATTCTTTCACATAGCTTTACCCTTTCGACTTTCTCAAAAATGCATGATTGTTACCGGATAAAAATATATTTTTATTATACTCAGCTAATTGTTGAAACTCATTACCAATATTTCTAAATAAAAATTAGCATAGCTACGTCCATGTTTTTCTTAAATAATATAATAATAAAAGATAAAAATTTCAAAACTAATATAATAGGAAAACACATTACGAAAGATTCAAATTTTTCAAGAGGCCACCCGCTAATTTTAATTTGTTTTCAATAAATAATCCTAATGCTTTACACTATATTTTATCTTTTAACGCTCATTAGATTTTTTCATATTTCAAAGGGATAGAAATGCGAGGTATATACGTTCATTCACTACTACATATAAGGTATATTATTTTCTATAATACTATAATTATTGTCATCATTATAATTGTTCATTATTATTACCAATGTCACTATTATAATCATTACTATTATTTGCACCATAATTATGATCACTTTTAATTATTATTGTTATTTTTTTTTTGTCCATAAAATGTAAATATTATCATTACCAAGAAAATTTGCATACAACTAAAGAGCACATGAACCACCTATCCCAAGCATAGATAGACAGAATCAAGCCTTAGGAGACAACCACATTCTATTTATAAAGCCTATACACTTCTTAGCAAACTTGGTCTCTCTGTACATCCTAATCCTTTCTCGCACAACTTCCTGTATTTTTTGTATAAAGAAATCTATGTTGACACGTTGATTTCTAAAATTATTCCTATTCCTAGTTAGCCACAGACCATGTACCATTGCTCCGAAGACAACTGCAACAGTTTTCTTTTTAAATTTGTTCCATCGCTTCTTTCTTATCATCTGGATGGTTTGCTGCACACTGTGATTATGCACTTTGATCCCCAATCAACTTTTTAATTTTTCCTATACTGTGATTGCTATCTCACAATTGCAGAATAAATGTTTGGCATCCTCTATCTGCTGCTGTTCACAAAGCATACATTCTGTACTATCTATGTTAATACCAAGCCTTTGTAGTCTCACTTTAGTATGGAGTTTATCTTGTACTGTCAGTCACATAATGAATTTGTGTTTAGGTAGTAATATATTACTCCAGATCAATTTTGAGCCCCTCCACACATCCCTCTCGCCCATAAGCTTTGCATATCCTGCTGAGATAGAGTACTGTCCAGAATTATTACTACTATTTTATTTATTTATTATTATTATTATTACTATTATTATTAAAATTATTATTATTAGTATTGTTCAAAAAGCTCCTTCACATGCTATTACACTCATTTCCTTTTTACATAATTTCGACATACTCATAATGTTCACCTATTTTCATATACTCTTAAATGTACATTTCACAAATAAATTTCCTATAATAATTTTCCATTCCATAAATTACTTTTGTTTACCCTATAATAATTTTGTTATATATTTAACTTGCATATATTTAAACTTCCTTTTAGGATTAAGAAACTTTGCACTCTTTAAATCTATGTGTAAATTATATTACCACCCCTTTCATACAAGTTTCGCAATAATTATATTAACTCTTTGTATGTGGTAGCATCACATTTGCTATGCCTTAAGTTTCCTTTCTCTTTCAAAAAATAAAAATAAAATAACATTAAGGATTTTTTATCATAATTTTAGCAAATAATAAAACAATAATTTTTCATATTTTTTTCCTAAATTGAGTTTAAGGACTATCTTCGGGTAGATTTTAAGGGGTGTCTAACACCTTTCCTTCGAGTAACCAAAATTCTTACTCAGAATATCAAATATTTTTGATAGACCAAAACAGAGTGTTAAATAAAAAATGATTTTCCTAATTTTCCTAAAAAGTTAGGTGGCAAATCTAAAACAAAGTTTTCAAAATTCGAGAGTCATGACAATCCACCACATGTTGTGTGTTGTTTTGACTTGTTCGAAATAGGGCGCGATATAAGTGCCTCAACAAAAGTGTGAGCTATTACCTCATTGGACTACTAATGATGTGGACAGTCCCAAAGAAGAGCTTTGAACCTCTCCCACTTATGATATAAGTTCTCGTCCGGCATTTGTTGAAGCTCACAATCTCACTGTGCAATCTAGAAAACTTGCTAGATAGAAAGAATCAGATGAAGAATTTTTGGGCTAAGTCATTCCATGTTATGATTGAACTTGTTGTTTCTGCGTTCAACCACTTTTTCTCCTCCCCTAACAGTGAAAAGGGGAAAAGTGTCAGCCTAACTGATCTCTAAGAAGTTCCGCAGGTAGATTTGTGGATCTTTATGTGAAAGCCCCATAAACAGTACATTACTGATAAAAAGTTGTAACATATTTTGTTTCAGCTCAATGTTACCTCCAGCGGCCAGTTTTTGAAAAATAAAGGTCAAGTTCGTCGAAAGAAGGATTGCCACTTCGCGAACTATCCTGTGGGCTGGTGGATCTTCACCCATGAGACCAAGATTTTCTTGTTCCTCTTGAATTTTTGGGATACAGTAGAGAAGGAATGCTTTTCTCCACAATTGGTGAAAGCATTGCTTGGGTTCAAGCCTTGGTTCAACCAAATTCGTATTCCTTGCCAGTATACTAGTCTATACACTTGTTTCCAGCAAATTCAATACCAAGGCCAAGCGTAAAGAACCAAAGAAATCTAAAAATTAAAACTAAAACTAAAATAGTTTCCAATTTACAAGTCCCCAACAACGACGTAAAAAATGCGATTGCACCCAAGCGCACATGCAAGTGTATGTAGTGTCACCAAGTAGTAAAGTGACCCTTTAGAAGCCAAGTATCAATCCCACAGGGACTTGTGTTAACAATCTATACAATTCTAGTTCAACTATTGAGACTAATCAGTACAAATCTAACGAAAAGAGTTTTTGAGTTTGTAAATTGAAATTAAAGTAAACAACTCGAAAAAGTAAGAGCTTGGACGATCAATAAATTAAAACCCAAGGTTAAAGCACTGTGAACAATCATATTAAGCTATTGAAATTCATTGGTTAGATTACTTATCTTAGTAGTTGATTCACAGAGTTTATAGTTGTAATACCCCACATTTTTTTCTAGCTCAATTTAGCTCCTTGAATATCAAGGGTTAACTTAAAAAAATGAATAACCTTTGATACATATTGAATTTTCTATTTCAATACCCTCAAGTGTGTAAAAAATTGAATCAACTTTCCAACGATACCAATTTCACTTAAATTCGATACTCGGTTGAGAAGTTATGGCGTTTTTAGTAATACAGTATGACTTTTCAACAAGCACCGCGTTGTGGTGAAGATCAGAATGGCAATTGTCAATTTTTAGTGGACCTCCGTGATTGAACCGCGTCATGTTGAAGTCCCATTTCCCAATTTTAGATTTATAGTAACTCACCGTGATAGTGGTGCGTTGTGGTGATGGCCTAAATGGCATTTCAGTGGTTTACCGTGATAGCTCCGTGTCGCATTGATTTTCCAGTGAGCCACCACGATAGTGGCGCATCGCGGTGACATGCCAAATTGAGAATTTTCTTTTTTTTTCTGGTTCTGATAAAAATTTTAAAAAGGGTAGTTTGGTCTTTTCCTTAGTCCCAATTAGTGGATAACACAAGATTAAGCTCATTCTAAGCACTTTGTGCATATTTTTCATTAATTCTCTCTAAAAGAAAAATCCTAGAGCTCAAAACTTCCCAAGAAATAAAATTTCCTCTATTTTTCTTCTAAGATGACTCAAGATTAAGGATTCCTAATTCAAGAACTTCAAGTATTCATCTTTGAAAGCACAAATAGGAATCCAAAATCAAGCGTTCTCATCAATTTCATCAATTAAGGTATGTGGGGTTTATGAATATACATGAGTTTTAAATTAGGGTTGATACCCATTGTTTTTATTTGCAATTTTATGAGATTTCAAGTGATTTAGAAGTTGAATTGCATGTATATCTTCGTATTTTTATACATATTGCAGTAAATTTCAGATTTTGAGTTTAATTATCAATACTTACATTATCAAGCATGTACATCATGATATGACATGAATTTGATGCATGAGTCATTAAGCCCTAATTGGGTATTGCTATTTCAAGACTTATTGTGCTATAATCACCCTATAACTAGATTATTTTCAAATTTTTGATAAAAATCTGATCTTCTGATCTCAACTTTAATATGAAATCCAATTTACAGTTTCAGATTATAGTTTAACTTAGCAATTATACAGTTGGTTTTCGTAATAAACCATTATACTAGATTTTTAAAGTGGATTTCTAAAAGAATGAGCGTACAGATTAAAGGGAGTAGTATTTAGCACTGAGTGTGGTATGTTCTCATGCCCTAGAAGTACGAGCCAACATAGGTTCAGATTATAAGATTATTTCCATTTCTACATGGACGACAGATACAGATGTGATCACTTCGATTAGATTATACTCCTTGGCAAGAATATGACACCTCTCCCTAATGTGAGATTTTTCCATAAGGGAACTAGATGTTGGACTTCATGATAGATCACATGGTTTATATCGATTAAAATAACCTCCCTAACCATAAAAACTTGCAGATTAGTTTTAAAAGTATTTTCTTACAGACGACAAACTACAAATTTAAGAACAGAATAATCCTAATAGAGAAGCTTTTAGAAACTAAGTGTAAACGCTCAAAACTTTATTCAAACATTGTTATAGAAAAGATATTAGCTACGAGATTTCAGATTTTCAGATTTTAGATAAAGAAGTGAGTCCTTTCTACACTAGACAATATGATTTAAAGACAAAATTCTAATGCAACTTTTAGAAACTAAATGATATTACTCACTAGATTTATAAAATATGATTTACTACTCATGATTATGATTCTCAACTTTCAGTTACTCCAGCTTATGTGAGTCCTCTACATTTAGCATGTATTATTATAAATTGTGATGACATAGAGATATTATTTTAGTTATGCATTCACTCTATATTCAGTAAATTCTCAAAGTAATGCTCCATATATATGTCTATGTGCTACATTATCTCATAATGTAGGTTTAAGTTCTTAGTTTCAGAAGCGTGAGTGATTTCGAGCACCTCCATCTACATCCCGATAGTTGGTGAGTCCTCATAGTTTGGGGACTTAGTCTTTTAGTTTTTCAATTTATTAGTATATATGCTTCAGATAATTCGTGTCAACTGGGTTTTGTTCCAGTAACTCTCTAGATATGATTTCACATTATTCTGTATTGTTTGTTTAGACTATTGGGTCTAGTATTTTCCAAAGATTATATTTAGATATTCTCAGTTAGCTCAGATAGATTTCTGCATTCTAGTTTTTATATTATATCTATATTCCCTTGTTATGAGATTCTGACTTAGTAGAAGGCAGACAGGGTTAGCTTAGGGCTACTCATAGTCTTGAGCATTATGTGACGTCTCGGGACCTAATTTTGGGGCTTTACAAACTTGGTATAAGATCCTAAGGTTTATAAGTATTCTAGGGAGTCAGACAAGCTGCGTTACGTAGATTCTTGATCATGGGTATGAAGTGCGCCACATTTATAAACAAGAGGCTACGAGACATTTGTAGGAAATCATCTCTTTCTTTTATGATCTATCGTAATTATAGTATCTCTATCTGCTTTTAACCCCTGCTTTTATGTGACAATTGAATATGCCTCCTCGTCGAGCTAATGCCCGCAGAAATGATAACCAACCACCCCAGCCTACTGATCCTCTGAAAGGGAATGTATTCCATGCTGAATTTTAGGCTGCCTTTCAGGTATTGTAGTGACTGCCAATGTTCAAGGCAACCATCATGCCTATGTCCCACTTTAGCAGAATGGTAATTTAACAGTAGCCAGAATCTGAAACTTTATGAGAATGAATCTGCCAGAGTTTATTGGGTCAAAAGAAGGTAAGGACCCATAACTTTATTTAGATGAGGTGAAGAAGATCACCTAGATTATGCATATTTCTAAAAAGGAGAGTGTAAAGTTGACATCTTATAGATTGAAGGACATTGCGTATGATTACGTGGTTATGTGGAAGAATGGTAAAGGTGAGAATGTAACTCCTATGAGTTAGCAAGTGTTTCAGAATGCATTTCTAGATAGGTTCTTTTTGCGTGAAATAAGAAAATCAAAGATAGATGAGTTTGTGAACTTGAGACAGGGCTCGATGATAGTGAAAAAGTACTACCATAAGTTTAATAGTTGTCGAAGTATGCCCCTGATATGATGGCTTATTCTAGTCCAAGTATGAGTAATTTTGTTACTGGAGTATCTGGTTTAGTACTCAAAGAGTGTAAGATTGCCATACTTATTGGAGACATAGATTTTACAAGGTTGATAATTCATGCTCAACAGATTGAGGAAGAGAAGTTGAAGGGAAGAGAGGGGAAATAAGAAATCTAGAACCGAGCTATTTGAGTATGGCCGAACTAGGTCAGGAGGAGGGGATCGTTCACAGTTTCAGAATCATTCATCTATGCTAGCACCATCTTCAGCTTGAGCACTCGCTCCAGAGCTAGGTAGGAGTAGTGGGGTAAGAATTCTTTGTCCAGATCTCAGAATAATGTGAGTGAGAAACCATTTATCCTCCATGTGCTACGTGTAGTAAGAATTATCTTGGTTAGTGCTTGTTGGGGAAGAAAGGTTGTTATGGTTGTGGTAAGCTGGGATACAGAATCAGAGAGTGTCCGTATGCTAAGAAGGAAACCAAGGATGTTCGTCCCCAGACCCAAGCTATTCGTGCACTAGCTCCTCTCGCTCGCCTAGTTCATCCTCAGGGAGCATCATCTAATACCGATGACGGTCAGTGCCATAATCAGTTTAATTCTTTACCCCCCATCAGGAGCATGAGAAGTCACCAGTGGTTGTTACTAGTATGTTTTATGTCTTTCATCTTGATTTTTTTGTTGTTAAACCCCAGGTTGAGTTTTCTTATGTGACCCCATTAGCTGTAGTGGATTTTTAAATAGGTCATGAAAAGATCCTTGAGCCCTTCTTAGTTTCTACCCTAGTGGGTAAGTCAGTTATTTCCAAATAGATCTATTGGAAGTGTCCTGTCACTATCCCTCATAAGATCATGCTAGCAGACTTAATAGAGTTAGATATGGTTGACTCTGACCTTATTCTTGATATATATTGGCTTCATTTTTATTATGAATCCATATATTGTCGCATTCGAGTAGTGTAGTTTCAGCTACCAGATGAGCCAATCTTTGAGTGGGAAGGTAATTCAGTGTCTCCCATGAGTCATTTCATATCTTAAAACTAGAAAGTTGATCTCGAAAGGTTTATCTATCATCTTGTTCGAGTTAAAGACATTAATTCTGAGACCCCAATAGTTCAGTTAGTTAGTGCAGTTAATGAGTTTCCTGATGTCTTTCCCAAAGAATTGCCAGGGGTAACCCCCGATAGAGAAATAGAATTAGGTATTGACCTTCCCCCAGACACTCATCTTATCTCTATTCCTCCATATCATATGGCTCCAGCCGAGCTTAAAGAGTTAAAAAATAGCCCAAATATCTTTTAGATAAAGCTTTCTTAAGGACCAGTGTTTCTTTATGGGACGCTCCCGTCCTATTCGTGCAAAAGAAAGATGGTTCTTTGCGAATGTGCATTGACTATCATCAGCTGAATAAAGTCATAGTAAAAAAAAATATCCTCTTCTTAGAATCGATGATTTATTCGGTCAACTCTAAGGTGCAAGTTACTTCTCAAAGATAGACCTTAGATCCGGCTATCATCGGCTTAGAGTAAGGGAATGTGATGTTCCAAAGACAACTTTTAAAACCCGTTATGGTTATTTCAAGTTTCTAGTCATGTCTTTCGGACTAAGAAATTCCCCCGCAGCCTTTATGGACTTGATAAACATAGTGTTCAAATATTATCTGGATATGTTTTTCATAGTCTTTATCGATGATATTCTGGTCTACTCTCATAGTGAGGATGATCATGCAGACAATCTTAGAATTATGTTGCAAACTCTTAGGGATCACTAGTTGTTCGCCAAATTTAAATAGTGTGATTTTTGGATAAGATCAGTAGCTATCCTTGGTCATATTATTTCCATTGATGGTACTAGAGTTGATCCCCAACAGACGAATACAATAAGAAACTAGCCTAGATCTATTTCTCTGTCAGACATTAGAAGTTTCTTGGGTATAGCTGGCTATTACAGATGTTTCATTAAGGGTTTCTCATCTATTGTGTCTCCTATGTCTAGATTAACCTAGAAGAAAGTTATGTTTCAGTGGTGAGATTCCTGTGAGAAGAGTTTTCAGGAGTCTGAGACTCGACTCACTTCAACCCTAATTTTAACATTACTTGATGGTACAGATGTGTTCATTGTATATTGTGATGCTTCTAGAATCGGTTTGAGTTGTATTTAAATGAAAAGAGGCAAGGTCATAGCCTACGCCTCTAGACAACTTAAACCTTACAAAAAGAACTACACTACCCGTGATCTTGAGTTAGTTTCTGTTTTGTTTGCATTGAAAATCTGTAGGCACTATCTTTATAGGGTGCATGTTGATGTGTTTATGTACAACAAAAGTTTGTAGTATCTGTCCACTCAGAAGGAGTTGAATTTTCAATAGAGAAGGTGATTATAATTATTGAAGGATTATGATATAAGTGTGTTGTATCATTCGAGCAAGGCCAATGTAGTGGCATACCCCTTAGTAAATTTTTCATGGGTAGTGTTGCTCATGTGGAGGATGATAAGAGAGATTTAGTTTGGAAAGTTCACCAGTTGGTAGATTGGGTGTGAGGTTGGTTGACTCAACTGAAGGGAATGTTTGGGTCCAGAGTAGTTCCGAATCTTCTCTAGTACCACAAATATGTACCACGACTTGTGGAAAATCTATTGGTGGACTGGTATGAAGAAAGATATAGCAGAATTTTTTGCCAAGTGTCCAACTTGTTAACAGGTTAAGGTAGAAAACCAAAGACCTGGTGGTACTTTGCAGGATTTTGGTATCTCCACTTGGATATAGGAAGAGGTGAATCTGGACTTGGAGGCTGGATTACCCTATACACATCATTAGCATGATTCGATTTGCGTTATCGTAGATAGATTGACTAAGTTAGCTCATTGCTTGTTAGTTCACACATCCTACACAGCTGCAGATTTTTCTAAGTCATATAGCAGAGAGTTAGTCAGGTTGCATGGAGTTTCTTTATCTATCATATTAGATAGGGGTACTCAGTTTATATGTCAATTTCAGAAAGCCTTTCAGAAGGGTCTTGGTACCTAAGTTCATCTTAGTTCATCTTTTCATCCGCATATAGATGGTTCGGCAGAAAGGACCATTCAAACTTTAGAGGATATGTTGAGGGCATGTGTTATTGATTTCAAAGGCATTTGGGATGACCACTTTTCGTTAATTGAGTTTGCCTACAATAACA
>JAPEIP010000003.1:100226074-100266217 GCA_026120095.1 Capsicum chinense
TTCTGACTTAGTAGAAGGCAGACAGGGTTAGCTTAGGGCTACTCATAGTCTTGAGCATTATGTGACGTCTCGGGACCTAATTTTGGGGCTTTACAAACTTGGTATAAGATCCTAAGGTTTATAAGTATTCTAGGGAGTCAGACAAGCTGCGTTACGTAGATTCTTGATCATGGGTATGAAGTGCGCCACATTTATAAACAAGAGGCTACGAGACATTTGTAGGAAATCATCTCTTTCTTTTATGATCTATCGTAATTATAGTATCTCTATCTGCTTTTAACCCCTGCTTTTATGTGACAATTGAATATGCCTCCTCGTCGAGCTAATGCCCGCAGAAATGATAACCAACCACCCCAGCCTACTGATCCTCTGAAAGGGAATGTATTCCATGCTGAATTTTAGGCTGCCTTTCAGGTATTGTAGTGACTGCCAATGTTCAAGGCAACCATCATGCCTATGTCCCACTTTAGCAGAATGGTAATTTAACAGTAGCCAGAATCTGAAACTTTATGAGAATGAATCTGCCAGAGTTTATTGGGTCAAAAGAAGGTAAGGACCCATAACTTTATTTAGATGAGGTGAAGAAGATCACCTAGATTATGCATATTTCTAAAAAGGAGAGTGTAAAGTTGACATCTTATAGATTGAAGGACATTGCGTATGATTACGTGGTTATGTGGAAGAATGGTAAAGGTGAGAATGTAACTCCTATGAGTTAGCAAGTGTTTCAGAATGCATTTCTAGATAGGTTCTTTTTGCGTGAAATAAGAAAATCAAAGATAGATGAGTTTGTGAACTTGAGACAGGGCTCGATGATAGTGAAAAAGTACTACCATAAGTTTAATAGTTGTCGAAGTATGCCCCTGATATGATGGCTTATTCTAGTCCAAGTATGAGTAATTTTGTTACTGGAGTATCTGGTTTAGTACTCAAAGAGTGTAAGATTGCCATACTTATTGGAGACATAGATTTTACAAGGTTGATAATTCATGCTCAACAGATTGAGGAAGAGAAGTTGAAGGGAAGAGAGGGGAAATAAGAAATCTAGAACCGAGCTATTTGAGTATGGCCGAACTAGGTCAGGAGGAGGGGATCGTTCACAGTTTCAGAATCATTCATCTATGCTAGCACCATCTTCAGCTTGAGCACTCGCTCCAGAGCTAGGTAGGAGTAGTGGGGTAAGAATTCTTTGTCCAGATCTCAGAATAATGTGAGTGAGAAACCATTTATCCTCCATGTGCTACGTGTAGTAAGAATTATCTTGGTTAGTGCTTGTTGGGGAAGAAAGGTTGTTATGGTTGTGGTAAGCTGGGATACAGAATCAGAGAGTGTCCGTATGCTAAGAAGGAAACCAAGGATGTTCGTCCCCAGACCCAAGCTATTCGTGCACTAGCTCCTCTCGCTCGCCTAGTTCATCCTCAGGGAGCATCATCTAATACCGATGACGGTCAGTGCCATAATCAGTTTAATTCTTTACCCCCCATCAGGAGCATGAGAAGTCACCAGTGGTTGTTACTAGTATGTTTTATGTCTTTCATCTTGATTTTTTTGTTGTTAAACCCCAGGTTGAGTTTTCTTATGTGACCCCATTAGCTGTAGTGGATTTTTAAATAGGTCATGAAAAGATCCTTGAGCCCTTCTTAGTTTCTACCCTAGTGGGTAAGTCAGTTATTTCCAAATAGATCTATTGGAAGTGTCCTGTCACTATCCCTCATAAGATCATGCTAGCAGACTTAATAGAGTTAGATATGGTTGACTCTGACCTTATTCTTGATATATATTGGCTTCATTTTTATTATGAATCCATATATTGTCGCATTCGAGTAGTGTAGTTTCAGCTACCAGATGAGCCAATCTTTGAGTGGGAAGGTAATTCAGTGTCTCCCATGAGTCATTTCATATCTTAAAACTAGAAAGTTGATCTCGAAAGGTTTATCTATCATCTTGTTCGAGTTAAAGACATTAATTCTGAGACCCCAATAGTTCAGTTAGTTAGTGCAGTTAATGAGTTTCCTGATGTCTTTCCCAAAGAATTGCCAGGGGTAACCCCCGATAGAGAAATAGAATTAGGTATTGACCTTCCCCCAGACACTCATCTTATCTCTATTCCTCCATATCATATGGCTCCAGCCGAGCTTAAAGAGTTAAAAAATAGCCCAAATATCTTTTAGATAAAGCTTTCTTAAGGACCAGTGTTTCTTTATGGGACGCTCCCGTCCTATTCGTGCAAAAGAAAGATGGTTCTTTGCGAATGTGCATTGACTATCATCAGCTGAATAAAGTCATAGTAAAAAAAAATATCCTCTTCTTAGAATCGATGATTTATTCGGTCAACTCTAAGGTGCAAGTTACTTCTCAAAGATAGACCTTAGATCCGGCTATCATCGGCTTAGAGTAAGGGAATGTGATGTTCCAAAGACAACTTTTAAAACCCGTTATGGTTATTTCAAGTTTCTAGTCATGTCTTTCGGACTAAGAAATTCCCCCGCAGCCTTTATGGACTTGATAAACATAGTGTTCAAATATTATCTGGATATGTTTTTCATAGTCTTTATCGATGATATTCTGGTCTACTCTCATAGTGAGGATGATCATGCAGACAATCTTAGAATTATGTTGCAAACTCTTAGGGATCACTAGTTGTTCGCCAAATTTAAATAGTGTGATTTTTGGATAAGATCAGTAGCTATCCTTGGTCATATTATTTCCATTGATGGTACTAGAGTTGATCCCCAACAGACGAATACAATAAGAAACTAGCCTAGATCTATTTCTCTGTCAGACATTAGAAGTTTCTTGGGTATAGCTGGCTATTACAGATGTTTCATTAAGGGTTTCTCATCTATTGTGTCTCCTATGTCTAGATTAACCTAGAAGAAAGTTATGTTTCAGTGGTGAGATTCCTGTGAGAAGAGTTTTCAGGAGTCTGAGACTCGACTCACTTCAACCCTAATTTTAACATTACTTGATGGTACAGATGTGTTCATTGTATATTGTGATGCTTCTAGAATCGGTTTGAGTTGTATTTAAATGAAAAGAGGCAAGGTCATAGCCTACGCCTCTAGACAACTTAAACCTTACAAAAAGAACTACACTACCCGTGATCTTGAGTTAGTTTCTGTTTTGTTTGCATTGAAAATCTGTAGGCACTATCTTTATAGGGTGCATGTTGATGTGTTTATGTACAACAAAAGTTTGTAGTATCTGTCCACTCAGAAGGAGTTGAATTTTCAATAGAGAAGGTGATTATAATTATTGAAGGATTATGATATAAGTGTGTTGTATCATTCGAGCAAGGCCAATGTAGTGGCATACCCCTTAGTAAATTTTTCATGGGTAGTGTTGCTCATGTGGAGGATGATAAGAGAGATTTAGTTTGGAAAGTTCACCAGTTGGTAGATTGGGTGTGAGGTTGGTTGACTCAACTGAAGGGAATGTTTGGGTCCAGAGTAGTTCCGAATCTTCTCTAGTACCACAAATATGTACCACGACTTGTGGAAAATCTATTGGTGGACTGGTATGAAGAAAGATATAGCAGAATTTTTTGCCAAGTGTCCAACTTGTTAACAGGTTAAGGTAGAAAACCAAAGACCTGGTGGTACTTTGCAGGATTTTGGTATCTCCACTTGGATATAGGAAGAGGTGAATCTGGACTTGGAGGCTGGATTACCCTATACACATCATTAGCATGATTCGATTTGCGTTATCGTAGATAGATTGACTAAGTTAGCTCATTGCTTGTTAGTTCACACATCCTACACAGCTGCAGATTTTTCTAAGTCATATAGCAGAGAGTTAGTCAGGTTGCATGGAGTTTCTTTATCTATCATATTAGATAGGGGTACTCAGTTTATATGTCAATTTCAGAAAGCCTTTCAGAAGGGTCTTGGTACCTAAGTTCATCTTAGTTCATCTTTTCATCCGCATATAGATGGTTCGGCAGAAAGGACCATTCAAACTTTAGAGGATATGTTGAGGGCATGTGTTATTGATTTCAAAGGCATTTGGGATGACCACTTTTCGTTAATTGAGTTTGCCTACAATAACAGTTACCATGCTAGCATTCAGATGGCTCTGTTTAGGCTCTTTATGGGCGGAGATGTAGATGACCATTTTATTGGTTCGAAGTGGGTAAAACTGCTTTGTTTGGGCCAGATATGGTGTTTGAATCCATGGACAAAGTGCAGTTGATTCGAGAGAGATTGAAAGTAGCCCAGAGTCCTCAGAAATCTTATTTAGACGTAAGGAGAAAAGATCTTAAGTTTGAGGTTGATGACCTTATGCATTTGAAATTTTCACCCATAAAGGGTGTGAAGAGATTTGGCAAAAAGGGGAATCTTAGTCTACGATTGTAGGGCCCTATTGAATTTTGAGTCATGTTGGGAAGGTAGCATATGAGCATAAGGTACCCGTATATTTGTCCTCAGTTCATCTAGTGTTCCATGTGTCCTTGTTGAAGAAGTGCATAGACGATTCAGCTGTTGTAGTCACTCTAGAAAGGACAAATATTCATAATCGTCTCTCATATGAAGAAGTTCCAGTAGAGATTCTTGATCATTAGATCTGTAGACTAAGGACCAAATAAGTTCCCTTTGTCACAGGTTTGTGGCGAAATCAATTAGTTAAGTGTGCAATTTGGGAAACAGAAGCAGACATGCATACCAAGTATCCTTATTTTTTCTCCATGAACTTAGATTCAGCCAAATGCAACAATCTTCCTTAATTTAGTTCTTTTCCAGTCTCAAATTCAACTATATAGTTATCTTCATGTAAATTCATGCACTCACAGATTAGCGTAGTCGTTCAGTATGTTCTAGATTCAATCATGCAGTTTTTTCAGTTGTGCATGTCAGCACATAGCCTTAGATTCCTTAGTATTTTCAGCTTATCCAGCTACATTCGAGGATGAATGTTCCCAAGGAGGAGATAATGTAATACCCCACACTTTTTCATAGCTCAATTTAGCTCCTAAAATGTCAAGGGTTAGTTTCAAAAAATTAATAACCACTTATATATATATATATATATATATAGAGAGAGAGAGAGAGAGAGAGAATTTTCTAGTTCTAGACCTTCCATTGTATAGAAAATTGAATTAGCTTTCAAACGATACCAATTTCGCCTAAATCCGATACTCGGTTTATAATTTATGGCGTTTTGAGTAATATAGTATGGCATTTCGACAAACACCGCATCGCGGTGAAGACCAAAATGGAAATTTTCAATTTTCAATGGACCTCTACGATGTTGAAGTCCCATTTCCCAATTGTGGATTTATAGTAGCTCACAGAGATGGTGGCGCATTGCGGTGATGGCCTAAATGGTATTTCAGTGGCTTACCGCGATAGCTCCACGTCGCATTGATTTTCCAATTTGCAATAGTAAATTTCTAGTGAGGCAATGCGATAGTGGTGCGTCGCGGTAGCATGCCAAATCAGGAATTTTCTTTCTCTTCCAGTTCTGATTAAAATTTTAAAACAGATAGTTTGGGCTTTTCCCTTGCCCTAATTAGTGGATAACACTAGATTAAGCTCATTCTACGCACTTTATGCATATTTTTCATCAATTTTCTTTAAAAGAAAAACTCTAGAGCTCCAAAATTACTCCCCAAGAAATAAAATTTCCTCCATTTTTCTTCTAAGATAACTCAAGATTAAGGATTCCCAATTCAAGTACTTCAAGAATTCATCTTCAAAAGCACAAATAGGAATCCAAAATCAAGTGTTCTCATCAATTTCACCAATTAAGGTATGTGAGGTTTATGAACAAGGATATTCTTTCATCCTTATGCCCAAAAACTAGTTTTTAATATAAATTTACAAGATTTTGTATGAATATATATGAGTTCAAAATTAGGGTTCATTCCCATTGTTGTTATTTGGAAGATTATGAGATATCAAGTGATTTAGAAGTTGAATTGCATGTCTATCTTCGTATTATCATATCTATTGCAGTAAATCCTAGTTTTTTAGTTGAATTAGAAATACTTACATTATCAAGCATGTACATTATGATGTTTTGACATGAATTTGATGCATGGGTCATTAATCCCTAATTGAGTATTGCTATTTCAAGATTTATTGTGCTACAACCACCCTATGACTAGATTATTTTTAGAATTTTGATAAAGATTTGATCTTTTGATCTTAGCTTAGATGTGAAATCCACTTTACAGTTTCAGATTACAATTTAACTTAGTAATTATATAGTTAGTTTTCGTAATAAACCATTATACTATATTTTTAAAGTGGATTTCCAAAAGAATGAGCATACAAATTAAAGGGGGCAGTATTTAGCACTGAGTTGGGTATGTTCTCATGCCCTAGAACTTCAAGCCAACGTAAGTTCAGATTATCAGATTATTCCCATTTCTATATGGATGACAGGTACAAAGGTGATCTCTTAGATTAGGTTATACTCCTTGGCAAGAGTATGACACCTCTCCCTAATGTGAGGTTTTCCCATAAGGGGACAAGACGTTGGACTCCATGATAGATCACATGTTTTATGTTGGTTTGAAGAACCTCCCTAACAGTAAAGGCTTGTAGAATAGTTTTAAAAGTATTTCCTTATAGACTACAAACTACTTATTTCAGAACAGAATAATCCTAACAGAAAATCTTTTAGAAACTAAGTGTAAAGGTTCACAACTTTATTCAAACATTGTTATACAAAAGATATTAGCTATGAGATTTTAGATTTTCAGATTTCAGATACAGAAATGAGTCCTTTCTACACTAGATAATATGATTTAAAGACAGAATAACAATACTGCTTTTAGAAACTAAATGTTATGACTCACTAGATTTATAAAGTATGATTTTTTACTCATGATTATGATTCTCAACTTTCAGTTACTCCAGCTTATATGAGTCCTTTACATTTAGCATGCATTATTTTATAAATTTTGGTGACGTTGAGATATTATTTTACTTATGTACTCACCCCTATATACTTAGTACATTCTCAAAGTACTGATCCACTTATACATCTATGTGCTACTTTGTCTCATAATGTAGGTTCAGGTGCTCAGTTTCAGCAGCGTGAGTGATTTTGAGCATCTCCTTCTACATCCCGACAGTTGATGAGTCCTCATAGTTTGGGGACTCCTCATAGTTTGGGGACTAAGTCTTTCAGTTTATTAGTATATATGATTCAGATAGTTTAAGTTAACTAAGGGTTTGTCCTAGTGACTCTTTAGTTATTTATAGTAGAGGCTTGTCAGACTACTTGATATGATTTCAGATTATTTCATATTGATTGTTTAGACTATTGAGTCTAGTATTTTCTAGGGATTATATTTATATATTCTCAGTTAGCTCATACAGATTTCCCCAATCTAGTTTTTATATTATATCTATATTCCCTTGTTACGAGATTCAGATATAGTAGAAGGTAGATAGGGTTAGCTTAAGGCTACTCGTAGTCTTGAGCTTTGTGTGAAATCTCGAGACCTATTTTTGGGGAATTACAAACTTGGTATCAAATACTAAGGTTTATTAGAGCTTTGGAGAGTCAAACAAGACACGTTACGCAGAGTCTTGATCATGGGTGTGAAGCGCGCCACATTTATGAGCAAGAGGCTATGAGGCATTTTTAGGAAATCATTTCTTTTTTCATGATCTATTGTGCTTATAGTATCTTTTTCTACTTTTAACTCATTCTTTTATATGACAGTTTAATATACCTCATCGTCAATCTAATGTCTACAGAAATGATAACCAGCCACCTCAGCTTGCTGACCCTCTGAATGAGATTGTATCACATGCTGAATTTTGGGCCATTTTTTGGCATTGGCCCTGATAGTGACTGCCAATGTTCAGGGCAACCATCATGCGATAGTCCCACTTTAGCAGAGTGGTGATTTATTAGCAGCCAAAATCTGATACTTCATGAGAATAACTCTGCTAGAGTTCTTTGGGTTAAAAGCAGGTGAGGACCCTTAAATTTATTTAGATGAGGTGAAGAAGATCACCAGATTATGCATGTTTCTGAAGAGGAGAGTGTGGATTTAGCATTCTATATATTGAAGGATATAACGTATCATTGGATGGTTATGTGGATGAATGGTAGAGATGAGAATGCAACTCCTATACATTGGCAAGTATTTCAGAATACATTTCTAGATAAGTTCTTTCTGCGTGAAATAAGAGAAGCTAGGATAGAGGAGTTTGTGAATATGAGGTAGGGATTGATGATAGTAAAGGAGTACTGCCTTATGTTCAATTAGTTGTCTAAGTATGCGCCTGATATAATGGCTGATCCTAGGGCAAGTATAGGTAAGTTTGTTATTGAATTATCTAGTTTGGTACTCAAAGAGTGTAAAACTGCCATGCCTATTAGGAATATGAATCTTGCTAGGTTGATGATTCATGCTCAGAAGATTGAGGCAGAGAATTTAAAGAGAAGATAAAGGGGAAATAAGAAGACTAGAATCAGGCAGTTTGAGTATGGCCAGACTAGGCCTGGAGTGGGAAATTATTCGTAGTTTCAGAATTGGTCATCTATGCTAGCACCATCTTCAGCTAGTGCTCCTACTCCCAGAGCTAGGTAGGAGTAGTGCGGTAAGACTTCTATGTCTAGATCTCAGAATAGTATGAGTGGAAAACTAGTTATCCTCTATGTGTTAAGTGTGGTAAGAATTATACTAGTGAGTGCTTATTAGGGAAGAAGGGTTGTTATGGTTATGGTAAGTTCTGACACGAAATCAGAGAGTATTCGCATGCTAATCAGGGAAATAGGGATGTTCATCCCCAGACCCAGGCTACTAGAACATAGATTCTCTCGCTCGTCTAGTTTCTTATCAGGGAGTATCATCCAGTATCGATGACGATCAATGCCATAATCAGTTTTATGCTTTAGAAGGATTCACCAGATGTTATTACTGGTATGCTTCATGTCTTTCATATTATATTTATATGTGGTTAGACCCCATGTCAAGTTTCTCTTATGTGACCTCATTAGCTGCAGTAATTTTGAAATAGGTCCCGAAAGATCCTTGAGCCCTTCTTAGTTTCTACTCTAGTGTATGAGTCAGTTGTTTCCAAACAGATCTATAGAAAGTATCCTATCACTGTCCCTCATAAGATCATGCTAGCAGACTTAATAGAGTTAGATATGGTTGACTTTGACTTTATTCTTGGTATGGATTGGCTCTATTCTTGTTATGAATCCATAGATTGTCGCACCCAAGTAGTGAAGGTTCAGTTTCCAGATGAGCCAATCTTTGAGTAGGAAGGTAATTCAGTGTCTGCCAAGAGTTATTTCATATCTTATCTTAATTCTAGAAAGTTGATCTCCAAAGGGTTTATCTATCATATCGTTCGAGTCAAAGACACTAAATCTGAGACCCCAACAATTCAGTTAGTTAGTGTAGTCAATGAGTTTCCTGATATCTTTCTCAAATATTTTCCAGGGGTAACTCCTGATAGGGAAATACAATTTGGTATAGACCTTTTCCCAGACACTCAGCCTATATCTATTCCTCTATACCATATGGCTCCAGTAGAACTTAACGAGTTAAAAGAACAGCTCAAAGATCTTTTAGATAAAGGTTTCCTAAGGATTAATGTTTCTCCATGGGGTACTCTTGTCCTATTCGTATGAAAGAAAGATGGTTCTTTGCGAATGTGCATTGACTATTATCAACTGAATAAAGTCACAATAAAAAAATATTTCTCTTTCTAGAATCGATTATTTATTCGATCAACTCCAAGGTGCAAGTTACTTCTCAAAGATAGACCTTAGATCTGGCTATCATCAGCTTAGATTAAGGGAATATGATATTTCAAAGATAGCTTTCAAAACCCGTTATGGTCATTTTGAGTTTCTAGTCTTGTCCTTCGGACTAAAAAATGCCCTCGCAGCCTTCATGTACTCGATGAACAGAGTGTTTAAACAGTATCTGGACATGTTTGTCATAGTCTTTATGGATGATATTCTTGTCTACACTCGTAGTGAGGATGATCATGCAGACCATCTTAGAATTGTGTTACAAACTTTTAGGGATCACTAGTTGTTTGCCAAATTTAAAAAGTGTAATTTTTGGCTAAGATCAGTAGATTTCCTTGGTCATACTATTTCCAGTGATAGTACTAGAGTTGATCCCCAATAGATGGATAAAGTAAGAAACTGGTCTAGATCTATTTCTCCATTAGACATTAGAAGTTTCTTGGGTATAGCTGGCTATTACAGATGTTTCATTGAGGGTTTCTCATCTATTGCGTCTCCTATGTTTAGATTGACTCAGAAAATAGTTAAGTTTCAGTGGTCAGATTCCTGCTAAAAGAGATTTCAGGAGTTGAAGACTCAGCTCACTTCAGCCCCAGTTTTAGCATTAACTAATGGTACAGATGCGTTCGTTGTATATTCTGATGCTACTTGAATCGGTTTGGGTTGTGTTTTGATAAAGAGAGGAAAGGTCAAAGCCTACGCCTCTAAAACATTAAACCTCATGAAAAGAACTATGCTACCATGATCTTGAGTTAGCTGATGTTATGTTTCCATTGAAACTCTAGAGGCACTATCCTTATGGGGTACATGTTGACATAATTATAAACCACAAAAGTTTGCAGTATGTGTTCACTTAGAGGGAGTTGAATCTTTGATAGATAAAGTGGTTATAATTGTTGAAGAATTATGATATGAGTATGTTGTATCATCAGGATAAGTCCAATATAGTGGCAGACGTCCTTAGTAGATTTTTCATTGGTAGTGTTGCTTATGTGGAGGGTGATAAGAGAGAGTTGGTTTGGGTAGTTCACCAGTTAACTAGATTGGCTGTTAGGTTGGTTGATTGAGTTGAAGGGAATGTTTAGGTCCAGAGTAGTTTTGAATCTTCTCTAGTTTCAGAAGTAAAAGAAATGAAGGATAAGGATCCTAGTTTGGCCAAACTGAAGGGTTCAGTTAAAGACCAAATGATAAGAGTTTTTTTCCCAAGGAGGAGATGTTGTGTTGAGGTACCAGAGTAGATTGTGTATGCCAGGTGTTGATGATTTGAGGTAGCAAATTATAGCGGAATCGCATGGTGCGCATTACTTCATTCTTACAGGAGCCACTAAGAAGTACCACAACTTGCGAGAAATCTATTGGTGGAGTGGTATGAAGAAAGATATAGTAGAAATTTGTAGCCAAGTATGCAACTTCTCAATAAGTTAAGGTAGAACACCAAAGAATTAGTGGTATGTTGCAGGAGTTTTGTATCTCCTCTTAGAAGTGGGAAGAGGTGAATATGGACTTTGTGACTGGATTACCCCATTCGTGTCATCATCAATATGATTCGATTTGGGTTATAATAGACAGATTGACTAAGCTCATTTCTTGCCAGTTCACATATCCTATACAATTGAAGACTATCCTAAGTTGTATATCAGATAGTTAGTCAGGTTGCATGGAGTTCCTTTATATATCCTCTCAGATAGGGGTAACATAGGATTAAGCTCATTCTAAGCGCTTTATACATATTTTTCATCAATTCTCTCTAAAATAAAAACCCTAGAGCTCAAAACTTACTCCCCAAGAAATCAAATTTCCTCCATTTTTCTTCTAAGATAACTCAAGATTAAGGATTCCCAATTCAAGAACTTCAAGAATTCATCTTTAAAATCACAAATAGAATCCAAAATCAAGTCTTCTCAGCAAATTCATCAATTAAGGTATGTGGGTTTTATGAACAAGGATATTCTTTCATCCTTATCCCCAAAAACTAGTTTTTATTACAAATTTACATGATTTTGTATGAATATGCCTGAGTTTCAAATAGTGTTCATACTCATTGTTGTTATTTGCAAGATTATGAGATTTCAAGTGATTTAGAAGTTGAATTGCATGCCTATCTTCGTATGTTCATATGTAGTGCAGTAAATTCCATTTTTGAGTTGAATTATCAATACTTACATTTTCAAGCATGTACATTATGATGTTTTGACATGAATTTGATGCATGGGTCATTAATCCCTAATTGAGTATTGTTATTTCAAAACTTATTGTGCTATAAGCACCCAACGACTAAATTATTTTTAGATTTTTGATAAGGATTTGATCTTTTGATCTCATCTTAGATATGAAATCCACTTTACTATTTTAGATTACAGTTTAACTTAGCAAATATACAGTTTGTTTTTGTAATAACTATTATATTAGATTTTTAAAATGGATTTCCAATAGAATGAGCAAACAAATTAAGGGGAGTAGTATTTAGAACCGAGTTGGGTTTCTCTGACCCCAGAACAACGACCCAACAGTGTTTCAGATTATCAGATTATTCCCATTTCTATATGGATAACTGATACAGATGTGCTAACTTAGATTAGGTTATACTCCTTGGCAAGAGTATGACACTTCTACCCAACGTGAGGTTTTCCCATAAGGGGACTAGATGTTGGACGCCATGATAGCTCACATGGTTTATGTCGGTTAGAAGAACCTCCCTAATAGTAAAGACTTCCAGAATAGTTTTAAAATTATTTCCCTACATACTACAAACTTTAGATTTTAGAACAGAATAATCCTAATAGAAATGCTTTTAGAAACTAAGTGTAAAGGCTCACAACTTTATTTAGACATTGTTATACAAAAGATATTAGCTATGAGATTTCAGATTTTTAGATTTCATATACAGAAGTGAGCCCTTTGTACACTGGATAGTATGATTTAAAGATAGAATACCAATACAACTTCTAGAAACTAAATGTTATGACTCACTAGATTTATAAAGTACGATTAACTACTCATGATTATGATTCTCAGCTTTCAGTTAGTTCAACTTATGTGAGTCCTCTATGTTTAGCATGCATTATTTTATAAATTGTGATGACGTTAAGATATTATTTTACTTATGCATTCACCCCTATATACTCAGTACATTCTCAAAGTACTGATCCATATATATGTCTATGTGCTATATTATCTCATAATGTAGGTTCAGGTGCTCAGTTTCAGCAGCGTGAGCGATTTCGAGGCTCTCCATCTACATCCCTATAGTTGGTGAGTCGTCATAGTTCGGGGACTTAGTCTTTAGTTTTTTAGTTTATTTGTATAGATGCTTTAGACAATTCGAGTCAGCTGGGAGTTTGTCCTAGTGACTTTCTAGTTATTTGTAGTAGAGGCTTGTCAGACTGCTTGATATGATTTTAATTTATTCTGTATTTATTGTTCAGACTATTGAGTCTAGTATTTTCCAGATATTATATTCAGATATTCTAAGTTAGCTCAGATAGATTTCCACATTCTAGTTTTGATATTATATCTATATTCCCTTGTTTTGAGATTTAGACTTAGTAGAAGGCAGACAGGGTTAGCTTAGGTCGACTCATAGTCTTGAGCACCATGTAAAATTTCAAGACCCATTGTCGGGGTGTTATAATTGTATGATCATGGTCTCTTGATCCTCTAATATTCTACCTAACTAGACATTAGAACTATTACATTGAGCGGGGATGCAATAATCCATTTAGCTGCATTAAGATGTCATCTTGAAAGTGAACCAATCAAGGCTTCTAGGTTTATCTCTATCCTTGATGCTAATTTAAATCTCTTATTTTATAAAAGAGTAATAACCTTACTCTGTTTACCCCTACATTCTATCCTCTTATTTCCTCTTTCGAGCTCACAAAGATGACAATGGGTGTGTTCTAAGGGTAGATAATCCTTAAAATAGTTATAAAATGGATAAATAAATAACAAAATATGATAAGCAATCAAAACCAAAACAATTCAAAGCAATAGTAATCATGTTCTTGGACTTAACCCCGGAAAGGAGGCTTTTAGCCACTCATGGACATAACTGTAATCACCATAGATGAGTACATGATAAAATCCATAAATAAAATAAATTAATAGAATAAAAACTCTAATTAAAGTGTTTTACAGCCCTCTCTAAGTTTTGAAGCTGTCCAAGGTGTCTAACATCAAGTTTAAGTCTCCTATTTAGAGGAGGAAAATTTGGCCGTCGGTGGAATAAGGTCCACAATGCCCTAGTCATTCCCATGAAATAGGGTGTTTGACCCGTTGATTATTCCCATGGAATGGAGTGTTCAACACACTAATTATTCCTATAGAATAGGGTGTGCGATGTGCTTTTTATTCCCATGGAATAGGGTGTGTGTGTAATACCCTGTAAAGTTCTCTCGTAGTCTAAGCCTATAGAATATGTCAAGTGAAGCCTTTTTTCATCTCTAAAATATTTAGGAATGACTTCTAAAGTACATAGTATTTAAATTAGATAGAGTTTTCCTAATTTTGACTTTTTATCATGTGTGAAAGAAATTGAATTATCTTTCCAACGATACCAATTTTATCTAAATTCGGTATCGAAGTGAGAATTTATGACCTTTTTACTGAGATCTATCAGAACTGCCCAGGTGCGACGGACAGGTTGATGGACTGTGGATCTTGCGATGGACCGTCGCTCGAGCTGTCACAACCAAGGCAGTAAACCCATCTAATGGCTAAGTGCGACGGTCAGGCCGATGGACCATCAAGCTTTCCCAAGCCATTGCTACAAAGGCAGTGAGCCCCTATTCTGGTCCAAGTGAAATGGTCGGAACGACAGAACATCGAGCCAGCGACGGACCATCGCACGAGCTATCTCAGACCCCGTTCAGCATTTTAAAGCCATTTTTAAAAGGGCATGTTAATTTTTTTCCACCCTTATTAATATGTAGATATATCAAAACGAAGCATAGAACTTTAGAATCATCCAAAGTATCAAGAACTAGGGTTTTTACCATAGTTTCTACATCTAACAACCTTAAGAGTCTACCATAGTTTCTACAAATTGACTTAAGATTCAAGGTTCCCATGTCAAAAGCTTCAAGAACCCTCACTCAATAGTATGAAAAAGAGCCTCAATTAAGCTTGTTCATCTATGAGTCATAATCTAAGGTATGTGGGGTTTGAACAAAGACCCTCCTTTCATCCTTGTGCCCAAAAGTTGTTTTAATTACAAAAATATATCGTTTTACATATTTTCTTATGAAATTGAAGTATGGGTTTATACCCTATGCTATTATTTTTTGATATTATGATGGTTTTAATGTTTTAGAAAGTGAAGTACATGAGTATGTTGAAATTATAATGCATATTGCAGAAAATTTCCAGATTTCTATATGATTTATTAATCTTTAAGATATCGAGCATGAATTTTGATATGTCTTAACGTGAGATTTATATATGGGTCATTAAGCCATATTTGACATTGTAATTTTAAGAACTTTTGTGCCATAAGCACCTATGATTTGAGTATTTTGAGATTATTGAGAAAGTTTTGACCTTGACGGTCATAGTAGCTTTGAAATCCACTTTTCTAAATGAGATTACAGATTTTATAGTTGGGTTCTTCATGAACCACAAGATTATTTTAAAGTGTATTTCCATGAGATGAGCATAGCTAACAAAAGAGAGTATTATTTAGTACTGAGTTGGGTAAGTTACTATGGTTTCATACCCCAGAACTACGTGCCACCATAGGATTGAGATTTATGGGCCCGAGGTCAAGATAGTGATCACTGAGTTGAGGTTATACTCCCTGGAAGGAGTATGATGCCTCTCCCCAATGTGAGGTTTCTTCTTTAGAAGGGAAAGACGTTGGACTCCATATAGCTCGCATGGTGCATATCAGTTAAGAGAACCTCCCTAATAGCAAGATTTTTAGAGTAGTTTCTTAAAGTAGAATTTTCCCAATAAGAAAGCAGCTTTCCCTATTATTAAGAGTAAGTAATCATTTTCTAAAGTAAAGTATGTTTCTTGAGATGAGATTTGTACTATGTGTTCTATTATTCATAATTTATGAGATATGCATTTTGAGATTATTCGAGCTATGTGAGTCAGTTATATGAGCATACATGATTTGTGTAAAGATTGATGATATTATTATTTTAAGTATTGCATACACCCCCATATACTCAGTACATCCTCAAAGTCTCGATCCACATATACGTCTGTGTGCTATATTGTCTCATAATATAGGTTTAGGTGTTCAGTCTCGGCAGCGTCAGTGATCTCTGAGTACCTTGATCTAAACCTCCATAGTTGGTGAGTCCTCATGGTTTGAGGAACTATTTTTCCCTAATTTCAGTCTTCATAGTAGTTGGGTTATTTCATTTCGGTTGAGTATAAGTCAGTTGGGGATGTGTCCCCATGGCTTTCTAGTTCTTGAGTAGTAAAGTCTTTGTCAAACAAGACTATCAGTGGTATTTTAGACTTTTCAGCATGTTGCTATTCAAATAATATTCTTTTGTTATTTCAGTTGAGATATGTTATGATAGTTCCATTGGTTTGCCTTATCCATCCTAAAAGTAATATTAGAAGTAGTAACAGGCTCAAAGGGTTAGCTTAGGGCTACTTGTAGCCTTAAGCACCGTGTGATGTCTTGGAATGTGATTTTGGGGTGTTACAAACTTGGTATCAGAGCCTAAGGTTAAAGGAGTCCTAGGGAGTCTAACAAGCCGCGTTAAGTAGTGTTTTGATCATTGGTGTGTAGCGCGCCACATCTATGAGAAAGAGGCTACAAGATGTTTTAGGAAAAAGTCATCTCTTTCATTTAGAATCTAACGTGCTTATAGTTGTCTCCCTCAACTATTAATTCATGCTCTCTTATTTAAGAAATTGCCTCCCCGAAGAGCTAATGCCTGTAGGAATGATAATGAGAAACCTCAGCCTGTTGATCCCTTGAATGAGACTATATATTATGCTGAGTTTCGAGCGACCTTTCAGGAATTAGCCTAAGCAGTCACCGCAAATGTCTAGGCCAATAACCAGGCCGCAGTTCCACATCAGCTGGGAGGTGACTTAGCTACTGCTAGGATCCGTGATTTTATGCGGTTGAATCCGCTAGAGTTCTATGGGTCTAAAGATGGTGAGGAACCATAGTTATATCTTAAAGAGGTGAGAAAGAGCACCCAAGTAATGCATATTTCTAAGGAAGAGAGTCTAGAGCTGGCATCTTATCGTCTGAAAGACATTTCTTATGACTGGGTTGTTGCATGGAGGAATAATAGAGGGGAAGATGCTACTCTTATGAATTGGCAGGCATTCCAGGATGTATTCTTGGATAAGTTCTTCCCACTTGAGATAAGGGAAGTGAAGATAGAGGATTTCATGAACTTGAGGCAAGGCTCTATGACTGTTAAGGAGTATTGCCTCAAGTTCAACCAATTAGCCAAGTATGCTCCTAACTTGGTAGCTAACACCCGATCTAGTATGAGTAGGTTCATGATTGGTGTGTATGGTTTTGTGCTGAAAGAGTGTAGGACTACTATGCTGAATAGGGATATGGATCTGTCCTAGCTGATGATACATGCTCAATAAATTTAGGCAGCTAAGATAAGGGAGAGATATAGAGTAAGGGAAAATAAGAGGGCTAGATCGGAGCAGTTTAAGCATAGCTAGACTAGATCCTATAGAGGGAACCGACCCTAATTTCAGGATCGTTCATCTATGCCAGCGCCTTCATCAGCTAGTTCTTCTACACTCAGAAATAGACAGGAGCAGGGAAATAGGATTTCTATGTCCAGGTCCTAGAACAGAGTAAGTAATAGACCTCGTTATCCTCCATGTACTAAGTATGGTAGGGACTAACCCGGTAAGTGCTTTGCCAATCAGAGGGGCTGTTTTGGTTGTGGCAAGATAGTCCGTAGACTTAGAGAGTGCCCATATACTAGGTAGGGGAGCAGAGATGTTCGACCTCAGACTCAGGATTCTAGTTCCCCAGCTCTTTTAGCCCATCTAGCCCCTCCTCAGGGCGCTTCATCCAGTACGGCTAGCGATAAATGCCAGAATAGATTCTATGCCTTACCATCCCATCAGGAATAGGATAATTCTATCGATATTCTACTGGTATGCTCCGTGTCTTTCACTTTGATGTTTATGTACTGTTGGACCCTGGGTTAAGTTTCTATTATGTGACCCCATTTGGTGCTGTAAACTGAAACGAATCCTGCAAAGATTCTCAAGCCTTTCCTGGTTTCTACTCCAGTAGGTGAGTCAGTTGTTACTAAGAAAGCGTATGAAAAGTGTCCTATCACTATCCTTCATAGAGTCATATTTGCTGATTTGATAGAGTTGGAGATGGTGAATTTTGATATAATTCTAGGTATAGATTGGCTTCACTCTTGTTATGCATCTATAGACTGTCATACCCGTGTGGTTAATTTTTGGTTTCCTGATGAGCCAATCTTCGAGTGGTCTAGTTGTTCAGTATCTCCCAAGAGTCACTTTATATCATATCTCAAAGCTAAAAAGTTGATATCCAAAGGCTGCTTCTACCATCTAGTTAGAGTTAAGGACACTAAGTCTGAGATTTTGACCATTCAGTCAGTCAATATAGTTAATGAGTTTCCTGATGTCTTTTCGGATGATCTCCCAAGGGTACCTCCTGATAGAGAGATAGAATTTAGGATTGAACTTCATCCCTATACACAACCTATTTCTTTTCCTCCATACCGTATGGCACCTATTGAGCTGAAGTAGTTGAAAGAGAAACTCAAAGATCTTCGTCACAAAAGTTTCATAAGGCCTAGTGTTTCTCCTTGTGGCGCACCTGTCCTATTCATGTGGAATAAAGATGATTCTTTATATATGTGAATTGACTATCATCAGCTTAATAGAGTCACAGTCAAGAATAAGTAACCTTTTCCTAGAATTGATGACCTGTTTGATCAATTGCAAGGTGTAAGTTATTTCTCTAAGATAGATCTTAGATCCAGCTATCATCAGCTTAAAGTGCGGGAATGTGATATTCCAAAGATAGCCTTCCGAACCCGCTATGGTCACTTTGAATTTCTAGTCATGTCTTTTGGGCTAACCAATGCTCTAGTAACTTTTATGGATCTTATGAATCGAGTGTTCAGACAGTATCTTGATATGTTTGTCATAGTGTTCATAGATGATATTCTTGTGTACTCTCGTACTGAGAATAATCATGCGGGTCATCTTGGAATTGTCTTGCAAACTCTCAGAGATGATTAGTTGTTCTCTAAATTCATTAAGTACGAATTTTGGCTAAGGTTAGTAGCCTTTCTCGGTCATATTATTTCAGCCGAAGGCATTAGAGTTGATCCTCAAAAGACAAAAGCTGTAAGAAATTGGCCTAGACCTATCTCTCCATCAGATATTAGAAGTTTCTTCGGTCTAGATGGCTACTACCGCCATGTTGTTGGATGTTTCTCTTCTATTGTGTCCCCCATGACCCTGTTGACCCAAAAGAAAGTTAAGTTTCTTTGGATAGATTCCTGCGAGAAAAGTTTTCAAGAGTTAAAGACCCAACTGACGTCAGCCCCTGTGTTGACTTTGCCTGATAGTATGAATGGTTTTGTGGTGTATTATGATGCCTCGAGAGTTGGTTTAGGTTGTGTGTTAATGCAGAGAGGTAAGGTTATAGCCTACACCTCTAGACAGTTGAAGCCGCATGAAAAGAATTACCCAACCCATGATCTTGAATTAGCTATTGTGGTTTTTACTATGAAAATCTAGAGATACTATTTGTATGGTGTTCATGTTGTTGTGTTTACAGACCACAAAATCTCAGAGTATGTGTTTTCTCAGAGGGAGTTGAATCTTCGTCAGAGAAGATAGTTAGAGTTGCTAAAAAATTGTGATATGAGCGTGTTGTATCATCCGGGCAAGGATAACGTAGTGGCATATGCCCTTAGTAGATTGTCTATGAGAAGTGTTGCTCATGTGGAGAAAGATAAAAAAGAGTTATATTGGGAAGTGAATCGTTTGGATAGACTGGGTGTTAGGTTGCTTAATTCAGCTGAGGGGAATGTTTGAGTTTAGAGTGGCTCTGAATTCTCTTTAGTTTCAGAAGTAAAGGAGAAGCAAGACATGGATGCTAGTTTGGTCAAACAGAAGGACTTAGTTAAGGACCAAAAGGTAAAAGTTTTCTCCCAAGGGGGAGATGGTATGTTGAGATGATGGAATAGATTGTGTGTTTTATGTGTTGGTGATTTGATGCAGTGAATTATGGCTGAGGTGCATGGTGCGCGGTATTCCATTCATCCGGATGATACCAAGATGTACTGAGACTTGTCGAGAATCTATTAGTGGAGTGGCATAAAGAAGGATATAGCAGGATTTGTGGCAAAGTGTGCAATGTGCCAACAGGTTAAGGTACAACACCAAAGACCTGGTGGTAAGTTGCAAGAGTTTGGTATACCCACTTGGAAGTAGGAAGAGGTGAATATAGATTTCGTGACTAGTTTACCTCTTTCGTATTGTTATCATGATTCTATTTGGTTTGTTGTAAACAGGTTGAGTAAGTCCGCATATTTTTTGCGAGTGTATACATTTTATAAAGCTAAGGATTATGCTAGATTATATATCTGGGAGTTAGTCAGGGTGCATAGAGTTCCCTTGTACATTATCTCAAATAGGGGTACTCAGTTCACTTCGCAGTTTTGGAAATCTTTCTAGAAGGGTCTTGGTACCAAAGTTTATTTGAGTTCTGCTTTTTTTCTGCAGAAAGATGGTCAGGCTGAGGGGACCATTCAGATTTTAGAAGATATGTTGAGGGCCTATTCACTTGATTTCCAAGGTAGTTGGGATGAGCATCTTCCACTGATTGAGTTTGCATATAACAATAGTTATCATTCTAGCTTCCGGATGGCAATATTTGTGGCTTTGTATGGTAGAAGATGTAGATCACCCATAGGTTGGTTCGAAGTGGGTAAAACTGATGTGATTGGACCTGATGCAGTGTTTGAGGCTATGTAGAAAGTTAAGTTGATTAGAGAAAGGTTGAAGACATCCCAAAGTCGTCAGAAGTCATATGCAGATGTGAGAAAAAGAGATCTTGAGTTTGAGGTGGGTGATTTGGTGTACTTGAAGATTTCACCCATGAAATGGGTGAAAAGGTTTGGAAAAAAGGGGAAGCTTAGTCCCTGTTATGTTGTCCCTTATAGAGTTTTAATCTGTGTTCGGAAAGTAGCCTATGAGGTGGATTTTCCCATAGAGTTGTTAGCTGTTCATCCTATCTTTCATGTCTCCATGCTTAAGAAGCACATTGGTGATTCTACTGTAGTAGATCCTTCAGAGAGCTCAGATATCCAGACTAGTCTTTCATTAGATGAGATTTCGGTTGAGATCCTAGATTACCAGGTCCGTAGACTAAGGAACAAAGAAGTTCCCTTGGTAAAAGTTTTGTTTCAGAATCATTCAGTTGAGGGCACTACTTGGGAAGCGGAAGCAGATATGCTAGCCAAGTACCCGCACCTTTTCTCTACGAGTTCAGATCAAGCCGAAGATATTATTCTTCCTTAATTTAGTTCCTTTCTAATCAAATTCAGCTATGTATTTATTCCTGTGAAAGCTCTTGCGCTTCCCGGAGTATTCAAAGATTTAGAAAGATTTAAAGCTATTTTAGCCATTTGTTTCAGTTGTGCATCCTTAGTTACTCGGTATCTTAATCTAACTAGAGACATTTGAGGACGAATGTTTCCAAGGGGGAGATATTGTAAGACCCCGTAAAGTTTCCTCATAGTCTAAGCCTTTAGAGCATGTCAGGTGAAGCCTTTTTTCATCTCTAAAATATTTAGGAATGACTTCTAAAGTGAGTAGTGTTTAAATAAGATAGAGTTTTCCTAATTTTAATTTTTTATCATGTGGGAAATTGAATTAGCTTTCCAACGATACTAATTTCTTCCAAATACGATATTGGAGTGAGAAAATTTGGCCATTTTACTGAGAGTTGTCAGAACCACCCAGATGCGATGGTCCGGTTGATGGACCGTCACTTGAACCGTCGCAACTAAGGCAGTAAATCCATCCAGTGTCCACGTGCGATGGTCAGGCCAACAGACCGTCGAGCTTGCGATGGACCGTTGCCCAAGCCATCGTTACTAAGGCAGTGAGCCCCTATTCTGGTCCAAGTACGAAGGTCGGACCGATGGACCATCGCATGAGCCATCGCAGACCCCGATCAATATTTTAAAGCCATTTTTAAAAGGGTTTTTTGGTCTTTTTCCACCCCTTTTAACACCTAGATATATCAAAACGAAGCATAGAACTTCAGAATCATCAAAAGCATCATGAACTAGGGTTTTCTTTCAAGATTAACATTCAAGAGAAAATCCAAATCTTTCTCTAACAACCTTAAGATTCCACCATAGTTTCTACAAATTGAGTTAAGATTCTAGGTAAGAAAACCCCTCAACGAACTTTCTATAATAACCTACCAAGCCTAGGAAACTACGAACCTCCATAGGCGTCATGGGTCTTGGCCAGTTCTTCACTGCCTCTATCTTTTGAGAATCAACTCTTATTCCTTCATCGGGTAGAATATGACCCAAGAATGCTACCGATTTTAACCAAAACTCACATTTGGAGAACTTTACATACAACTTTCGATCGCGAAGATTTGTAACACCTGCCGTAAATGATTAGCATGGTCTTCTTCTGATCTTGAATACACCAGAATATAATCTATAAATACAATAACAAATATGTCTAAGAATGGCTTAAATCACCACCTAGATATGCTTATCAAAGTTAGGCCCAAGATGAGTTTGCATCACGGACTTCTTTTACTCCTCCATCTCCAGAAGAGCTAAGGAGGAGGGGAGTACTCCCAGAGTCACCTATTAATGCTACTGAGGATGATCTGAGGAATACGGTGAAATTATTAACATGTATAGTTGCTGGACAAGGTGAAGGACCAGCTGGTCCAACTATGGGTTCTAGTGGTGTGGATAGGGCAGCCAGTTTATGGATCCAAGATTTCCTTAAATTGGACCCTCCTTAATTTACTGGTTCAGATCCTAATGAAGATCCACAAGACTTTATTGATAAAATTCAAAGGGCTTTAGATGTTATGCATGTATCTGGTAAAGAGACAGTAGAGTTAGCAGCATATCGATTAAAGGGGGTGGGTATATTGTGGTATGAAGCTTGGAAAAAGTCAAAGGGTATAGGTGCACCTTTAGCTGGTTGGGAAGAATTCAAAATAACATTTCTTGATCATTATCTTCCATTTGAGATTCAGGAGACTCGTGCAGATCAATTTTTAAATCTTTGCCAAGGAAATATGAGCGTGAGGGAGTACAGTCTTCAATTTAATTCTTTGGCCAGGTATGCTCCTAACGTGGTGGATACTATGAAGGATAAAGTTCATAGATATGTGGAAATATTGGACCCATATTTGGTTAGATATTGTACTATTGCTACCTTGAATAAATACATGGATAGAGCAAGAATACAAGCATTTGCTCAAAAGATGGAGGATCAAAGGCAAAGAAGGACATAAGAGCTGGAAAGAGAGCACTCCAAGAGGGCTAGATCTATGGGACAATTTTTTCCATCTCAGAGTGAATTTAGGCCTCGATTTTTCAATAGACCCCCTAGACAATCACCTTCCTACTACACATTATGTGTTTCTCCTCGATTCCAGGGGTTTAAGGGAAATCAATTTGGGCAAAAAAGTGAGATTAAAGGTTCACAAGTAGTGGGGTATCGAGATAAGGAGGTGCAAACCAATCAAGACCTCCTAGACAGATTTGTAAGCATTGTGGAAAAAACCATCTAGGTGCATGTCGATTTGGGACAAATTCTTGTTATTGGTGTGGCACACCGGGACACATAATGAGAGATTGCCTAAAAAGGGGCATGGCTGATATGGCACGACCTACTGGATCTACTGTTCCATCATCATCCTCGGTTCCTTATTTTGGTAGTGGTCAACAGATACCTACTGGTCGTGGTAGGGGTGTTAAGGGAGCTAGTTTTTCACTCCATTAATTGCTGGAAAATTCAAAAGTACACCAGAATTACTAGCTAAGCCATTTAAAGTGTCTACACCAATTGGCGAATCTATTATAGCTAGAAGAGTTTACCGTAATTGTATAGTAACTGTTTGTAATCATGAGTCAAAAGCTTCAATAACCCTCACTCAAGAGCAATAAAAAGAGCCCTAAGCAAGCTTGTTCATCTACGAGTCATAATTTAAGGTATGTGGAGTTTGAACAACGACACTCCTTTCGTCCTTGTGCCCAAAAGTTGTTTTAATTACAAATATATATCGTTTTACATGTTTTCTTATGAAATTAAAGTATGAGTTTATACCCTATGCTATTATTTCTTGAGATTATGATGGTTTCAATGTTTTAGAAAATGAAGTACATGAGTATGTTGAGATTATAATGCATATTGCTGAAAATTTCCAGATTTTTATATGATTTATGAATCTTTATGATATCGAGTATGAATTTTGATACGTCTTAATGTGAGATTTATATATGGGTCATTAAGCCCTATTTGAGATTTTAATTTTAAGAACTTATGTGCTATAAGCACCCATGATTTGAGTATTTTGAGATTATAGAGAAAGTTTTGACCTTGACGGTCATAGTAGCTTTGAAATCCACTTTTCTAAATGAGATTATAGATTTTATAGTTGGGTTCTTCATTAACCACAAGATTATTGTAAATTGTATTTCCATGAGATGAGCGTAGCTAACTAAAGGAAGTAGTATTTAGCACTGATTTGGGTAAGCTATTACGGTTTTATACCCCTGAAATATGTGCCACCGCAGTATTGAGATTTATGGGCCCAAGGCCGAGACAATGATCATTGAGTTGAGGTTATACTCCCTGGAAAGAGTATGATGCCTCTCTCCAATGTGAGTTTCTCCCTTAGGAGGACAAAACGTTGGACTCCATGTAGCTCGCATGGTGTATGTCGGTTAAGAGAACCTCCCTAATAGTAAGATTTTTCAGAGTAGTTTCTTAAAGTAAAATTTTCCCAAGAAGAAAGTAGCTTTCCCTATTAGTAAGAGTAAGTAATCATTTTCTAAAGTAAAGTATGTTCCTTGAGATGAGATTTATTCTATGTGTTCCATTATTCATAATTTACGAGATATGCATTTTGAGATTATTCGACTATGTGAGTCAGTTATATTTGCATACATGATTTTTGTAAAGATTGATGATATTATTATTTTAAGTATCGCATACACACCCATTTACTCAATACATTCTCAAAGTACTGATCTATATATACGTTTATATGTACATTGTCTCATAATGTTGGTTCAGGTGCTCAGTCTCAGTAGCGTCAGTGATCTCCGAGTACCTTGATCTACACCTCCATAGTTGGTGAGTCCTCATGGTCCGAGGACCTGTTTTTTCCTGATTTCAGTCTTCATAATAGTTGGGGTATTTCTTTTCAATTGAGTATGAGTCGGTTGGGTATCTTTCCCAATGGATCTCTAGTTCTTGAGTAGTAGACTCTTTGTCAGACTAGACTATCAGTGGTATTTTAGTCTTTTCATCATGTTGCTATTAAGGCAATATTCTTTTGTTATTTCAGTTGAGATATGTTATGACAGTGCCATTGTTTTGCTTTATCCATCTTAAAAGTAAGTTTTAGAAGTAGTAATAGTCTCAAAGGGTTAGCTTAGGTCTACTTGTAGCCTTAGGCACCGTGTGACGTCTCGCAATGAGATTTAGGGGCGTTACAGTGCGACGCGACCCTATTGCGGTGATACACTAGAAAGTCATTTGCAAGCCATCTTGACTTCCAAACTTGTCTTGTGCATTTGTCCTTCCATCCCAAGACTTGTGATGTTGTTTCCACTCTATTTACATCTTATTTATCATCCATATATAATCAAAATCAACTAAAAAAGTATCCTATTACATCAGACACCACAGATTAGAGCTCAAAACAACAAAACATTCAAGACAATGAACTAGAAACTTAAGCGAAGAACTAGTTTTCCCCATTTTGATCTTTAACTTGGTTTTGACTCTTGGCTTAATTCAATTGATCCTTGAAAACTATAAACAGGTTGTTCCACAGATAATTACACAATAATAGACTTAGAAACTCATTAAACACATTAGAATCCATCACGATCGACTAGAACAATACCTAGCTTAAGCTAATTACACTAGTTTTCTCGTTTGAATTCTAAGTGACCAAATTAAGCACAAACTTGTTTGAAAAACACCTTAAACATCGTCATCAAATATTTAAACACTTAGATGCTCAATTATATCATTGCTAACGCATTAAGCACACAAGTTGTCCTTAAAACAAGGCTAAATAAGCTCAGATAACAACACTGAGGTGCACAAATCCAGTTCAGAGCAGAATCTACGACCCCCATTCCAATTAACCGCATGGTGCACCCCTAAATATTTCAAAACCATTAGTTCAGACTATGAATCATTCATAAAAGCCATGGGAAAACAATTCATTCATTAAACCTTAAAAAACCTCAACCCACATTCGTAAACCACAATTTAATCACATGAATAACAATTGTAAATACATGTTTTTTTAAAAAATAAACTTTGGGGAAGAGTAACATGCCTAAGATATCAAGAATTACGAAGAGAAATAAACCCTTGGAAGCTCTAATTACAAATTCCCTTGAAATCCTAGGTGTTCTTGACTTAAAGATTTGAGATAGAAGAGTGCTTGTTTTGATTTGTGAAATGTTGAGAACAGGGTCCCCAGTATGTTTTTAAGTCATGGGTTTTTATTGAGAAAGGAGGGAATTTTACACAGTGCCCTTAGAAAATAGCTGGAAATTTATTGCGAGTGATGACGGGTTACCCTACGAATCGTGAGGATACATTACGATTCATCACCATGAGTTGTGGTCTAGACAGTAGCTCAAAGCACTCACACTGGACTAGCTATGAGTCGTACCCTACAACTCGTACTCATAATTTATGAATCGCTATGTATTATTTATACCTAGTACAAAAACTTTGGGTAACATACTTGTCACCTTATGATTGGCACATCACGACTCGTACTGAATCTTCATGACTCGTTAGGTACAAGTCATCCCCAAGACAATGACATGGGAAACCTTTACTGGTCACTCTATGATTGTGGCTTTACGACCCATATGGTGACCTTACACTCGTAAAGTGAGTCGTGGTCTGAGAAGTAAGCTCAAAATCAAGGAATTTTCTAAGGACCAAAATCTAAGGTGTTACATTCTCTCCCCTTAGGATTGTTCATCCCTAAATAATGAGATAGGGCATTCATTAGCATGATTTTAACACAAAACACAACTACACTTGGCTTTAACAAAGACAGAAAACAAAGATATTAAGGAATACACATACCTTAAGCACGATTATCCAAAATGGGAAACAGGAACGGATATTTGGACTTCATGTTCTCTTTAGCTTCCCAAATATTTTCTTCAACCTTATGATTCCTCTATAGAAACTTTACCGAAGCCACATCTTTAGTCCTCAATTGATGGAATCCTTAGTCATCAAATGATGGACTTAATTGTCTAAAATCTCGATCGAAACTTCCTCATAAGACGAGAAATTTGAAATGCCAACACCTTTCAAAGGGACTACCAAGGAAGGATCACCCACACACTTCATCAACATCGAAACATGAAACTCCAGATGGACCAAACCCAAAGTCGAAGGCAACTCCAATTCATAAGCCATATTGCCACTCTTCTCAAGATTAAGTATGGGCCAACATAAGAGGGACTAAGCTTCCCCTTCTTTCCTATCCTCATCACCGCTTTCATGGGACACACCTTCAAGAACACCCAATCACCAACATATCTAATTCCTTATGCCTCACATCTACATAGGACTTTTGAAGAATTTGGGTGGTCTTAAGACTATCCCCAATCACCTTTTAACTTTTCCATGGCCTAATGTACTAATCAGGACCAAACAATCTAGTCTCACCAACTTTGAACCACCCAATAGGAGAATGAAATGTCCTACCATTCAAAGCCTCAAATAGAGCCATCTAAATACTAAAATGTTAACTGTTATTGTACACAAACTTTATCATAGGCAAACAATAAACCCAACTACCACTAAAATCAATCACAAGGACCTTAGCATATCTTCCAAAGTTTGAATAGTCCTCTCCGCTTGTCCATCTGTTCGAGGGTGGAAAATGGTGCTAAGGTTCACCTTTGTTTCCATACCTCTTTGAAATGACTGTGAGAAGTGAGATGCGAACAACATAACTTTGTTAGATAAAATATAAACAAGCACACCATGCAACTTGATAATCTCCTGAATGAAATGCTGAGCATAATCCTCTATGAAAAATTAGTCCTCACAAGCAAAAAATGAGCAGACTTGGTCATCCTATCCACGATCATCCAAATCAAATCAAACTGATGGCTAGACAGCAGAAGACTGGTAATGCAATCCATATTTATTAGTTCCTATTTCCACACAGGCAACTCAATATCTTGAGACAAACCACTAGGTCTCAAGTATTCCACCATCAATTGTCGACAAGCCATAAACTTGGCAACGAAATTGGTCAAATCTCTCTTTATGTTGATCCACTAATAGATCTCTTTCAAATCATGGTACATCTTTGTCGAACCAGGATGAATAGTATACCTCAACTCATGAGCCTCAGCTAAAATTCTTTCTCCAAGCCCATTAAAATTAAGAACACACAATCTCCTTTGGTACCTCAAGATACCATCACTACCAATCTAAAAAGCTATAACTCTCTGATGGTCCACAGCTTTCTTGATCCACATCAAGATAGGTTACAAAACATACTTCTTCTTCATCTTAGTACCAAGAGAAAACTTCACCACCTCTTGAATGATCAACTCAACATCCTCAGAATTCTAAATACAAACTCTAAGATTAGCCAAATAGTGAATATCTATCACCAACCCTCACTTATCCTCATCCTCATTAGATAATTCCCTGATAGATAACCTGCTAAGAGCATCAACAACCATATTTGTTTTACCTTGATAATAGTGAAGAATAATATCATAATCCTTGATCAACTCAAGTCATCTTCTTTTCTTGAGATTCAACTCCTTCTGGTTGAACAATATTACACGCTCTTGTGATCAGAATATATGTCAGCATGAACTACATACAAGTAATGGAGCCAAATTTTCAAATAAAAACCATAGCCAGTAACTCCAAATCATAAGTGAACTAATTTTTCTCATGCACCTTAACTTTCCTAGAAACATACAATACCACCCTTCTATACTCCACCAAAACACAACCCAGTCCTATACAAGATGCATCAAAATATAAAATAAAACCATCAGTTACTTCGGGTAGGGTCCAAACTAAAGTTGAAGTTAACTTATCCGTCAACTTCGTACAGCTACCCTCACAAGCATCGGACCATAAAAACCTTACCTTCTTCTGAGTCAACTTAGTTGGTATAACAACAATCAAAGAGAAACTGTCTATTAACCTCCTATAATACGTGGCCAAACCTAAAAAGCTCTCAATATTAGTTGGAGTCGTGGGTCTAGGACACTTCTTAATCACCACAACTTTTTGTGGATCCACTATGATCTTCTTACTAGAAATAACATGACTAAGGAAGGTCATAAAATTAAATCAGAACTCATACTTCAAAAACTTAGTATACAAACGTTGATACTTAAGAGTCTGTAACACTATACGGAGGTGATTAGCATAATCCTCCTCACTCTAAGAATAAACCAGGATGTTATCAATAAACACAACTATGAATAAGTCCAGAAACTTACAAAATAGCCGGTTCATAAGATCCATAAATGACCTCGGGTCATTAGTCAATCCAAGCGATATGACCAAAAACTCATAATGAACGTATCGTGTGCGAAAATTAGTCTTAGGGATATCCATCTTTCTAATCTTCAACTGAGTATAACCTGACCGAAGATCAAACTTAGAAAAATATCTAGCACCTTGAATCTAGTTGAACATGTCATCAATCCTAGGAAGGAGATACTTATTTTTCATAATGGTCTTAATCAACTATCAAAAGTCTATACATATTCGAAAGAACCGGTCCTTCTTATGCACAAAAAGCATAGGAGAACCCTATAGATAAATACTAAGGCAAATAAAACCTTTATAAAAAATCTTTCAACTACTCTTTTAGCTCTTTCAACTCAACTAGAGCCATTCTGTAAGGAGGGACAGAGATAGGACGGGTATCTGAAAGAAGGTCAACCCAAAGTCTAATTCCCTATTGAGAGGAACATCGTGAAGATCATTAGGGAGCACTTTAGTGAACTCTTTGACTATAATGTCTAATTGCAAAGAAGGCCCCTTATAATTAGAATCCTTAAACCAAACTAAATGATTTAGACTCCCTTTGGAAATCAATTTTTAGGCTCTAAGATAAGAAATAAACCTCTTCTTAGGTTCTAGAGAAATACCTTCCCACTCAATCACTGATTTATTCAAGAATTGGAAACTAACATTTCGGGTTCTATAGTTAAGAGATGCACGCGAATGGAGCCAATCCATCCTTAAAATAATATCAAAGTCTAACATATCCAATTCTATTAGATCCACCAGTGTCTCCCTACTAGAAATGGATACCACACAACCCTATAGACCTTTCTAGCCACAACAGAGTCACCCACCAGGGTAGACACTGAAAAGGGATCAGAAATACACTCATGACCAAAACCAAAAAAAATATCCACATAAGGGGTTATATAAGAAAGAGTAGATCTTAGATCAAGAAAAAAATATACATCATGAGAGAAGAGCTGTAACGTACCAGTGACAACATCCGTAGAAGCCTTAGATTCCTGATGGGTGGCAAGAGCATACAAACAATTTTTACCAGTGCCGATACTAGAAGTAGCACCCTTTAGCATAGAAGCTGAAGATGTAGCAGCCAAAACCTTATTATCTCTAAAAGCAATGCTTGAAGGAAAATCCCACTGCATGTTACCAAGATGACCATACTTAAAGTACTTATTCCTCCCCTTATCACATACTCCACGATAGATCATTTCACAAAAAATAAAAGGGATAAGATGGGGCTGACTAAACTCGAATGGCCTGAGACTGGGCACTTTTTCCCTTAAATCCAATGTCAACTGTCAGTTTGAAAGAGACAATCACCAGACGACTTAGGATATGAAGCATTAGTCGTAGAATTAGAATCAAAATTTCCACACTTCTTCGTAGAAAAATAAAAGGGATAAAATAGGGTCGACTAAGATCCAATGGCTTGAGATTGGGAACCTTATGCCCTAAATCCACTATCAGTCTGAAAGCAATGAAGACCAGATGACTTAGGATATGAAGCTTTAGCCATAGAATTAGAACAAAAATTTCCATACTTCTTCTTAGACTACAGCCTGCCATCTCTACCACTATTTTGTTGACCTCCATCCTACTTAGAATACTTGAATTACTTACTCTACCTTTCCTCTATCTCAGCTTATTTCTTTTTGTCCTTCTCTACTTACTGCATGTACACCAAAAGTCTAGAGATATCTATGTCATTATTCATCAAGGAAACCTAGCACTTCAACACCAAGTCCTGAGATAAGCCCGTATCAAACTTTCTCATCTTATACCTCATAGAAGACACTAACTCTGGACAATAATAGGACAACTAATGAAACTTCAAGACATAATCTTTTACAGTTATCCTTCCTTGTTTCAAATTCACAAACTCCTCAGCTTTTTGCTCCTCAACTCAGGAGGAAAGAAACGATCAAGAGAGGCACTAAAAAAGTTATTGGCTTAACATCATCCTCTCTCAACTGTTCCCACTACTCATACCATTGTTATGCCATTTCCTTCAGCTGTTATGTAGTGAACTCCATACCCCCGAGTTAAAAGTATGCATCACTTGAAAGATTTTTTTATCTCATCTATGAGTCCTTAAGGATCCTCCTAAACCATAGAACTAGTGAAGGTCAGAGGACTCAACCTCATGAACTGGACAACCCTTTTGACCTTAGAAAAAGGAGTCAATGGAGAAACACGCTCAGACTAGCATGACTAAGAGGCTACTAACTGAGTAAGAAAATAAATCGATTGGCAAAACTCAGTATTAAACACATCATCCTGAGGCATCGAGGTAGGAGTAGCATCAGCCTAAGAAGCCTGAGAAAGAATAGTAGGAACTGATTGAACTCCAAAGGGGAAAAAAAGTAGGGACCCTAGAACAAGTCTGTACTCCATAAACAAGACGAGTTTATTCCATATTGTCCTCAGGTTGGACAAATGAGTTTCCACAAGCATCAGATTTTCAGTGAGGCATGATCTAAAATGAAAATAAATAAAATTAGTGAAGATTTCAACATCCTAGACTCTACAGCCTGAAAGTAGAAGACAATTAAGGAACACATTCCTAAATGCCTTGTAGCCTCTCCCTTATAAGTGTGGTGTACTACACACCCATAAAAGAGACTCTACTTGACACGGCTTTATGGACACCCAATTGACCAAGAACTAGGCTCTAATACCAAATTTTCACAACCTAAACTTAGGCTTGGCCATGATGGGTATCTCAAGTCCATCAAGGATTGGAGATCAACCCTTTTGTCTTACTAAATTGAACATAATACAACTACTAGTGGATGAATTCTGAACATATAACAAGACAAGTTGAGTTCCATACATTTAAAAAAGATAAGAAACTCAGAAAATAATTGAAGAATTTCAACAACATCCCAATACACAGTAATCAATGAAGCCTATAAACAGACCAAAATCAATCTAAGTAAGAACATGCTCCCAATAATGGCCAAAAGACTCTATTAGAACCAATCTAAAATATAAATGAACCAAGACTTCAAGATGACAGCCCTTCCAGAGAATAAAAGTTCATTACTTTAAATCCAATTGTGGACAGCATAGAAATCCTATCACTGTGTAAGAAATATAGAAGTGTCTTCAGTTCCTACATCATATAGGGATACAACATTTGAAGATAGTTAGAGGGGTGAGCTTAAGCATGTAACTCAGGGAAGGAATAAAATAATGCCATGATTAAAAATTTTAAATCATCCAAATCCAATGCACACAATCATATGCATATACATATACATATACATATACATATATATAACATGCCAGGATAGGGAACAAAACTTATCATTAATTTTAAAATATTATCCTAGACTTTTTATCTCAATTGTCATAAAAAGTCAGCCACGGGCTATATGGGCTCAACTCTTTCACTGAAAGGGCCCTAGTGCATCTTGCCACTTAAACTAGAGAATAATCATATGTACATATATACCATGGGGGACTTGAACCAATAATATATCAAGGGTGATGTGAATACTCAATCATGTAATAATAAAGGATCAAACACCCGACCACTTAGCGTTCCACACCGACAAATGCGGTTTCTAGTATTGGTCCCTCGAGACCTCTAGTTTCATGGCCTAACTACACAACCCCTTTTAAGCCTAATTAAAATAGTTACGCATTCCAGTTTAGTGAATAAATAACACACATCAGGAATACACTGTTGTTATCATCACACCTACTATACTTTCAAGGTATTATCATCATGCCATTACAATTCCTTTAACTTTGGGAAACAACCCCTTTTGTTCATTAAATCAATGTGGGAGAATGCCATGACCCCTTTTGTTCATTTAAATCAAAACCATTATGTTTTAACAACCTCTTAAATAAAAGTTAGAAATTTATTACAAGTGACGAAGGGTCACCCTACGACTCATGAGGACATATTAAAACTCATCACCACAAGTTGTAGTTTGGACAGTACCTCAAAAACTCACACTGGTTTAGCTACTAGACTTGGACCTTTTGATTCTCTATGTTTTATTTGTACCCAAGACAAAAATACTGGGTAACTACTGGTCAACCTACAATTCATACATCATAACTCGTACTGAGTTTTCGTGACTCATTAGGTACAAGTTATCACCAAGGCAATGACATAGGAAACCTATACTAGTCACCCTAATATTGGGGCCCTACGACCTGTATGGTGACCTTACAACTTGTAAGGTGAGTCTTGGTCTGAGCAGTAATCTCTAAATCAAGAAATTTTCCAAGGACTAAAATCTAAGGTGTTACTATAAGGGTGTTTTCTTATTTTCTAAATGCTCTTAAATGAAGAAATTTTATCTGATTGATAAAAGAGATGAAAACCCTCCGTGGAAGTCTTGAAAGGAGAGTGTTTTGCATATGTTTTCATATGCTTTTGAAATAAGAACTCTCTTGTGATGTTTCAATATTTTGGTGGTCATTAACATATTTTTTGAATAAAAGAGCTATGGACATGATTTGATATGATATGACTTTCAAGTCTAGGTATGATACTACCTATTATAGAGTTCCCTTAACATGAAAGAAATGAATATCTTGAGCATGAAGAATGGTTTTAAGGGAATAAAATTAGGCTTAAATAGAGTTAGATAGTTACCGAAGAAGGAATTTGAGTAAAAGGTCTCATGTCTAGAAATTGGGTTTTGCTGACTCAGGAGATATAATTGGCTTAGTCTTATATGAGGATGGACAATGTATACTTTCCCCTGAGCATTGGTATACTTGAATAGTATGTAAGACCCCAATCTTTATAACAAACTTTGATTAGAGGGCCTGGTCGACGAGTAAATGGCGGATTACATATAGCCTGTACCATCTAGCTTGGAGTTAAAGAAAAGAGTTGATTCCATGTTTTACTGATTCCATGTTTTACAAGAATGACCTGATGCTTTTTAATTATGCCAATGTGTTTTTATATATATTCTACTAAATTATTTCCACAATGCTTTTGAATATTTTTGGATTGTTCTGCATACCAATACATTCACTACAAGAAAAAAATTCTATTTAGGACCAACATTCAAGGACAAGTTAATAATTTAGTTTCTAAGGGGTCGTTTGGTTTGAAAATGGTTATCCCGAGATAACTAATTATCCAGGGATAAAATAAAAGAGCACATTTTTCTTTATTTAGTTGGAGGGATTAATCCAACCCGGGATAACTTATCCCACCATTTTCCCCTTAGTTCTGGAATAACTTATCCCATATACATGGTGGGATAAGTTATCCCGGGTAATCCCGGAATAACTAATTCCGGTATTAGTTATTCCAGGATAACCATTTTCAAACCAAATGACCCATAAAGGTATATTTATTTTGATGAGATTAAATTCTGGCCCTTAATATTATATTTTATTACAAAGGTACAAAATCTGGTCTCTAAATTTTTTTTTTAACTGGTCCCAAATTTTAATTAGGACCTTTGAGCAGGAAAAACTAACACCAAAATAAAATATTAAAATTTCAATAATTTATTTTATTTCACTAAACTTAATATACGTTCCAATTCCTTTTTACTTTAACTTTCTGAAAAAAGTAATTAGCTCTTGCCTCTCTTCTAGCATACGTACGTAACAAAGTCTGGTCACAATCTACCCTAGAGCTCCATTTTTGTAGTGAGGGAGCAAATTTTCCAATTTCTTCTTCAATTTTACGTGTTATTGCAACTAATAATTTACCCTAATCTCTGTTTTATCTCTATCACAAATTTGAGGTACGATTTCTGTTCTATATAGTTGCTATGTTCTTCCAAAATTGCTCTAAATTAGTTTTATTGCTTGGTTGTTCGAGCTACTCTTATTGTTCCTACTTTATTCGATATGAATCTGTTATTTTTTTATTTGTACAACTCAGTAATTCAGTATGAAATTTGTCAATTTGTTGTTTGTCAATTATGGTCACTCTATCGTATAGCTACTAGGAATAGCAATGGGGTGTAGCGGGTGCGAAGTGGGGCTGGTTTACTGCTACGTGGGGCAGTGCGGGGCTGTCTCCAATTGGGACGGGGTCGGACGGGGTGTGACAGAGCCTCAGCTTTTTAAAATAGTGGTGTTGTGGTGATGGAATCACTGATATTGTTGGAAGAAGGTTTGGGTCAGAAAGGTTGGGTTTGCTAATATAAGTATCACGCTAGTTAGCTTACAAGGTCATGTAGTTGCTAATGCGAAAGGAACTACTCTACTTAGCAGATTGCAGGCATAAGGAACTACTATTTTTTTCATTGTTGACTATAGGGCATAGGCATAACAAGATGTATTTTAACAATGACTGTTTATTCTTGCCGTCTAAAGAGTTAAAGGAGTTTTTCTTTGTAATAGTGTTTGAGTGTAACCAAGCTTGAGGTGATTCTTTTTTACCTAGAACCTTTGTCCTCCTTGCTCGATTTTGAAATCTTATATATATATATATATATATACAAGACAAGTACCATCATTGAGATAAAAAAAAAAGCAACTATTATCCATTCCTATGCCCTGCTCCCATGGGAAAAAGGTGCATCCATTCATAAGAAAGTCAAAAGTGTTAGTTTTTTTGTACTCATAAAATCACTCTTTGGAATCGCTACAGCACACAACTTGCACGTGCAAGCTTCATTCTAATATGTCGTTACAGGGTAATGATTTTATGATCAATGTTTTGTTCTTTAGGAAGTTGATCCAACTATAGGGATTGAAGAAGGCAGTTTGGAATGGTTGGGCAATTTTTTCTCAGATTTGGATAATGCAGTTCCTAAAATTGATGAAGCTATAAGTTTTGCTGAGATGCTAAAGTAAGTGGTGTTTCTTGATAACACGTAAAAGGAAGATCAAACAAATAAGTCAAGTATTCTGAATATTTTTATTATCTTTCAAAGTGTGAAAGATCTATTCTTAGTTGAGCCTTATCTGATCCTAAGCAATAATAACTTATAACGATGGACTATATGATAATACACAAGGAGGTATTAGTAGATTTCATGTACAACAACATACCCAGTATAATCCTATAAGTGGGGTTTGGGGAGGGTAGTGTGCATGAAGCCTTAATCGTACCTTGTGAAGATGGAGACGCTGCTTTCTCGGCTCAAGTAAAGCACAATAAATCAAGTATGGAAAGGAAACTATAGTAGTGAAGCAGTCGTGCTGGACATAATGGAGAAGAGAACAATAGAAACATCACATAAATATGATAATCGAAGCAAAGGAAATAAAATGTAATAATACAATCATAGAACAAGATAGTATGCGTGTAATAATAACAATTATACCGACAGATAAATTTCTAGTTCCAGGCTTTTAGCTTATAAAATTCCTAGTGGCATTTGATACTTCCTCGAAGGCAATAGCTGAATTACTCTCACCGAGAGTACCATTTATTCAATATTAGTCTACTGCATGTATGGATGAAAAAGTGATGCTTGGATGCTAGTGTACCCGCTAAAGTTGGAATGTAAAAACTAGCCCAATTTGCCATTTTTTATGTAGTCGTTAGCATTAGATTTTGTTGAGCAAGGATGTAGTAAATGTAATTTGGATGATTTCTTGCTCTTTGTGCCTGGAGATATTGTAATACAATATATCAAGCAACATGAAGAAGATCACTCCAATTAATCATTTATATTTTTTAAATATTTAGGTTTCTCTTTTTTTGATGATCATATTAGCATCATTCAATTGACGTTATTTAGCCTGAGTTTAAACTTTTAGTTATATATCTTAATCTAGATAGCAAGATAATACGTTCTGGGTGGTGAGATTGTCTAGAATTTCTATTTTGCTCATTAGGTTAAGGAAAGAGCATAAGATTTCAACTTGCATATCATGAGGTTGGAAGTTGCAACAGCAAGCTAATCTTACTCCACATATTAGCACATAAGCTGCACTGAACACTGAAGGAGCTATTCTCCACACATTAGCATATAAGATGCACTGAACACTGAAGGAGCCTATATAAGGAAATTGCTTTCTCATGTCGATACAGTTGAATGTGGGTGAATAAATATACAATGAGGTTCTGGTATTTTTATAAAATTATCTTTTTTAGATAGCTGCCACGGTCAAAATTTTGGTACTATATTGGAACAGTTACCTGCCTATCACAAAGTCCTAAAGTCTAGTTCAAATTATTCTCAACTGAATCAGTAATTGGCTTTTAAATTGTAGCACTTTTGGAAACCATTTGACCTAATGGGCAGTACTGGTGTAGTTACCTGATTGAGTTGTTCTAGAAATATACGAGGGTTAGTGATTTTCATGTATGCAGTGATGCATGCATAACAAACACTCAAAGACAACATAGAAATAATTTAAATTGTCTTAGTTTATCTTTTGTGCGGCCTGAAAACTAATCGAATTGGTCCAATTTAGTTGTTCAATGCTCTTATATGGTGCGATTATATTTTTCGTCCAAGTAGATGACAATGTAATTAGGAGCTAAAACTGTAGAAGCACTCTTGTTTTTATGAACTAAAAATTTGTGTGATTTAGTGGTGCACATATTTCACTTCGCTAAACGTTTTATTTCATACATTTTACAGGATTTGAAGTTTCAGTTTACAATCCGAGATGAAATTATGATGATTTTAAACAAGTTGACAAATTCTTGATCATTTTTCTAGGATTGTTGAACAAAACATTATAATATATATGAAGGATGTTAGCCTTTGTAGGCTAATGACTTGTGTAATAGTATTGTTCCTTAAACATTTGTCTGTAGCATTGGTTCTCTGCAATGTTAATACATATTTTGTAATCAATACAAGTGATAACTCTGTTTATATATGCATTTAAGATTATCTATCTAAAAAATGGTATAATATCTTAGCAAAACATTCTTTAATACTACTGCACTTTCGCTTAAATTGAAAATAGAGTTTTAGGGAACAAAATTTGTTTTCGTCTTTAAGGACCAAAATTTTTGTTGCATCAAACCTCTAAGGAACAGTTGAGCTTGTCCCTAAATATTGTATGCCCTATTCAATCATTATGTTTAGGGACCAGAAATATAGTCCTTAAAAGTATTCTAAGGATCGAAATTTCTTTGGTCAAAAACACTCATTAACGATCGGGAATTAAATATCGTCGCCATTGATCTTTAGTGATGGAGCTTGTAAGGACGGATGGCGACCAAATTTTTCCCGTTCCTATTGACATTTAGGGACCAAAAATAGACTTTTAGGGATATTTTCTCATCCCTAATAGCACTTTTTATTGTAGTGATTCCAAGTATTGATCGTCTTCTTGGCAAATGTATTGTCTCATATTGTATATTCTGAGGCACAATCCCAAGATCCATCACATCAGTAGAACATTTGGTTAAGTTAGAGTTGCTGAGCCATCCATTTTTCGGATGGCTTTTTATTCATATGTTTAATCATTCTAGTTTATGGTCCAACTAGAGGCCTTGTCTCGACTTACACAATTAGTTTTTAGTAGAGGCTTCATAGAAGAGATTTAATTATTATATTATCACAACTTTATTGAAATATTTTGATTATAAGATCACCTTAAATTTCACTATCTTTCACACTTCTATTTTGTATGAATTATGCAAATATGAAATATACTTATGATAGTATGCTTTGGGGTCTCTCGGGACTGTGGTTTGGGATGCTCGTAGTGGCCAATGCCTCAGCTTGGGTCATGATAGTTGCATCATTATAGTGCAATTACATTGAGATATCTGGCATGAAAGAAAGGTGATCTTGGAGATTTCAAAATTCCTTGCACCATTGGAACATTAAGATTTTTTTTCCAGAGCTCTGTATGACTTGGATGCTAGTATTAACTTCATGCCACTGGCTGTGTTTAATTAGTTGGGATGGAGACCTCCCAAACCAATGATGATGTAGTAGTTGATTGAAGATCGTACGATAAAGAAGACTGCAGGCATATCTTATGATGTTTTGGTTAAGGTGGACAACTTTATATTTTGGCTGACTTTGTTGTCTTAGATTATGAAGTTGATTTTGAGATGCCCATGATTTTTGGAGGATCATTTTTGACCATGGGTGGAGCATTGGTGGATGTAGATAAGGGTGAGCTTAAGATCAGACTGAATAATGAGGTAGTCATTTTCAATGTTCGCAGAACCATAAAGCAACTGACTAATATTAGGGTATTCTCGATGATAAACTATCATGATGACCCTCAAGGGCAAGATTTTGGCTACCTTGATAAATTCTGAGTAATCAAGGTACCCACATTGTGCTGCGATGTTAAATCAGGTGTTGCTTGGGAGGCAACTCAAGGTATTGTGTTATTTTTTACATTTGTGTTACTTCGTGTTAGTATGATTGACGTTGGATATACTCACCTATGCTGCCATAGGTATGTTCCTAACTCTATTAATTTGGAGTGGTTGGTGCTACCTGTGGGTCTAGATGTCCTCTTTGGGTTTTTGTTGCCGTGTCTCTTTTCCTAGAGTTTGTTCTTAATCGAGCCAATATATTTATGATGTATTGTGTTTTGTTTCATAATGTTTTGTGTTGTTTTTTTAACCAGGAGAAAAATAAATACCTAAGGGCAATTGATATATTTTGTTTATGTTTAAATATGTTGTAAAAATGATACCCCTTCGTAACAAATATTTTTTGAACTATTTAATATGTGTATTATATA
>JAPEIP010000003.1:100271156-100289178 GCA_026120095.1 Capsicum chinense
TATTATTTCTTTTTTTTTCTCTTTTAAAAATTTTATTCATTACACATTTTTTACCATATCCAAATCTATTTGCTTGTTTTTACTAACATCTTCGTTATACCCGTATCAAACTATATACCCTTATAATAACCACCCTCAACTTAGGCAATTTGCCTGATTTGAGGTACACAATATCCAAGAAGTGATCAGTTCCAAGATAGGTTCATTCTAAGTTAAAATGGGAAGGTAAATAGGCTAATGAAATAAAGTGGTCAATTAAGGCTCAAATTTGGGATCAAGGGATACTTATTACATTTGGTCGGCATTCAGGCTAACAGTAGAATTATTCAAGAACGACCAATGAACCTTTTCCAACTAACTATCCTACTACCTACGCAAGAATAATCAGGCAAGTTCTGGATCACACACATAAAGTGAACTAAGTAAACAACCTCACAAATACGTAGTACATGGTTACACCATCAACTACTATCAATACAGTTCATATGTTACTAAGCTACAATTATTATTCCTATAATACTAATTCCATAAGAAGATCTAAAAATAGTCATAATTTTACACAACCACAATAAACCGTTCAAAGCAAAATTTCAGGAAGGGTATCCTATAAACCTTAAAAATCATTTAAGCCTCAAGATTTAATTTTGAATCATTCAAAACTTGATTGCACATAGGTTCCTTATTTTTCTTCTAATTAAACACAACACATAATAATAACACTTAAAACATAAATAACATCCTAAACATGTTAGTTCTACTATGATAGCACACTCAGAGGAAAAGAAATACAGTAACTACACACCATCAGTGGTGATATATCTTACCCCTAACTTTGAGATGATGCATTGTCCTTGGTTCAGAATTATGGAAATAATACAAAAAAAGTAGTGAATACATACATGTCGTGAAGACATACATACAATGCTCTAGGCTACGACTGTGGACTTACCCGTAACTGGGCATCGAGTAGCACCCTAGGCTCAGAGCTAGGTGGTGGTGGCTGGTGATTGGACAAGTCTCCAACTATAGTTTTTCATAGACAATCTTCTCAATATTATAATTAGTCTGGGATGCCTTAGATACCCTCTTCAAGTCCCTCTTAAACTCATCCAAACTCGCACTATGCTCCTGGAGGTTCCTTGCCCTCTTGCCCCTATTAGTGGGGGCTTATCATTATTAAAAAAAATAAAAAAGGGCCTAAAATGACCTTCAACTATGTAAAATAGTGCAAAAAGGCTCTTCGTCTATATATTGGGTCTAAAATATGCTTTCCATTTACCTATTGGGCATAAAATACCTTTCTCACCTACCTATTAGATCTAAAATATCTTTTTCATCTACCATTGCGCCTATTTTGCTCTTTTATTTAGGCAAATTACATGAAAAGGCCATCCTTAAAACTTAATTACTTAAATAATAGTACTTTTTTCAAAATTATAATTTTTTTTTACATATATAGACATTTTAAAAAAAAAGATAATTATAATTTCTAATTTAATGCTATAACTAACTATCATTTCACCTTAATTTAAGAGATATACTTTCAATCTTCAAATTAAAAGTGAAAAAGATAATCTCTGCTTTCAAATCTTCCTCTCTTATAATCAAAATTCAAATATTTTAAAATAAACTAAGTATTCCATTATTTGCTCGTGTAAATTTTATTTTATTTTCATGTATGTTAATCATCTCGTATTATTTTATGATCGTGTATTTTTAATTCTAATGTAATTGGTTAATGATATTTTTAATGGATAAATATTTATGGAATAAAAATCATTATGTTGGAAGTAAAAATGCACCATGTATTTTTGTTGTATAAATATAATTTATGCCAAAGTCAAGTTATTATTATATTTTTGATATAATTTATGGGATAAATATTCATGATATATCTCATTATGTCGGAAGTACTTTTCTCATTAAAAAAATATTTATTAAATATAAATTTACATGAGATAAACTTTTTATATCTAAATATACCATGTATGTTTATGGTATAAATATAATTTACTTGGTATAGATATAATTTGTATGGTATAAATATATCATATATTTTTATGATATAAATATGACTTGATAATATATAAATATATCATGAGTTTTTATGGTATAAATATATTATATATTTTTATGGAGGCATCATGAATGTAGGAAATAAAAATGAAAAACATAAAAATTTGATATAGCATTTATAAAATAATGAACGAAGATTTCTATAAAATAGGTAATAAATAGGAAATATGAGAATTTAATATATAATTATTTTTATATATATTAGAATTTGTTATAAAAGTAAATATTTTATATGCTATATCTGATAGCCAACTAATATGACTATGTATATGTAATAATTTTTGAAAAATGGCTATTTATATTTTTTTTATTTATCAGATCATTTTAGAATGACGAAAAGTTGATATTGTGTACTATTTATTTGGTTAATATTAATAAAACTGATAGAGATTTTATGTCATTTAATAAAGATAAGTTGTGGTATTATATATTTTTTTCAAATAAAGGGGTAAAATAGCCTCAATAGATAGACGTAAATGACATTTTAGGTCCAATAGATAGACATAAAGGAATTTTAGGCTAAATAGATAAATGAAAAACATTTTTGTACCATTTCACATAGCTGAAGAAAATTTTAGGCTTTTTCTATTAAAAAAATCAAACACCAATACTAGTGTGTAGGGATCGGCTGGGAAATGGGTGGTATAATAGGAATGTGGCTCGCTGTTAACGCTCTGACCTCTCTCCACAATATAGCCACCTCTTCCCTCAAACTGGATAAATCTGTAATTTAAGCCTCACATTGTCTGTCACCCACACGAATCTCAAAACTATCTATTCGCCCATGCAACTCTCATACAAACCTCTCTATCACGATCATCATTCGTGTCTCTACCCATGCCTTAAAGGTCTCTCAATCAAAGTCCGAACGCATGGCTTTATCTTGGTCAACAACTTGACCAACTGGGTATTAGTATGTGTCTTCCTCTCAACCAATTGAGTCTTTCTATCAACCAACTAAAGTAGGAGCTCATGTAATACTGAAACCATGATAGAAGAAGGTGGACGAGTAGGTACAGTAGAAGTAGATGGCGGAACTGTGGTGCCATCTACTCCCTCACTACATATAGGGGTTGTGCTCTCAGATGGTTGGCTCAGCTATTCTCTCTCACCACCTAATGTGGGGGCGCCCACTTGCTCAGTCATATCCAAAGCCCATTAAACAAGGTTGCTCCTAATGAAGTAGAAGGCTGGGACTTTCTGTGGGCAACTGGGATGGTATCATCATAAATCAACCTCAAATCTACTACTTAGGTCACCTCAACTGCATGATTGACACTTGATAATACCATATCACCAAATGCATCACATAATTTCTGTATAAGGTAGGGGAACAGGATAATTGTGTCCTCTCTGAATGTCCTATCATGTATCTTATTGCATATATATCAAGCAAAACTAATGTCATACCCAGCCATAATGCTGGATAGCAGAACTTTTTGGTCGAGGATGAGGTAATTATCTGCTCATTTAGGGACTAATCGCCACGAAAACTTACTCGCAAAGTGAAGGGATAATGTTTTTATCTCCATTTTACCTATAACCCAAGTATGTCAACCCCATTATCGTCAATGTAGCAGGCAACCTAACTCAATAGTTACCACTTCTACTCAAGATCCTTTATTTTGGTTCTATTTTTTCATTATCTCCATACGATAATCAAACTTTGTTGTACTCATCGATAACTCATGTCCCGGCTCAAACAAGAAATACTAAATGGTATGCTTTGATATATAAACACATGCACCTCAAACTAAAGTATTAGCTGATAGAGGTTGGTCCCTAGCTCGTTGCCTCAGAGAGGTGATTAAGTCTAATAAAGCAACATACTAGGCATATAACTCACGAATCAACTTTGCACTATAACTCTTGAAAGGTTCTCCCATCCAACAAAACCTGTACCTATCTAACAAAGTTTTTATCTCTGGTATCACAGCAAATCAGCTATCCGAATATGGGGTTCCTTATCAATATTTCATTTGAATCCACCCCTCTTAATTGGATTGGTATCCGTGTCGTAGGTTAATTTCATGTCTTAAACACACCACCTGTTATTTTATAAGGATATGGCTGATCGGGTCTTTCCTTGGCTAAGAATAACATTAAAGTATTCATGGAACTCTATATCTCAATACCAAAGTAGAGGAAACAATTGTATTTTCCTCACCATTACAAAAGTCTAATAATTCCTCTCTCCCTCTTTTTAGATTGAGGACAAGTAGTGTTCTCCTTACGACTCATATGATTTCTCTATTTTTTCAGACTAGGGAGAGGTATCTGCCTGTACATTAGGTGTCGATGGAACCTGTGGCTTGTGGTATAGCCTAAGTTTCTGCTTTCTCCTTTATCCATTCTTTTATGGTGAAGAATAAGCGGGAAGTCATCCATCTCATATTACTCTACAGACGCACTCCTCTCTATTGAATCATTTAGGAGTCTAGATTTAGATTCCAATGATTTAGCCCTCCTTTTGGATGTGGGCATTGTATCACCTCATTTTTGAGTGCCCTTCGTTGACATGGTACTGTGTAGGAAAAAGAATTAGCATACAACACAACAATTGAGAAATAATAAGAAAATAGTATAATGCATGTTTGAGGTTCATGAGTCCAATCTATGAGTCATAGACTTGGTTAATGACTCGTGAACTCCAGGTTTGTGGTTCATGGGAAAGTGTAAGAGTTGTAGATTGGGTTCATGACTGATGGAACCTACTCACGAATTTTAGAGACAAAACAAAGTAGTAGGATTTTGGAATTCTGATTCCCATAATTATCATTCATGAGTCATGATGGAGGTTCACGACCCGTAGGTACATTCATGATATTCGAATAGATCATCCACCATTATTATTTTTGTTCAATCATCACAAAGACTTAACCACCGTTTGAGCATACCAACAACATTACTTAAACATGCCACTCAAAAAATTAGCACCTGGTAAGCCGCAACCCTAAGTAGGTTTGAATGTCTGAAGCATAGTTAACAATCAAGAAACAAGATACCATACCTTAGAAGAGATTTAAAATTCAAGTAAAACCTACAAGACTTAACCCTAAGTAGCATTTCTCTTTCAAACATGGGATGGGATCGGGTAATGGTGAAGTAGGTTTTGGATGGGTTTAGTTGGGATGCTGTATTTGGAATTGATGAAGAGTTACATAAGGTAGTGGATTTCTTTAGATTGGATGAGTTTTGGAATTAGGGTAATTTGGGTTGTAATTTGCACTGTTGCAGGCCGGGTCACATATGGGAATCGGTTTCAAAAATAACACAAAAATAAATCACAAAAAATAGTTACATGGTTTCCACAAGTTTAACCTATGGGTCAAACCTAGTTCACGACATGCGGGTACCACTCTTGGATCATATTCTTAAACCCATTTTTTTTTTTTTTTTATATTTTCCACGATGGGACTCTACGGGTCGTACATAGTCTATGACTCATGGAACATGTTCTGAAGACCATAAGTATGTCAAATTTCCAAGAGGAGAATCTTTAGATCATGGATATAATTTATGAGTCATAGATTTAACTCATCGAATATCTTATGCAACAACACTGCCACTCTAATTTCCACAAGTTGGGTCTACGATTCGTATATGTAGTCCACGACTCGTGTAATCAACTTGTTGACATTCTTACCTAGAGTTTCAGGTTTTTTATCTTTTTTCGTAGTCCAATTTGTCCCTAAATCATTCAAGACCCTATCCCTATAGTGACAAATATGAGAAAAAAAGCAAAGTGAAGAAAATTACTTGGGTTGCAATTGATTTAACATCGTGGCAACAAATGGTTTTCTTGCGTACTTAGTTTCATCAACAATATCATGGGTTGCCTCGCATGAAGTTCTTGATTTAATTTCGCGTTACAACTTGATTTGGCTTAATTTATCCAGGCCTTTTATGTCCACTTTACAGATCAATTTAGGGTTATTGCTTTCACCCATATTGTGTTTCAAACATTAACGACTGACTTTAAACCTCTTCCTATCCTTATTCATAATTTTAATTGCACCATAAGTAAATACTATAATCACTCTATATGGGCCATTCCATTTCATCTATAATTTCTAGGAAATAGCTTCAGCCTTGAATCAAATAGTAGTAACAAGTCACCAGAAGTGAATTCTCGCCTTTCAATCATGCAATTGATACAACTTCATCTTTTCCTTATACAGGGCTGAACTCTCATATGCACTGATATGGAATTCATCCATTTCATTCATCTGTTCAAGTTTCAATTTTGTTGCATCACTCTATTTCAGATTTTAACCTTTTTAATGCCCCTAATGCCTTATGCTCAAGTTCAATAGGAAAGTGTCATGCCTTGCCATACACAACATAATACAGAGATGTACCAATAAGAGTTTTGAATGAATTCCAATATGTCCATAGCGCGTCATCTGTATTCCTTGCCTAATTCGTCCTATTGTCATTATAGTCTTCGCTAAAATAGACTTGATCTCTCGATTGGAGACCTGAACTTGTCCACTTGTTTGTGGAAGGTAAGGTATCACCACATTGTGTTTCCCATATATTTTTCAAGTAGGTCTTAAATACACAATTGCATAAGTGGGATATACCATTGCTAATGATAACTCTAGGTGTCCCAAATCTGGAAAATATGTTCTTTTTTATTAAAAATGTGATGGTTTTTCTTTATTATTGGGAAGCGCAATTGCCTCACCTACTTCAAAATAGAGTTAATAGCAACCTATATGTACTTTATTCTATTTGAGCTCACAAAGAGGCCCACAAAGTCAATACCCCATAGATAAAAAAAATTAAAGCTAAACGATGGAACTCATCGAAATCACATGCATTGTATAGTCATGGGTATCTTTCTGAATTGTTGTTCAGTAATATCCACAATGCAAGATCTTGTGTGTAGTCTGTGCACCTCCAAGAGTGACATGCCTCTAGGATACTCATCATCTCAACCTCCAAGACAAATATTCTAATTACACTATCTCACAGACCCAAAACAAGTATGGCTTGTTCCAAGAAAATTTACACACCTCATGCATGAAATTCTTTTGCTGATGAAATGACATATCTTTCAAAACTATATCACTTGCCAAATAATTGAAAAAATCTACAAATTAAAGGATTAAATATTTTGATGCTGCCAAGACATTCTAATCTGGAAAAGTATCATCAATTTCAATAGCATCCCTTAGTTTTAGCATTGCTTCTTCCTCAAAGCATGAAAAATGATCGTTAACTTGATTCTTAATACCTTTTTGATCCTTAACCTCAAAGTCAAACTCCAACAATAGAAGTACCCATCGGAATCAACCTTGACTTTGAATCTTTTTTTTTCATAAGGTATCTAAGAGCTACATGGTCAGTATGCACAATGATTTTTGTGTCAGTTAAGTAAGATTGAAATTTCTCAAACGTGAACACAGTAATAAGCAAATCTTGTTCAATCATAGTTAGTTCTTCTGATCTTGATTAAGTGTTTTGCTCGCACAGCAGATAGATGTGGTATCTTCTCCCGCCTTTAGCCTAGGATTGCACCTAGAATCACACCACTAGCATCACATAGGACGTTAAATAGCAAGATCTAATTTGGAGGCATAATGATGGGGGCTGAGATCAACCTCGATTTTAGACATTCAAATGCTTTTAGACATGCCATATAAAACATAAAATTCATATCTTTCTATGAGAATTTGCACAACAGATTAGCTATCTTGAAGAAGTCCTTGATGAATCATCTATAGAAATCTGCATGCCCTAAAAAGCTATAATGCCCTTCATAAAATTAGTTGAGGAAATTTCTAAATAACCTCAATATTTGTCTTTTTGACCTCAATCCCCTCCTTAGGAATCTTGTGAACAAGCACTATTATTTTCTTAACCATGAAATGACACTTCTCCCAATTTATGCCCAAGTTACATTCTTCACATCTACTCAAAACCTTGGTAAGATATGCTAAACAATAATTAAATGAGTCATACATAATTGAGAATTTATCAATGAATACCTTAATAGTGTCCTCCACCATGTCAAAATAGATAGACATCATACAACACTAAAAAATGACGGAGATATTACATAGACCAAAAGAAATCCTTTTAAATGCAAATGTCCCATATGGGCAGGTAAAAGTGGCCTTCTCTTTGTCTTTGATAACAATAGAAATTTGATTATACCCTAAATAACCATCAAGAAAACATTACTATCCTCTACCAACAAGGAAATCTAACATCTAGTCCATGAAAGACATAGGGAAGTGATCTTTTTGTGTCCATGAATTTAACTTCCTGTAGTTAATGCAAAATTGCCATCTAGTTACTGGTCTTCTAGGAATCAGTTCATTGTTCACATTAGGAACAACAGTGATTCCACCATTCTTTGTCATATATTGGACTTGGCTCACCCATTTACTGTTGATAATAGGATAAACTACACTAACATCAGTCACTTAATTATCTCTTAACCTCAAGCGTGGCTAGATTAAATTTATGTTGGTGCCCAATTCTAGGTATATTGTTTGGTTCATGTTGGATTTTATGTGTACCAAAGATCTCAACTTGCCATTCTGATAAACCAACTGCAATGATAACCAAGAAGATATTGTTAGCCCTCAAAATTCATAACACAGATAAGAAGAAAAGCCTTCAGCTTCGAAACTAGAGGATATTTGATAGATGGTTTAACTGATGGGTTTCTTCACTCTCCATATCATGATCTACATTTTTTGGTGTATAAATGTATAAAGACCTATCAACAAGTTCCCTCACCATCTGATCATACTCGGCAATACTGTCACTATCAAAATTCATTATCGTATCTGCAAGTGCCTTAACACCGAGACTCTCCTTAATAGAAACCATCAACTCATCTTTATATATGGTATATATCACAGTGATCATACACATACCTTGGGATATCTCATAGAATGACATATATTAAAGGCGAGATGATCATCATTAAGTCAAAACTTTAATTGCCTATTCTCCATATTAACCAATGCCCTACTAGTAGAGAGAAAAAGCCTTCCCAAGATGATTATGACATCAAAATTGACATCACAATCAAATATTACAAAGTCAACTAGAAATATAAATGATGATACCTTCAGCAACATATCATACAAGGTACCTACCAACTTTTTCACTGTGTGATCCACCATTAAGAATTTCATAGAAATTGGTTTAGGCAATCCCAACCACAACTGCTTGTAAACTAATAATGATATCAAGTTGAGCTAGCACCGAAGTCACATAAGGCCCATGCAAAATTTGAAGATCCGATAATATAAGGAATTATGAAGGTTCCCAGGTCTTCCTTTTTTCTCAAATAGAGAGAGAAGCAATAGCACTACAATGGTGCACATTCTCCACTAGTCATTGTTCTTTTCTTAGTAACCAAGTCTTTCATGGACTTTGAATATCTCGTCTTTTGTTCAAATGCTTCTATTAGCCTCTTTCACAGCAACTAGAGGCTTTTATGATTCCTCACTATTCATTACAAAATTTTCTATTTTATTCATATCCAGATCATCAATGATCATGGGGTCGATCCTCTTATTGTCAACCACGGGCATAGATGGATCAATAGTTACCTTATCACTCTGAGTAGTTATAATAAGAAAATGATTATAATTATTAGGATTCTAAATAATATAACTCAGAAGTATACCCAGTTTACACTGGTTTAAGGTGGTGGACATCTGTCTAAATTATTTCTCATGTTGATTTATGGTAGTTGCATGTAAATCAACCTTTTAACTCAAATCTGAAATGTTTCTGCCTTGATTTTCTTAAGGAAACTCTCTTGAATCTATGATTCCTTAACTAATTTTGCAAGAAAAGCTTTCATCCTTAAATTTCCGACCTCAATATCATAATTTCCTGGTAGAACATAAAGGCTACTTTTGTCCTTGTAGTCATCTTTCTACCTTGAATTACCATTATATTTTTACTTCCAGTCACCATCACAATCTCTACTCTATATCTATACCTATTATGGTTGTCTCCCTAATATTTTTGACCTTGATTCCCTTGCGTAGAGTTTTAATTATCTTGGTTAGAACCTTGTCTCTGGGCATGATAACCCATTATCTCTCCACCAAGATATTTAACTTCTTTCTTAGAATCTAAATATTCATATCTAGAAGCCTTAGCTCATGCACCCACTGCATTAACCTTTACTTTTTCAACTGTTGTAAATTGCTTAGTAAGCAGGCTAATCTCAATCCTCACTTATGCCACCTCTTGAGCCATGTCTCATCTAGTGCTCGTTTCTCATTGAAGGATCCTTTTGTATAAGTACCAACTGATCTATTTTCTTCTCAAGTATACCACCCTCAGTTGGTTTTAATAAAACAGTCTAAGATTTTAGAAGCATTCTCCCATCATAGACTCATGAAGGCTCCCCAAGTGATATGTCCACTATAACCTTAGTATTAGCACTCAAGGCTCTATAGAATATCTCAAGAAAGTTTCTCCTTGTAATTCTATGACTTCGCACATTCTGTAGCTTTTATTGAACCACAAATATTGCACATATAGTGCCTTTGAATACAATTGTCCAAATTTATATATTTCATCTTTTAATTATAGCATTTTGGAGGGAACGAAAAATTAGTCCAAGAACTGAATCCTCGATTCATTCCAAGTAGTGATATTTCCTAGAGGCAACTCACCAAACCATAGAGTATATTCCCTATTAGGGAGAATAGAAATAATCTCAGTCAAATCTTCTCCTGACTGTACCTAGATAGATGATATAAAGTACAGATCCCCAACAAGTTCATAATATGCATATTTGCATTAGTAGTACGAAAGCCAATAAATACCTTCTTCAATTCAGTAGCTGGATCATTGCACTCATGATATCAAACTTAGTACCTTGAGGTTATTTTTGAGGAATTATTTTACCTATTTCAATTGGCTTGATATACCCCAAATCTTTCTCTAGATCATCATAAATTGGCAATTTGTTGGATGGGGGTGTTTTTCATTATTTTTTCTCAATTTTCCTTGCATCAAGTGCAGCTAGCTAATCTGTATCTTTTTGTCTAGCCCTTTCTTCCCATGATGCTCATTGGATAGCTACTTGTCAAGAATTTTCCTCAACCATTAATCGAGCAATGATTTGTTCTGCAGATATCTAAACATCATGTTAGAGTGGCTGATTTACAATAGATGGGTAATAATGAACCCCTTCGAGTAAGGATCCTTGATCAAGAACTCCTTCTTTCTCTATCCTTTGATTTTGTCTCAAAGTTCTCTCAAGTTTGAGATCTAATGGAATCAGGGGATTTCCTTGACTCTGAGAATTGGTCCTACACTAGTAACCATATTTCCTAATAAACACAATCAATAAATTTTGCAACCATATTCCCTAATAAAGGTGCCAAAATTTTATATCACCCAAATTATACCTCCCAAAAACTAGCAGGTCGTTGATCAAATTTAGAACCCAACTAGGTTAGGGTCAATCCCATAGGAAATGGAATGAAATTTGATTAAGTATGTTTCTAAGTAATTATCAAGTAAGTAAGAGAGGGTTTTGGTGTAACAAAATATCAGTATCAAAAGCTTTGATTTGGTGGATTTGTAATCAATATGAGAATGAAAAAATGACTGTGTTTCCGAATAACATCATAATTCCATAGGTTCTCCGTACTTTAGTGATCTCTTATGGCATTCGACATGTAGAATTAATAGTCTATGTATCATCTAACCGAAAATGTTAATCCCCTTGTAGATTACTATCCCAAAGTATAAAGGTTAATACGTCATAAGTATTGCGTTATTGACCCTAATTTTTGATCCTAATATAGTCTTTCCAATTTACCAACTCGAGGATAATAAAACAAACTTCAAATCTTGTTGTTGATTCACTATTTTCATATGGATACCCTTGCTACAATCTATGGTAGATATAGGACAAGTTTCAATGTGTGCACTCATTTAAAATCAACCAAACCAAAAGAAGCAACAATACATGCCAAACTATCCTTAGAGAATCACCTTGTGCTTTGAACACTACTTTATTAATACGTAAAGGTTCCCACAATCCTAGTGGTTTTTAGATACTCATAATTTAAAGAACATAAGAAGAACTCTGATAAAAAAGGCATAATTATGACCTTACAATAATAAGATGAAAAACTCTAAAATCACAAATTTAATTAAAACCCTAAAAACAAGAATGTGCCCTGGAAATTACAATAATTTAATAGAATGTAAAATAATTATAAAACACAATAGGAGTATTGATAGATATAAAAAGAATTTTAGGCTAAACTACATAGGAGAAATAGGTTGGTAAGTTTTTGTAACACCCTGAAAATCCAAGCCAATATTTGAACCATGATTTAAGTTCACGAAAAAAAAATCAAAACTAATGTTTTGATATCTTTATAAATGATTTGGACATATATTAAGTCCTCAAATAGCTCCTAGCTTATATACAAGTCAATACATCCCTTAGTGATTAAATTCTTGTGAAAAATATAACTATAGTCAGATTCAAACGAGCATAACTTTTGGTTTAATAAGAATTTTTGAGCTCACAACCCACCAACAGATACATAATTTAATTACCTTTTCAATGATATTTTGCCTTAATTCGATATCGGGCAAAATGTTATGTACAAAATACTAAAGCACTATCAAAGCTTCCCAGACTACGACTCGTAATGTCTCATTACGGGTCATTAGGAGGGAGTTATAACTTGGGTTGTAGAGGCTGAAATTGGACTTTTGACCACGACTCAAGTCATAAATAATTGCCAAACCCTATGGGTCATGACCTAATTCGTTGGGACTGCTTTTAGGCAACTTCTAGACGATTTCTAAGTTTTTTTTTGGGTCTTTTCCCACCCTTTTAATCCCAAAACTACTTCATTTCACCCTCCAAAATAATAGTTATCAAGTGCAAATATTACCCTAACCTATCATAACTCACAAATTATTTATCACAGAGCAAAAAAAGGTGATTTATTTCTCCCCAAAGCTAACTAGGGTTCTTCAAATTCAAGTTCAATCCCAAGAAATTTATCAAAGAATTCTACATCAAGGTATGTGGGTATTCAATGAAGGTATCCTCTTATCCTTATGCCCAAATTATGATTTTGTTAATGAATTTTAATATTTCCATAAACTAGGAATTTTATCCAAATGTTATTGTATGCATAAATTCAATCCCCCATGATATAATTCTCACATTTAAGCATGTCTTAATGATTATTCATGGTTTCTTAGACCCATATCATATCATTCACCCTATTCTCAAATCCAAGCATGTTTTATGTGATATTAGTTAAGATTCAAGTATATGATCATGCTATATGAGTTTTTCCTAATTTTTTTTAGTTTATTTTGTAATTAAACCATGAATACATGTTTTCCCATAAGAATAACATCTTTCCTTGTTCAAAATCATAAATTTCTAGATTATGGTCACTTGTTGAATTTTTGGTCTTTGTTCATGAAGTTCCTATTTTATGATCAGTTTTAAATATCATCATGTCTAGTTGTATTAGTCAGAGCTAGTGGGTTATGAATACTCAGTACCTAGGAATTCGGACATACATCAGTTACATGCTTTTGAATACTTTAGATTATACATGCACTATTATTTACAGAATATTATGACTTAAGCATATAGTTATTAGTGCATGTACCAGTTTACGCTTTTGTGTCATTTAGTTAGGAGTAATACTTAGCACCGAGTGAACACAAAGATGATGGTTCCCCTGTATTTTAGGCATGAGTATTTAGTAGCAATCCCTATGTTCCAAAACTACGTTACCACGGTAGGTTATAATGGGTCCCCCATCAGTAGAGGGATGACACCCTAGCCTTTCGGGACATCAAAGTAGTGGATCTATGCAAGCTAGTATTGGTACCCTTGGCAAAGTACTATTCAAACATCCTGGGTTTTTACCCTTAGAAAATTTCTTAGAAATTCGTCCTTCGAACCCAATACGACTCATAGGTACGAGTCGTATGTTGGGGAATAAGTGGTATAGTCTTATTGTATGCTGACAAGTGTTAGTTGGTGGGATAGTTTTGGTCAGTGGGATGGGTACGACTTAGAGGTGTGAGTCATAAGGGTGTGGTATGAGTCGTATCAAGGACTCGTGTGGTGGGTAGTGTTCGATCCTCCTAGTATTTCATTCTTCCAATGATACAGGTCATGGGTACTGATCATAAGTGTCATGACCCGAGACTACCCCCTAGTTGCAGCATGGTGCTTGGAACCATAAGTGATCTCAAACTAACCCATGAATTGGATACTATTAATAAACTAAATTATAATATATTAAATAGCTATTCTGCTGTGCAGAACATATAATCATGACAAAATATAAGAAAAATTATACTGCTGATAAAATTTACAATCTAATAAAAACTGAGGAGAAAACTAAAATTACATGACTGACTCTGACTGAAATCTATGAAGCCTCTACTATACTGACTATAGATAGCTAGGACATGACCCCAGCTACCACTACTAAATACATATAAGTAATAAAGTAAAGTACACGAACAACATCTAACTGAAGTCCTCAAAATAAAATAACTCATCACCTACTGGCTGGAACTGGAACTATCTGATCATGATAAATGAAATATAACTAGTACCTATATTATGAAATAATATAGCCACATAGATGTATATGTGGATCAGTACTTCTGGAATGTACTAAGTAAGTGGGGTGAATGCAATAAGTAAAACTAATTTCATACGTAATCTTAAAACATACATGCTAAGTGTAAGTAAACTCACCAAGAGGCTGAAGTAAACTAAAATCTGAAATATCTTAAAATATGAGTAACAAATATTGTTTGATAAGCAGGTGAATCACTATACTTAGTTTCTTAAAACTTCACTTTTGTAGCATAAGTAGAACTGAATTTGGAATATGGTAAAAAACATTATTACATAAGCAAACAAAACCAAACATACATGTACTGAGCTGATCTGATTAACTGAATAACTAATGCCTGGGTGACCAAATGATTGAAAACTAGGAAAAGGGATAACTAGCAACGACATACTGAGTAGCTGATATATGAATACAGAGTACTTAATAATTATGATATAATTGAGAATAAATGCATGAAAAATAAAATATATGAGAAATCAAGACCAAGCATAATTCTATAATTAAAATAAGTTTGAAATTTGAAAGACTGTAAACTGTATAACTGAATAATTGGAATTCTATACACTTGGTCAAGTAAACCTGATTTGAGAATACACTGAATACTGAACTAAGACTATGAAAGGTATCATATAACCTACATAAATCATGTGAGCTATCATGGAGTCCAATATCTGACCTATGTTAGGGAGGGCTGTTTTATCCTTGCAATTGGAATAGAATTGTAATACCCTATATATTTCTAAGCTAGAAAATAAACCATTGTTCCTACGCATGAAACCTTCTACCCTACAATTCATATTTTAGTACATGAATTAGGATGAGTATACTAGTGATAATAGATCTTATTATGTATTAAAAATGTTCATAAGAGACATTTAGAGTAAGCCAAGTTAAGAACTTTTGAATCCACCAAGTTTTTATGTGTGATTTCACATAGGTCATCTTTGAACGAGCATAAATTGATTTATAGGTGGTATTTTTTCATTTTTATACCATCCAAATTGTATATAATTGAATAATCTTTCCATCGATACCAAATTCGCCTGAAATGGACACCCGGTGAAGAAGTTATGGCGATTTAAAGTTTCAGCAGTGTCATTTTAGTCAGTGGCGCGTCGCACCATAAGCCAAAATAACGTTTGTCAATTTATAGTGTCTCTCCTAAATTATAGTTCGTCGCGGTGAGTTTTTAGGTCATAAACGGGTGGAAACACGTGTTTTCGCGTCGCACCGGGGGCCCAAATTGGTAATTTTCACAGAAATTAAAAGACACATCAAGAGGGGAATTTGGGTCATCTTTCTACCCCTATATATATTACATAAACACGGAATTAAGCCATTATTTCACCAAAACATACTCTTTTTAATCAAAATCCTTTCAAGAACACATTAGGTTTTTTCTAAGAATATCTCTGTCAATCTTCACTAAATCAAGAATTAAGGTATGCGTAGTGTTCATCTATGGATCCAATTCGTTCATAAAGCTCAAGAACCATGTTTTAAATACTATTTATTAACTTTTTGTGGTGATATGAGCATGTGCATATTGATGATTGTTTTTTAAGTTTTAATATGATATCTAAAGGTGTTTTCATGGAATATATATATTTGTTGGTTGAAAACCATAAACTTTAGGTGGTTTAATATGATGCAAGTATGAAACCCACCTATTCCTTAAAGAATGCATGCAAGGGTTTGATAAAATGCTTAGGATGCTAGGAATTCATGTTTATATGGTTCCATGATGTCTAAATTACAAGTCCATGTTAGCTATATACTTCAATATGAATTCCATCTTTTCATGTGTTGCCATTGTTGTGGTATGAAGCATGTATGATAATAGAGATATACAATATGTACATGAAATATATCTATGCACTCTCTACCATGCTTAATATGTTGAGGAACTACATGATGTATAATATCCCCTATTTATGATAATATGAATTGTGAACTCCAATCTTATGATCAAGTCAGTCATGTTGTGCCAGTTTTCTTCCATCGAGTCCTCGGGTTATTCGTACTCGAAAACTATAGCTGTGTGCCTAAAGCGATGTCATGTTTCCGATAGTCTCAATAAATACCATGTTATAAAGAACCTAGTCAGTTATGTGACTCAGGAAAGTTTAGTAACCTAGTTAATCTCAGTAAATCTCAGTTAATTTTAGTAACCTTAGTACTTAATGATATCGGAAGCTTCAAAAATTCTAGTGCTCTTAGTAACTTCAGTAATCTTGGCAATTCAGTACTCTCAGAAATCTCATGAACTCAGTGCTTAGAAAGATCAGTATTCTAAGCTAGTTATCATGTCTCAGTAGTACTCAATTCATATTCTCAATAACCTCATCAGCTAGTAGAGTCAGCCTTATTCAGAAAGAAAGTAGAATTCCACGGTATTCCAAATAAAATTTCAGTAACTATAGTACTCTTAGTCAATCCTTATACATCAGTATATTCTGTCAGCTATGAAACTCAGTAAACTAGAATTAATTCAGTTTAGTTATTCATGTTCAGTCTCTTTAGATGGGAGTAAAAGTTAGCACCGAGTAAACTCAAGGATGGGAACTCACCTACCAGTTTAGGGTGTGATTCGTAGCAGTCATCCTTGCGTTCCAAAAGTATGTAGCCAACACATGTTAAGATATCTTAACCTGTAAGATTAGGGTTGATGAGGTGGCTTAAACTATCAGTTTAGGGTTCCCACCGCTCTCGTTTTGAATACCTTCCAACTAAGGGTCACTCACAACTGTCATTACCAGTGGCACGATATAGACACCCCTCCAGTTAGGGCAGAGATTGGACCCTATCTTAGCTATAATGGCATACATGGGGCATGTCAGTTAACCAACTACTTCCCACAGTCTCAATTTTAGTCCCAGTCTCAGTAAAAGAACTCAAATAATTCTTCAGATTTCAAGACTGTCAGATACAATCAACTCAAAAATAGAATAGAACTTAAATATTTCCTTCAGATTTATAGAATGTTAGATGTGGTCACTTATGATATCATTTATATCAGTTCTCAAAACCCATGTTATCAGTCATATCAGTTATCAGAATTCATGATATCAGTATTCAACATTAGAACTATCAGACATAGTCAACCAGACCTGTTCTTCATAATTCAAACTGTCAGAAATAGTCATTCATCTATTCAGTATCTCAGTATCAGTATAATCATGTTGTCAGTATTTAGACTCAGTAGTAAGTATCTCCACGAGTTCAGTTACAGTTACATATGCATGTATGTATTCTCACATTCATATCAGTTAGTATTGTTTATGTATATAACCCTTTGCATT
>JAPEIP010000003.1:100289278-100305831 GCA_026120095.1 Capsicum chinense
CTTCCAACTAAGGGTCACTCACAACTGTCATTACCAGTGGCACGATATAGACACCCCTCCAGTTAGGGCAGAGATTGGACCCTATCTTAGCTATAATGGCATACATGGGGCATGTCAGTTAACCAACTACTTCCCACAGTCTCAATTTTAGTCCCAGTCTCAGTAAAAGAACTCAAATAATTCTTCAGATTTCAAGACTGTCAGATACAATCAACTCAAAAATAGAATAGAACTTAAATATTTCCTTCAGATTTATAGAATGTTAGATGTGGTCACTTATGATATCATTTATATCAGTTCTCAAAACCCATGTTATCAGTCATATCAGTTATCAGAATTCATGATATCAGTATTCAACATTAGAACTATCAGACATAGTCAACCAGACCTGTTCTTCATAATTCAAACTGTCAGAAATAGTCATTCATCTATTCAGTATCTCAGTATCAGTATAATCATGTTGTCAGTATTTAGACTCAGTAGTAAGTATCTCCACGAGTTCAGTTACAGTTACATATGCATGTATGTATTCTCACATTCATATCAGTTAGTATTGTTTATGTATATAACCCTTTGCATTTAGCCTACCTTAATCGTATACTCAGTACATTCAATCATACTGATGCATTTGGACTATGGTGCTTTAACTTATGTTACACCATAGGTTCAGAGGCACGAGCTCTAAATCAGTAGTAGATTCCAGTATCAGCAGTTAGAGTTAGAAGTAAGTCGTCATATTTTGAGGACACGATGATTTCATTACTATTTAGTTTTTAGTTTATTTCAATAGTTGGAGTTAGTTGGGGATATGTCCCATCATATCCTTTTTAGAAAATTTAGAGGCTTTCCAGACTATAGCATGTCAGATAATTATTTCAGATCTGTTTTGGTATTGTTATATTATTTTCAGACATTATTCTTATCAGATGTTTATTCAGTTGAACCTTATGGCTTTTCAGTGTATGTTTCAACATCATTTATGTTATATTATGTAGTATACATATATAGATATCAGTCATGGGTTAGCTTGTGGTCCTTCGGGGTCATAAGCACTGTGTAGCATTCTGATTTAGAAAATAGGGGCGTTACAAGAATCTAAACTGTAGTGATCACTAAAATTATATTTCGAAGGATGAAGATGTCATTCCTGACTGATGGGGGACCCCTCAAAATCTATGATGGAACCATTGATCTCAAAGTTAGGGACTGCTACTAACATCTTGTGCCTAACTGATAGGGGAGATGCCATCCCTACATTCACTCAGTTCTAAATCCTACTCCCAATTAAAATACCCAAAAATACTAACTAGTGCATTCACTGATAATTGATAACTGATAAGCTTAGGCCATGGTATTTTGAAAATAACAGTGCATAAGGATTTTGAGGTAATTATTAATATATAAACTTATACTAGAATTGAAACTGGACTAAGTTTAACTGAACTAACAGTTGATCATATTGACTGACTGAATGAAGAATCTTATGATTTATCTAAAACCATTATGTAAATACTGAAACTATGTAAACAACTAAATTTTGGGTATTCATAACCCTCAGCATTGAATGGGAATAACAATAAGGACACATGAAAGCTTTGAAACCATAATGGGGAATCATTATTCAAAATCCATCACTTTGGCATTTCATAAAACATCTAAGAGGCATGAACTTGAACATGGGGAATATGGTATACATGTGAAAGCAATATGAGTGCATGACTAACTTCATAAGTTGAGGGTTTAACATGAAATCAATCGAATAGACATAGAAACTTGCAACTCAAAGCATGAATAGATTAATTTACTTGAAAACACTTGTAGACATAGAAAAGTTCATACTTCGATATTATAACATGAAATTCAATTGGATACGTCAAGGGAATAAAAAATTAAATCATGAGATAACCTAATATTTTATGAAAACATCCTTGGACATGAATCTAGTCAAATTTCTAAATAAATCATGATTTAAATTCATCTCGAACACATGGTAGTTCATAAACAAATAGGAAATTTTATATCTTTAATTCAAGAAAAACGTTTTGGATTCCATGGGTGAAAGGGGACCCATGAATGAACTCTCACATACTTTAATATTTGATTTCTTAAAGAAACTTGAAATTGAAACTTGAGTTCTTAAATTTCTTGGGGAAGAAAGTTTGAATCTTTGAACTTGAATGATGAACTTGTGAAAGAAATCATGTTCTTGATGTTTATTGAAGATTTATTGAACTAGGAAGCTTTAACTCTTGGATTCTTGAATAAATCTTGAATTCAAAAGTTAAAAACCTATGTTCTTGAGAGTAAAAGGTTGAAATTCGTTCATTGGGTAAAGGGAGGGTTTTTGTGAGAGTTTTTGAAGAATATGGGCAAATAATGCTTTTTTGGATACTATAATTCATCCATTGGATGTTTGGGTTGAGGGGAAAGGACCAAAGTTACCCTTGACCCTTTAAAAATTAAAAACATAAAGGAATGGACCAGATGATGTGATATTCATTTTGGGGTGATAGACCCCATGGTGCCTACCTTATCTCGGTGGTCTAACCCCCATGGCACGGGCTTATCCCACGCCCTCACTGCCTCTCATGAAAATGGATATAACTTTTTATTCAGGTATAGGATTTAGGAAAAATTGATACCATTGGAAAGATGACTCAACTATCTTAAATTTTATGGTCCTTGAGATGCAACATTCAGCATATATCAAAAGTTATACATGTTCAAATTATACCCTGGTAGAATCGAATACCAATTTTTGGATAAATCAAAGGATCTTAGCTCAACTTTGTCCTAAGTGGCTCTTATGAATATTTTTCACCTCAAAAGAACTTCACATACTAGTATAATGATCATGACACATGTATTAACAAAAAATCATGGGATTAAAGTTCACACACGTAGGAATAATGCTGCAAAGTCTAGCCCAAAATATGGGGTGTTACAGTATGCTGTGGTTATGGCTTTGTTGGATGAGTCATGTACTGGAAAGTTTTTTATCCAAGGGCTTAGTCTTGGATACTAGTGGTTGATTCCAATCATATAGGAAGGTACGACTCATATAGGCCAGTCTTATCCCAGTGATGGGTTTTTAAGGGATTTAAGTGGGGGTATTCTGGATATTTCCTTACTTATCCTAACTAGAACCTACAACTTCTAATACACATAGGAGGTTATGTACCCTATTATTATATTCATTAACACTTATAAAACTTTTCCAAAACATCTCAAAATTCCTTAAAGAGCTTTTGGGGCAAGAAGGCTTAGGTTTTATCTTACGAATTTCTTTGAGGCCTTCTTTGGCGATTTCATTCCATTAATTATTTGGTATAAGGCATGATTCTCTTTCCTAATTGTAATTTAAACTAAATAAATGGTTTATATGATTGATTTCATGGTTTTACTATTTCATAATTATGATTTTCAACTATTACTTAGGGGTTTTGATATTAAATGCTTGGTTATGGTTTCCTATGGTTTTAATTATGCTTTTTATGAATTAATGGTGGTTTTGTACAATTGGATTGCATGATAATGGTTTAATGGTCTTGGAAATTAGTTTTAGTTATATTATTCCCCCATGGTGTTTGATAAAATGCTTATAAAGATACGTTCATTGAATTGACTTCTTTTAATGGAACTCTTGCATGTTTTAAACTTGGTGAAGGATTTAAGCATGGTTTAAATGGTTTGAAAAGGCTAAAGGATAAATGGTTAAATCTGTGGAGAACATGCAAGTCTCCCAAGTGAATTTAATATGGAAATTAGATCGGCACCTAAGTTCCTTTATCCTAAAAGGTTTGGCTATGGATATTACTTGCAAGTAATGAGGTGGTATGACGGTACCACTAATATTGGCCTTGGTTAGTAAATGGTAAATGGATTGTTTAGACATAGTTTTAATTGGCATTAATGGCGGGTAGTGAATCTAAGCTATGGATAGTAGCAATCCTGGGGGGACCAAAATTAGAAGCTCATATGTGCCAATATGAGGGGTCTTCGATGACCACGTGCAAGTGTCATGTTTTATATTGGAGGGATGTACTATTCATCCCATGGAAAAATTCCCTGGTCGTGCGGCTATACTCACTGAGGCCCTTTCAGTGGGGGAGCTGAACCGATTTGTCCCGTGAGTGGATAGGATGACAAAGCTACACAATTCAGGTAAAAGTTTTAAATACATGATAAACTCGGTTCTCTTTTCCTGACACTTAGATATGTATGGTTTTATGCATTATGGATGGTTTCACTTGGTTTTATGACTGGCATTATTTTATCCTTATCCTGAGACTCATGAGAGCGGTCATTTGCTAACCCTATCTACTGGCAACTATATACCCACGCTATAAAGGAACCGACCATTCTACTCCTCCTGTTTAGCATGCGGATTCGGTATCAGTATTTGGACTAAAGTGGTAAGCTTCCATCCTTTCGAAAGGTATCATTTCATGTTATAGATTTATTTAGACACTTATTTTTTATTTTGGTTATTGGTTTTGGCCATGGTTGGGGGCATATCCCAATCAATTTTTTTTTTACTTTTTTAGATAAAGGCTTTGTGGTACTTTTGTGGGTTGGTAAGGGAGGATCGTTAGAGGTGTTAGCCTTATCATTGGTACTGATATTAAGGCTGGCAACATTGGACATGATTCTCACTATTTCGTCATACTATATTTTGGTATTGATTTTCATATTATGTTTTTGTATTCCCTTTTGGTTTATGTCCTATGGTTTGGTTTGGTATGGTTGGGCAATTTTTGTGGTATGGTTGGACTCGTTTGGGTCATTCATGGTTGTGACCCTATCCTAGAGTCTTATTGAGAACAACAATGCTATCTTTTATATGTTTGAAATTAAGCTCATCTAAGGCTGGACATAGGTGGTTGGGTTAGGTAATAGGGGAAGTCCCTAATCTTGGTTGGATTTTGGATGCCCATCACGACAAGGACCGAGTTTGGGTTGTGTCAAGTTTGTATCACAGCCTAGGTTCATGGTCAACTAGTAAGTCCACAAAGTTGTGTCGAGTATATTCTCTTTTAGGGGTGTGAAACACACCACTCTCATAAGAGAGAGGATGTAAGACATTTAGGAATGTTTTACTTTATTATTATTCTAACTTCAAGCTTGAGTTCTTAATCCTGGAATCACCTTTAATCCTTGTTTGTTTGTCTTTTATATCATGCCTTCTAGATTTAGAACACAAGGAAATTCTTTCATCCCATCTAGGGATAATGCTGATAGGGTACATCCTACGTCTAGAGTACATCTTCGATCTCATGGTCCTATTCCTGATGGTGCTAGAGTTCCTTCTATTCTGGCTAGTTTTCCTCAAGCCCCCAGGGTAACATGATGAACGCATAATTTCATTAGTCTGTTTAAGTCATTGCCAATTAGTTGCTGCTCAGGATGAGCGGGGTGAGACTGGTGTTTTTTTTGCTTAGGCCACAAGGGTTGGTCAATTTATAAAGATTGGGTCCTCCAACTTTAAATAAGGTGTAGGTAGAGGAGGATCCACAACGCTTCTGGGAAGAGATAGAAAATATCTTTCGGGTGATGTAGCCTACTAATGTACAGGGGGTTAACTTTACAGTTTATTACCTCAAGGATGTTGCTTGTCAGTGGCATGAGAAGTGGGATAGGGATAGAGGTGATATGGAATGTAATAACCCATACGTTCCTAGTTTAGTTTAGCCCCTAATAATTTCCAATAGCACTTTGAACAAAAATATAAAGCCAAGTGTTGAGGGGTTTAAGTCATTTTTTTACCCCCTTTTTAAATCCGATGATTTTTAGGTTGATCATGTCAGGGGTGTAATTAGCATGTCTTGGATATGTTTTGGATTTTCAGACAAGGTTTGGATAATATTTAGAATTTTAAGGTAGCTGCTCACCGCGATTAGGATGCATTATGGTGAGTATTACGGTGAGGAGGCCAATGCATCGTGGTGGAGGCCAACTCAGAAATTGTCAATTTCTAGAGGGTTACCACGATTGTATTGCATCGCAGCGGGTATCAAGATGACATAGTCACTATGTCGCGGTGAAGCCCAAATCAACATCTGTCTTAATCCAGTGAGTCACCGCAATTCCACTGCATCACGGTGGGTATTGCGGTGACCCCCTCACCGCATAGCGGTGAGGCCTCCATCGGCATTCTAGTTGTGGGATTAAATCCCCAAGGGTATTTTTGTCCTTTACCAAGCCCCTAAATTGTGAAAACAAATGATTATGTGTACTTTTGAGCAAAATATGCTCATTACCATTCTTTTTCCAAGGTAACCCAAAATTCACAGTTCCCAATTCATGACCTTCAAGAATCAATCTTTAAGAGCACAAATAGGGATTCAAAGTCAAGTGTCTTCATCTATTTCCTCAATTAAGGTATGTGGGGTTATGAACAAGGGTAATCCTTTCACTCTTGTACCCAAAACTAGCTTTTAATGATGTTTTTACATGATTTTACATGAATATTCATGAATTTCAATTTAGGGTTCATACCTAACTATTATTATTTGAGGATTATGATGTTACAAGTGTTTTTGATGATGAATCGCTTGCCTATTTTGCATATATATGTATGTGAAGTTGTTTTAGACATATTGAAGGTTGAATCTCACTATTTTGACTAGAATTGTGCAAGCATTTCATGATTTTGAATAATGAGTATAAATTGTGATAAATTGACATAAATTTTGAAGCATGGGTTACTAAGCCCTAGGTTGAATATTTATATTTCGGGAATGATTATGCTTTTAAGCATCCTATTATTTACTTATATTTAGTTTTGAATCAAGATTTGATCTTTTCATCCTCAGCTAAGATATGGAATGTACTTTATAGCTTTGACTTCAGTTTTTATTATAGATTAGCTTGATTACAACTTAAAACAGATAAATGCATAATTGGTTTTTGTTACAAACCCTTATGCTAGTCTTAAAGTGGGTTTCCTACAGAATAAGCATACAAATTTAATGGGAGTAGTATTTAGTACCGAGCAGGAAGTGTGGGTTTAGAACGTTATACTTCTCCAGAACTATGAGCCAACGTAGGTACATATTTAGACTATTTCCATTTTTATATGGAAGACAGTTATAGATTGTCATCACTCAAATCAGGTTATACTCCTTGGCAAGAGTATGACACATCTCCCCAATGTGAGGTTCTCATCTTAGGGGAACTCGATATTGGACTCCATGTAAGCTCACATGGTTTATGTCGTTAGAAGAACCTCCCTACAGAAAAGAGTAACCCTAACAGAAAAGAATAACAGGAAATCTCTTAGAAACCAAGTGTAAAGGCTCACAAATTTTATTCAGATATTGTCGTACATGAGATATCAAGTATCAAATTTTAGCTTTCAGTTTTCATATGATAAAGGCGATTCCTTCTTTTTACACTTAGACTGCATGATTTGAAAACAGACTTAACTTCAGTCCTACTCAGTGCATTATTAGAAAGAGTAAGAGTACAACTTTTAGAACTAAGTGTTTTGGCTCACAAGATTTATATAGTATGCTTACTTCTCATGATTTATGATTTTTAGCTTTCAATTATTCGAGCTAGTGTGAGTCATTTACACTTAGCATGCATTCTTTATATGTTATATGAGCATTGAATTACTGTTTTACTTATTTATTCACCCCTACATGCTCAGTACATCCCGAAGGTACTGATACACATATATGTCTATGTGCTACTATGTTTAATAATATAGGTACCATTTCAGTTGTAGTCCATCTATCACAGTCAGATATTTGTAGATTCCGGTTAGAAGAGGATGTGTCTTCCTATTTTGGGGACTTCAGTTAGATATTGAAAAAACCCAAAAAATTCTATTATAGTTTGACCCTTAAAGCATGTTCAGTAAAGAGTTAATCCAACCCTAAAAGGTTGAGAAGTGTATTCCCTAGTAAGAAGTATTTTGATCCATGTATAATTTCCCTAATATCGACTTTTTGTCATGTAGAGCATCGAATAAGCTCTCCATCGATACTAAATTTGCCCAAATTAAACACTCGGGCAAAGAGTTAGAGCTATTTTAGTGAGATAGTATACCACCTGGCACTTTAGCGCATCGCGGATCTAGCCGAAATGGAAATCGTCAAAATCTAGTGAGGCTCCACGATTATGGCATATAGCGCCAAGGCTTAATTTTAGAATTTTCAATTTTCAGTGCTCCAACGAGATTCCATCGCGTTACAGTGCTTTTCCAGTTCACAACCATGGTGGCAACACGATTTCCACAACATCGCTCCATCAAGCAGTTTCCTAATTGTCCAATTTCTAATGATCTGGAATAATTATGGTACGTCGCGCTAGTATGTAAAATCGAGATTTTTTAGTTTAATTCCAAAGGAAAAAAGGGTCTTTTCCCAACCCTTATATATACTCCTTAACACGGGATTTGGCCTCATTTTAAGCTAAAAATACTAGTTTTCTCTCAAAGTTATTCAAGAATAAGAGCTAGGGTTTCTACAAAATCAAAACCCTTCCTTCTTTTTCAAAAGAAATCAAGAAATCAAGAATCTCTCCAAGGGATTTGAAGAAAGAGTTTCTCTAAGGTATGTAGATGTTAATTCTTGGATCCCTTTCATCCAAGAAAATAAAGAACCCTTTTTCAAAAATTCAAAGATTTTATGTTTATGAGTTTCCATGATTCATGTGAGTAAAAATTGATGATCATGCTATTATTAAGTTTTGATTCATGGTTTTTTTGAAGGTTTTCAAGCTTTAACCCTAGTATGGGATACCCTTGTGATGTTCATGACAAACCCTCTTCAAGTTACTTGTTAAGTGATGTGTTAATGTCAATTAACTGTAGAAATTATTGAATAATCAAAGCATGCTCCCCATATGTTTGATAAAATGCTTATGTGAATGAATTAGAGCCATTATAGAATGTTGACTAGAAATCCCCAAATTATGTGTAAGCCCATGCATTGCAAATGTTTGTTGAAAAGACTTAGTGAATGAATTGGGGCATGATAGCATGAAATTTCCTAATTATGTGCACTTTGATAAATGCTAAGACTTTACTATATGCTAAGTATTTGATGAATGAATTGTAACATAATAGCATAAAGTTCCCAAATTATGTGTTCTCCGGTACATGCCAAGACTTAAATATGTGTGAAGTGCTTAATGCAATACCTTATTGAATGGAGTATGATCCAATAGAATGTCCCCCTATGGTATTACATGTTTAGAATTCCTAAATTCTTAAAGTGATGCCTTAGTGATTGTGATGGTGAATGATGTCCATGGTCTTGATTATTCAAGAATGGTTAAGTTTTACTTTTATGTTAACGAGTCCTAGGGGTATTTATACCCAAAAGTTTAGCTACTGTCTAGAGACTATGTTAGTTTTCATGATAATTCCAGTCGAGCCATGATTCTCAGAACTTAGCAAGTTATAGAACTCTGTATTCTCAGAAAGAAACAAAACTTAAGAAATCTCAGTAATCTCCGTAATCTCAGTATTGCTAGTAATCTAGCCTCAGTTCTGTACCCAACTTAGATCTAGTAGTATTCAATTGTTCAGTTCTGACCTCTTTAGTAATCGAGTACTCTATTCAATGCTCAATGTTGTTCATTCATCTAACAAAATTCAGTAGTATTCCATCAGATACAGAACCAAGTAAATTCAGCTTAACTCAGTCAGATCATTTGATAAATTTGATCAGTACTTAGTTTGTGTTCAGCTAAGAATGAGTTCAGAGTTTTTCAGTTGGGAGTAGGAGCTAGCACCGAGCTAGGGCAGGGATGACGGCTCCCCGTCAGAGAGGCAGAGTCGTTAGTAGCAATCCCTAAACTCCAAAACTATATAGCCAGCGTAGGGTGAAGGAACCAGCCGTCAGAAAAGGGTGGTTACCCATTATATAGGCTTGACTATTATATTGCCTTAGGTTTAACTTTCTATGAGGGTTACCCATCAGATAAGCTTGACCAGAGAAGTCTTTACCCGTGGTATGGTATTGACACCCTTCCAGCTGGGGTTACAAGTTGGACCCTACCAGTTGAGATTCAAGGCATACTGGTTAAGTGACTACTTCCCACAGTTGTAGTTTCAGTATAAATCTTTAGAAATCAAGACTGTTAGATACAGTCATCTATGTCAGTGAGGAACTCAGATAGTTCCATTGATTCATGGACCACCCGACAAATAGGCTTGGTCCCATATAAAGTTATTCCTTATCAAATCTAGAGATCACCCATCAGATAGGATTAATCTCAGTCTTATATTTAATTGAGTAATCTCATTATCAGATCTAGAGATCACCCATCAGATAGGCTTGATCTCAGTCTCAGATTTAGTTGAGTATTATTGTTATCAGATCCCAAGATTGTCCGTCAGATAGGCTTGATATCAGTCTTAAATTCAATTGAGTATTCTTGTTATTAGATCTTGAGATCACCCATCAAATAGTCTTGATCTCAGTCTTAGATTTATTTGAGTATTCTTGTTATCAAATCCTGAGATCACTCATCAGATAGGCTTGATATTTGTCTCAGATTCAGTTAAGTATTCTTTTATCAGATCTAGAAATCACCCATTAGACAGGCCTGATCTTAGTCTCAGATTTGGTTGAGTATTCTTGTTATCAGATCTAGAGATCACCCGTCAGATAGGCTTGATCTCAGTCTCAGATTCAGTTGAGTATTCTTTCTATCAGATCTAGAGATTTCCTATCAGATAGGCTTGATCTAAGTCTTATATTCAATTGAGTAATCTCATTATCATATCTAGAGATCACCCATCAGATAGGCTTGATTTCAGTCTTAGATTCAATTGAGTATTCTTGTTATCAGATCCCAAGATCACCCATCAGATAGTCTTGATCTTAGTATCAGATTCAGTTGAGTATTCTTATTATCAAATCTAGAAATCACCCATCAGATAGGTTTGATCTCAGTCTTAGATCTAGTTGAGTATTCTCTTTATCAGATCCAGAGATCACTATCAGATAGGATTAATCTCAGTCTCAGATTCAGTTGAGTATTCTTGTTATCAATTTGGAGATCAACCATTAGATAGGCTTTATCTCAGTCTTAGATTCTATTGAGTATTCTTGATATCAGATCCCAAGATCACCCGTTAGGTAGGCTTGATCTTAGTTTTAGATTCAGTTGAGTATTTTTGAAGTCAGATTCGGACATGATCATTTCTTATCATTGATAGTAAATTTCAAAATCATCTACTAGAAAGGTTTAATCTCTAATGAAGTAAGTCTAGAGTGGCAAAGCTCAAAATTTAATCAATGACAAGAGTATATTTAATGAGTCAACTTCAGTATCCTCAGATCCCAAGATCACTCAGCAGTTAAGACTGATCTCAAATCCAGTAATCAGTTATCAGTATCAAATGATTCATTTGTTCAGTATATTAGTATTAGTAGTGAGTTCAAGTGATAGTAAGGTTGGATTTAAGTTTCAGTATTTCGAGTAACGATGATTTCAATTATGATTTGTGCATTCATATATGTGTTCTCATTCAGTACTCTCATGATTATTCAGTTAAGTAATTATTCATGCATAATCCCTTGCATTTAACCTTACCTCATCTTCACACTCAGTACATTCTCGTATTGACATATTTGCGCTATGGTGTTTTATAAGATATCATAAGTTCAGAGGCACGGCATCCAGAGTACCCTTAACAGCTCATCCCAGTCAGCAGTAGTAGACATAGCAGTGAGTCCTCTTTAGTCGAAGATGGTCCTTATTTTTTCTTATCGTATAAGACTTATTAAATTTTCAGTAGACAGAGTTAGTTGGGGATATGTCCTATCAACTCCATAGCTCAGATAGTTTAGAGGCTTTTGAATAGATGTATCAATATTTTTTTTTCAATTTTGAGTATTTTTAGATGTTTTTAACCTTATGGCCAATTTCCGCATTTATTATCTATATATTATGCAGTGTCTAGGTACATATATCAGTAGAGGGTTAGCTTATGGTCCTTCAGGATCATGAGCACCATGTAACAAATAGGGGGTAGTCTCGGGTCATTACAAACTTAGTACCATAGCCTAAGGTTCAAAGTATCCTAGGTAGTTTGAAAAGCTGCATCTAGTAGAGTCTTGTGCATGGGTGTTTTACGCGCTACATTTACGTACAAGAGGCTATAAGATATTGTAGGAGCAGTTTCTTTTTTTCAATATTCATGTCGTGCGAGTGAGCATGAGCTCGATTTGATCCTCAATATTATAAACCTTTTTCTTTCATTTATAGAGTATACTTCCTCACAGAGATTATGTACATTAGGTTGATGACCAGCCTCCTTAGCTAGCAGATCCTGAGAATAAAGGTGTGTCATATGTAGAGTTTTGGGAAGTTTTTCAAGCACTAGCCCAAGCTGTGACTAATGTTCAGGGTAACCATTAGGCTGTTTCCCTACCTCAGTAAGATAGGGGTTCAGCCACAGCCAGAATTAGAGATTTTATGAGAATGAGCCCGCAAGAATTCTTTAGGTCAGTAGCAGGTGAGAACCTACAACTTTATCTTGAGGAGGTGAAGAAGATGACCCAGGTTATGCATGATTCTGAGGAGGAGATTTTAAAGTGAGCATCGCATAGGTTGAAGGATATTTCTCATTATTTGGTTGTGATTTGGAAGAAGGGTAGAGGGGAGGATGCAGCTCCCGTGACTTGGCAGAAGTTTCAGGATGCCTTTTTAGATAAGTTTTTCTTGCTAGAGATGATGGAAGCTAAGGTAGAAGAGTTCATGAATGTAAGGAAAGGATCTATGATAGCGAAATACTATTGTCTTAAGTTTAACCAGTTATCTATGTATGTCCCTGACTTGATAGCTGACCATAGACCGAGTATGAATAAACTTGTGACTGGTGTATTCGGGTTAGTGTTGAAAGAGTGTAGAACCACTATGCTCAATAGAGATATGAAACTTGCAAGGCTGATGATGCATGTGCCGCAAATTAAGGCAGATAAGATGAAATAAAGAGAGAGAGTAAGTAAGAGATCCAGAACAGGTAGTCATGGTTTCTCTCAGGCAGGGTCCCAGGGTGGTAGCCCTTTTTAGCATAGTCAGAGATTTTTAGTCCCACCTCCATCTTTAGCTAGTGTACCTGCATTGAAGTTTGGGGATGTCAAATATGATGGGGCTCCAGGCTCTAATGCCCTGAGTAGTGCTAGTTGTGTTCGTACCAATCTACTTTGTAGAGAGTATGGCAAGAACCACCTAGGTATATGTATAGTCGGTAGTAATGTGTGCCTTGGGTGTGGTAATCCAGGGCCCTAAATGTGAGAATATAGAGTGATAGCTCAGAGGGGTAGAGAGTTTTATCCACAGAGTGACCCTTCCGATGCTAAATATGGTCAGCATCAGAATAGGCTTTATGCGCTTCAGACACACCATGATCGGGAAAGGTTCCCTGATTTAGATTTGGGTGTGTTATGAGTCCTTCATCTTTATGATTTTCATTGTTAGATCCTTTGCTCCCATTTTGAGCTTATATTTCAGTATGAGTCATACATTAGTTTTAGATCTCAGTCGATCAATCATGACCCAATTTGTTGGTTCCCTGTGTACCGCCCCAATATTTCAGCGATGTGTGTTTAGAGGGACATCGAGTCCCAAGGGCGAGATACACCATGATATTGGATTGCTTTCATGTACTTATACTCATTTAGCTACATGTTCACTCTCTCCATATGAAGTTATCATCAGTTATTATTGCATAGCCATTCATGCTTTCGAGAGTCAGTACCGTCAAACGTTCAGGCATTAAATATGCATGTTCAGTTGAAAGAGTTTAGTTTTTTTCGTGTATGAAGTCATGCTTTCATGAGACCAACTCAGTTGTGGATCCATACATCAGATATGCATATCCATTATAAGAATTTAGCTTATGAGTAGCTTCAGTCAAGTATTCCATGAATCAGATATGCGTGTCCAGTATGAGAGCTCAGTATATCAGTAGTTTAAGTTGCATAATCATGTTTCAAAAGCTCTCATTCCTCTAGTAAGTTCAGTTGATCAGTCTTTTTATCCTACCAAGCGACATTCAAGGATGAATGTTTCCAAGGGGAGATATTGTAAGATCCAGTAAAATCCTGTCATAGTTCGAGCCTTAGAGCGTGTTTAGTAAAGTATTAATCTGGTCCTAATAGGTTTAGAAGAGTCTTTCCAAGTGAGAAGTATTTTGAACCGCATATAATTTTCCTAATATTGACTGTCATGTAGAGCATTGAATAAGCTTTCCGTCGATACCAAATTTTCCCAAATCCAATACTCAGTCAAAGAGTTAGAGCTATTTTAGTGAGACAGTGTGCCACCTGGCACTTTAGCACATCGCAAATCTAGCCAAAATAGCAATCGCCAAAATCCAGTGAGGCTTCATGATTATGGCGCATCGCGCCATGGTTTAATTTCAAAATTGTCAATTTTTAGTGCACCAACGGGATTCCACCGTGTCGCAATGCTTTTCCAGTTCGCAACCAAGGTGGCAACATGATTTCCACCGCGTCGCGCCATCAAGCAGTTTCCCTATTGTCCAATTTCCAGTGAGCTGGCTCGATTATGGTGTGTCGCGCCAACATGTAAAATTAGGATTTTTTAGTTTGATTCCAAGGATAAAAAGGGTCTTTCCCAACCCCTATATATACTTCTTAACATAAGATTTGGTCTTATTTTAACCTTAAAATACTAGTTTTCTCTCAAAGTTGTTTAAGAATAAGAGCTAGGGTTTTTACAAAATCAAATCCCTTCTTTCTTCTTCAAGAGAAATCAAGAAATCAAGAATCTCTCCAAGGGCTTTCAAGAAAGAGTTTCTCTAAAGTATGTAGATGTTTATTCTTGGGTCCCTTTCAGCTAAGAAGTTCAAGAAACCATTTTCAAAAATTGAAAGATTTGATGCTTATGAGTTTCCATGATTCATATAAGTTGAAATTCATGGTCATGGTATTATTATGTTTTGATTCATGGTTGTTTGTAAGGTTTCCAAGCATTAACCCTAGTATGTGATACCCATGAGTGTTCATGACAAACCCTTTTCCAGTTGCTTGTTAAGTGATATGTTCATGTCAATTAAGTGTAGAAATCATTGAATAAGCAAAGAATGCTCCCCGCATGCTTGATAAAATGCTTATGCTAATGAATTAGAGCCATTATAGCATGTTGACTAGAAATCACCAAATTGTGTGTAAGCCCATGCATGCCAAGTGTTTGTTGAAAAGCCTTAGTGAATGAATTGTGGCATAATAGCAAGAAATTTCCCAATTATGTGCAATTTGATACATGCTAAGACTTTAATACATGCAAGTGTTTGATGAATGAATTGTAACATGATAGCATGAAGTTCCCTAATTATGTATTCTCTGGTATATGCCAAGACTTAAATATCTGAGAAGTGCTTGATACAAGGCCTTATTGAATGGAGTATGATCCAATAGCATGTACCCCTATGTTATTACATATTTATGATTTGTAAATGCTTGAAGTGGTGCCTTAGTGATTGTGAAGGTGAATGATTGTCCATGGTCTGGATTATTCAAGAATGGTTATGTTTTAATTTTATGTTATCGAGTCCTAGGGGTATTTATACCTGACAATTTAGCTGCTGTGTAGAGCCCGTGTCAGTTTTTACCATAATTCTAGTCGAGCCATGAATCTCAGAACTCAGAAAGTTATTGAACTCTGTATCTTCAGAAAGATAGAAACTTAAGAAATCTTAGTAATATATGTAATTCCTGTAATCTCAGTATTGCTAGTAATCTAGACTAAGTTCAGTAAGCTGCTCAGATCTAGTAGTATTCAAGTGTTCAGTTCTGGCCTCTATAGTAATCGATTACTTTATTCAAAGCTCAGTGTCGTTCAGCTAGATAATTAGATTTAGTAGTATTCTGTCAGATACAAAACCAAGTGAATTCAGCTTAACTCAGTCAGATCAGTATCAAATTTATCCTGGTTTATGTTTAGTGAAGAATCAGTTCAGAGTCTTTCAGTTGGGAGTAAGAGCTAGCACTGACCGAGGGCAGGGATGGTGGCTCCACATCAGAGAGACAAGTAGTTAGGATAAATCCCTGAAATCCAGAACTGTGTTGCCAGCACAGGATACAAGAGTCACCTGTTAGGAAAGACAGGTCACCCATCAGATAGGCTTGACTATTTTTTGCCTTAGGATTGACTTCCCGCGAGGGTCACCCATTAGGTAGGCTTGACCAGGGAGGTATTTACCCATGGCACGGTATTAACACCTTTCAAGCTGGGTTATAGGTTGGACTCCACCAGTTGACTTTCGAGGAATGTTGGTTAAGTGACTAATTTCCACAGTTGTAGTTTCAGTTTTAATCTTTAGAAATTAGGACTCTTAAATAAAGTCATCTATCTCAGTGAGGAACTCAGATAGTTCTATTGATTGATGGAGAACCTGTCAGATAGGATTGGTCCCATATAAAGTTATTCTATATCAGATCTAGAGATCAACTGTTAGATAGACTTGATCTTAGTCTCAGATTCAGTTGAGCATTCTTGTTATTAGATCTACAGATCACTCATTAGATAGTCTTGACTTCAATCTCAAATTTAGTTGAGTA
>JAPEIP010000003.1:100305931-100326872 GCA_026120095.1 Capsicum chinense
TAGGATTGACTTCCCGCGAGGGTCACCCATTAGGTAGGCTTGACCAGGGAGGTATTTACCCATGGCACGGTATTAACACCTTTCAAGCTGGGTTATAGGTTGGACTCCACCAGTTGACTTTCGAGGAATGTTGGTTAAGTGACTAATTTCCACAGTTGTAGTTTCAGTTTTAATCTTTAGAAATTAGGACTCTTAAATAAAGTCATCTATCTCAGTGAGGAACTCAGATAGTTCTATTGATTGATGGAGAACCTGTCAGATAGGATTGGTCCCATATAAAGTTATTCTATATCAGATCTAGAGATCAACTGTTAGATAGACTTGATCTTAGTCTCAGATTCAGTTGAGCATTCTTGTTATTAGATCTACAGATCACTCATTAGATAGTCTTGACTTCAATCTCAAATTTAGTTGAGTATTCTTGATATCAAATCTCGAGATCACCCATTAGATAGGCTTGATCTCTATATAAAATTTAGTTGAGTATTCTTGTTGTTATATTTGTACACGATCATTTCTTATCATTGATATTAGATTCCAAAATCATCCACTAGAGAGGTTTGATCTTCAATGCAGTAAGTTGAGAGTGGAAAAGATCAAAATTCATTCAATAACGTGAGTATATTTAGTCAATAAGCTTTAGTTTCATCAAATCCTAAGATCACTTGCTAGATAAGACTGATCTCAACTCCAGTACTCAGTTATTAGTATCAGATGATTCAGTTATTTATTATATTAGTATTAGTAGTGAGTTTAGGTGATAGTAAGGCGGCATCTGAGATTTAGTATTTTGAGTCACAATGATTTCAGTTATGATTTTTGCATTCATACATATGTTCTCATTCAGTACTCTCATAATTATTCAGTTAAGTAATTGTTCATGCATAAGCCCTTACATTTAGCCTTACCTCATCTTTATACTTAGTACATTCTCGTACTGGCGCATTTGCACTATGGTGTTTTATTTGACACCATAGGTTCAGAGGCATGAGATCTAGAGTACCCATAGCAGCTTAGTCCCAGTCAGCAATAGTAGGCATAACAGTGAGTCCTTTTCAGTCGAGGATGATCCAAATTTTTTTTTATCGTATCAGACTTAGTTTATTTTTAGTAGACAGATTTAGTTGGGGACATGTCCCATTAAATCCATAGCTCAGACAGTTTAGAGGCTTTTCAGATAGATGTATCAGTATTGTGTTTTCAATTTTGAGTATTTTTAGATGTTTTGAACCTTATGGCCAGTTTCCGCATTTATTATCTATATATTATGCAGTGTCTAGGTACAGATTTTAGTATAGGGTTAGCTTGTGGCCCTTCGGGATCAGGAGCACCGTGTAACAACTAAGGGGTAGTCTCGAGTCATTACAAACTTGGTACCATAGCCTAAGGTTCAAAGTGTCCTAGGTAGTTTGTAAAGCTGCATCTAGTAGAGTCTTGTGCATGCATGTTTTGCGCGCTACATTTATGTGCAAGAGGCTATAAGATGTTGTAGGAGCAGTTGCTCTTTTTTCAATATTCATATCGTGCGAGTAAGCATGAGCTCGAGTTGATCCTTACTATAATAAACCTTTTTCTTCCATTTATAGAGTATGCCTCCTCACAGAGATTATGTACATAGGGTTGATTACCAACCTCCTCAGCTAGTAGATCCTAAGAATGAAGGTGTGTCATATGTAGAGTTTCGATTAGCTTTTCAGGTGCTAGCCCAAGCTGTGACTAATGTTCAGTGTAACCATTTTGTGGCCTTACCTCAGTAAGATGGGGGTTCAGCCACAGCCAAAATTAGAGATTTCATAAGAATGAGCCCGCCAGAATTCTTTAGGTCAGTAGTAGGTGAGGACCCACAACTTTATCTTGAGGAGGTGAAAAAGATCACCCAGGTTATGCATACTTCCGAGGAGGAGATTTTAGAGTAAGAATCTTATAGGTTGAAGGATATTTCTCATAATTGGATAGTGATTTGGAAGAAGGGTAGAGGGGAGGATGCAACTCCTGTGACTTGGCAAAAGTTTCAGGATGCCTTTTTAGATAAGTTTTTCTCGCTAGAGATGAGGAAAGCTAAGGTATAAAAGTTCATGAACCTAAGTCAAGTCTCCATTACAGTGAAAGACTATTGTCTTAAGTTTAACTAGTTAGCTAAGTATGCCCCTGATTTGATAGCTAACACTAGAGCGAGTATTAATAGGTTTGTGAGTGGTGTGTCCGGGTTAGTATTAAATGAGTATAGAACCACTATGCTCAGTAGAGATATTAATGTTTCTAGGATGATGATACATACACAGAAGATTGAGGCAGATAAGATGAAAGAAAGAGAGAGAGAGTAAGAGAGACAGAATAGGTAGTCATGGTTTCTCTCAGGCAGGGTCCCAGAGTGGTAGCCATATTTAGCATAGTCAGATATTTTTAGTCGCAGATCCATCCTTAGCTAGTATAACCACTCTAAAGTTTGGGAATGTCAAATATGATGGGGCTTCAGGCTCTAAAGCCCTATGTAGTGCTAGTGGTGTTCGTAACAATCCGCTTTATGAAGAGTGTAGTAAGAGTCACCTAGGTATGTGTAGAGTTGGTAGTGATGTCTGCTTCGGATGTGGAGCTAGGCCACATAATAAAAGAATGAAGAGTTCTAGCTAAAGGGGTAGAAAGTTTGATCAGTAGAGTACCCTTTCTGGTGCCAATAGTGGTTAGTATTAGAATAAGCTTTATGTACTTTAGACCTACCATGATCGAGAAAGGTTCCTTGATATAGATTCGGGTATGTTATGAGTCCTTCATCTTTATGATACGTATTGTTAGATAGTTTGCTCCCACTTTAAGCTTATATCTCAGCATGTGTCATGCATTAGTTTTAGATCTCAGTCGATCAATCATGACCAGTTTGTAGGTGCCCCTTACACCACCATAGTATTTTAACATATTGTGTTTAGAGGGACATAGAGTCCCAAAGGGGATATACCCATGATATTGCAATGCTTTCATGTCCTTAAACTCATTCAGTTGCATGTTCAGACTCTCCTTATAAAGTTAACGTCAATTTTTATTGCATAGCCATTCATGCTTTTGAGAGTCAGTACCATCAGACATTCACGTAATAGATATTTATGTTCAGTTGAAAGAGTTTAATTTTTCAGTGTATGAAGTCATGCTTTCATTAGAGCATTTCAGTTGTGGATCCATATATTAGATATGCATGCCTATTATGAGAATTCAGCTTATGAGTAGCTTCAGTCGATATTCCATGCATCAGAAATGCGTGTCTAGTATGAGAGCTCAGTATATCAATAGGTTTAGTTGCATGATCATGTTTCATATGCTCTCGTTCCTTGAGTAAGTTCAGTTAATCAGTGTTCTTATCTTACCAAGCGATATTCGAGGATGAATATTTCTAAGAAAGATATATTGTAAGACCCCGCAAAATCCTCTCATAGTTTGATCCTTAAAGCGTGTTTAGTAAAGTTTTAATTTGTCCCTAAAGGGTTGAGACATGTCTTCCTAAGTGAGAAGTATTTTGATCCATGTATAATTTCCCTCATATCAACTTTTTGTCATGTAGAGCATCGAATAAGCTTTCCATTGATACCAAATTTGCCCAAATTTGACACTCAGGAAAAGAGTTAGAGCTATTTTCGTGAGATAGTGTGCCACCTGGCACTTTAGCATATTACAGATCCAGCGAAAATGACAATCGTCAAAATCTAGTGAGGCTCCACGATTATGGCGCATTACAAACAGGGTTAATTTTAGAATTGTCAATTTCTAGTGCACCAACGCAATTCCACTGCATCGTGATGCCTTTCTAGTTCTCAACTGAGGTGGCAACGTGATTTCTACTGTGTCGCGCCATCAAGTAGTTTCACGATTGTCCAATTTTTAGTGAGCTAGCGTGATTTTGATGTATCTCGCCAACATGTAAAATCAGGATTTTTTAGTTTAATTTCAAGGGAGAAAAGGATCTTTTCCAAACCCCTATATATACTTCTTAACATGGTATTTTTCCACATTTTAACCTAAAAATACTAGTTTTCTCTCAAAGTTGTTCAAGAACAAGAGCTAGGGTTTTTAGTAAATTAAAACCTTTCTTTCTTCTTCAAGAGAAATTAAGAAATAAAGAATCTCCCCAAGGGCTTTCGAGAAACAGTTTATATAAGGTATGTAGATGTTGATTCTTTCCAATGATGCTAGTTCATTGGTTAGCTTGGGATCACTTATGGTCCTAAGCCGTGTCACATCCAAGGAGTAGTATCAGGGCATTACATGGAAGATAACAGGTTGTAGGAGGCCTTTTATAATGCCTTCATGGAGCGGTTCTTTCCTTGGATGAGGGAAGAAAAGATAGAGAAGTTTGTGAACCTTAGGTAGGGGAGAATATCAGTAAAGAAATATGCATTAAAGTTTCATCAACTATCAAGGTATGCTCCTGAATTGGTGGCTGATATGAGGTCGAGAATGTGGAAGTTTGCTTCTTAGTTGAATAAAGATTTTATTTTGGAGAGAAAGACTACCTTGCTGGTTAAAGATATGTAAATCTCAAGACTAACTATTCATATGTAGCAGGTTGAGGATGAAAAGAGGAAGTAAGTGGTGTTTGGGGATAGGCAACAAAAGAGGAGAAAGTTTTCTAATCAGAGAAGTGCTCAGTCTCAGAGTTGTAAGGAGGGTGGTAATTGACAGAAAAAAAGTATGGGAGTTTGGGCTCCTTTTGTGCTAGTAATCCTTATCAGTTGGGAGATAGGCATCATCAAGATTGTGACAATTGACGGGCACAGGTTTCCCAATATCAGGTGAGCAGAGGTTAGTCAGTTTTTTTATGTCCTGTTTATCGATTCTGTAGTCTTCCTCATTAGGTTATTGCGAGTAAAGAAGGGGATAATTTCTTCAAGTGTGGACAAGTAGGCCATTGGCTTAGGAATTATTTGGTCACTAAGGTTGCTATGGCGATGAATAAGATTCTTGTGTCTTTATTTTCTGCTCCTACACCTAGTGGGGTGGAATCTACATCTGTTGCTGCTCCAGGTTTTAGTGTTGGTCGGAATAGGTTGTATGCTTTGGGATCCCAATAGGAATTTGAGGCATAACTAGATGTCGTTACTAGTACGTTACAACTTTTATCTCGTGATGTATATTGTTTGCTTAATCCAGGGTCCACTTTTTCTTATATGATTCTATATGTGGCTATTTTTTTGGTTTTGATCTGGAATTTATTTTGGATCCTTTTTCTATTTCTACCCTAGTAAGTGATTTATTTTTTGCTAAAAGAGTCTATAGGGTGTGGGTGGTATCTGTTGGTAGCATGTAGACCTTGACAGATCTGTTCAAGTTAGATATGGAAGATTTTAATGTAATTTAAGGCATAGATTGGTTACATTGTTGTTATGTTTTTGTGGATTTGAACCCGTAGGGTTATCTTTAAATTTCCTGGTAAACTGGTTATAGAATGGGAAGGTAGTTCCTTAGATCCTAGGGGGAGGTTTATTTCTTAGCTTAGAGCTCGAAGGTAATCTCTAAGGGTTGTCTTTATCACTTGGTCAAAGTTAAAGATTCTACCTCGAAAGGTGCTTTTTTTTCTTTAGTGCGTGTGATTAATGAGTTTATAGAGGTCTTTTCGGATGTTCTTCCTAGTGTTCCTCTGGATAGGGAAATAGAGTGTGGTATTTATTTACTTCCGAACACACTCATCTAATTTCTATTCCTCTATATAGAATAACTCCGAATGAGTTAATGAAACTCAAGGAGAAACTTAAGGATCTTCTAGATAAGGGGTTTATTCATCCTAGTGGTTCTCTTTGGGGCGCATCGGTGTTATTTATGCTCAAGAAGCATGGTTCCCTTCGTATGTGCATCGACTACAGATAGTTAAACAAGGTAAAGATCAAGAACAAATACCATCTTCCCCAGGTAGATGACTTATTTGAATAGTTACAGGGTGCAAAGTTCTTCTCTAAGACAGATATTCGATAAGGGTACCATCAGCTTAAGTTTAGGGAGGTAGATATCTCTAATATGACTTTTCGTACTCGGTATGGGCATTTTGAGTTCTTGGTAATGTCATTTAGGTTTACTAATGCTCCTGCAATATTTATCGATTTGATAAAAAAAGTGTTCAGGCAATAGTTGGATCTCTTTATCATTGTGTTTATTGATGACATTCTTGTTTATTATGTGAATAAGGTGTATCATGCTAATCACCTCTGTATGGTGTTGTAGACCTTAAAGGAACAATAGGTGTATGCATGTTCTCTAAGTGTGAATTTTGATTGAACGCTGTGACTTTCTTGGGCTATATTATTTTGAGTGAAGGGATCATGATGGATTTGCAGAAGGTTTCTATGGTGAAGAAGTGGCCTAGGCCCATGATTCCATCTGATATTAGAATTCTCTTAGGTTTAGTTGGGTAGTATAGGCGGTTTGTGGAAGTCTATTCTTCAAAAACTGCTTCTTTGACTAGGTTGACTTAGTAGAAGGTTAAGTTCATTTAGTTGAATAATTGTCAAGGAAGTTTTGTAAAGTTGAAGGATAAGTTGACTTCGGCTCCAGTCCTTACCTTATCGGTATGCAATGATAGGTTTGTTGTTTATTGTGATACATCTCAACTAGGGCTTAGTTTTGTTTTGATGTAGCGTGGTTAGGTTATTGCCTATGCTTCTAGGAAATTGAAGGTACATGAGAAAAATTATTCTACTCTTGATTTGGAGTTGTTGGCCATTGTGTTTTCTTTGAAAATATGGTGGCATTATTTATATGGTTTTCACGTGGATATCTTTTCTGATCAAAAGAGTCTTCAGTATGTGTTCACTCAGAAAGAGCTTAATCTCAGGTAGAGGAGGTTGATTGAGCTTCTCAAGGATTATGAAATGAGTCTTCACTACCTCCGAGGTAAGGTTAATGTGGTTGCTAATGCTCTTAGCAGTTATCCTTAGAGATTTGACTCACATGGAGGAAGGAAAGAAGGAATTGGTGAAGGATATTCACCACTTGGATAATTTTGGAGTTCATCTCTTAGACTCTAAGGATGATGATGTAATAGTGCAAGAAGTGGTTCGATCGTCTCTTCATGCAGATATTAAGGAGAAGCAAGTATTGGATCCTGTCTTGATAAAAATCAAGAGTGATGTTGTTGGGTAGAAGGTAGTGGTGTTTGAGATTAGTGGTGATGATACTTTACAGTACCAAGGGAGGTTGTGTGTTCCTGAGGTTGATGGGTTACGACAAATGGTTTTGGATGAGGTGCATGAGTCGCATTATATTGTTCATCCCGTATCGACGTAGATGTATCATGATCTTAAGGAGATCTATTCATAGATTTACATGAAAATGGATATGGATAATTTTGTAGTAAAGTGTATGGTGCGTCAATAGGATAAAGTTGATCACATGAGACCTGATGGGTTGTATCAAGAAATTTATTTGCCCAAATGGAAGTGGGAAGTGATTAATATGGACTTCGTTACTGATCTTCCTTGGTCTCAAAATTAGTATGATTCAATTTGGATCATCCTGGATAGAATGGCCAAGTTCGCATATTTCTTGCCAGTGCGGACTATCTTTTCGATAGAGGATTATGTGTGGTTGTATCTTAAAAAGATTGTGAAACTGTATGGGGTACCTATTTTGATTATCTCTGATCATGGTACATAGTTTATGTCTTATTTTTGGTGATATTTCCAGAAAGGGTTGGGGACTAAGGTTAGTCTGAGTACTGATTTTCATCCACAGTCAGATGGTCAAGTGGAAAGAACTATTCAGACATTGGAAGATATGCTTTGGGCCTGTGTGATTGACTATGGTGGAAATTGGGTTGAGCATCTACCTTTGGTGGAGTTTGCTTACAACAGTAGCTATCATTCGAGTATTGGTATGACTTCTTTCTAATCCTTTTATGATAGGAGGTGTATATCTCCTATTGGGTCTTTTGAGCTTGGGGAAACAGGCATGTTTGGTCCAGATTTGGTTTATCAGGCAATAGAGAATGTCAAGGTTATTAAGGATAGGCTTAAAGCTGCCCAATGATTCTAAAAATCCTATGCGGATGTTGGGCATAGATACTTGGAGTTTGAGATTGGGGATAGGGTGTTCCTCATGGTGTCTCCCATGAAGAGAGTAGTGTGGTTTGGCAAAAAGGTGAAACTAAGTCCTCGGTATATTGGTCCTTATGTGATTTTGTGGAGAGTTGGAAATTTTGCTTATGAGTTGGAGTTTCCATCTAGCTTAAGTTTGGTTTATCTAGTCTTTCATGTTTATATGTTGAGAAAGTGTCTTGGTGAAACTTCTTCGGTTGTTCCTTTCGAGGGATTGGGTATCTCAGATTCTTTATCTTATGAAGAGGTCCCAGTTGAGATATTAGATATGCAAGTTGTAATACCCCGTACTTCTCTTAGTTCAGTTCAACTCATAATTCTTGCATAAGAGGCTTAGAACCTGAAAATTTTCACTAAGTGTTGGGGACGTAGTCTTATTTTTCGCCTCTTAACTTCAAGGATTTTTTTAAAACTTACCTTACCGACCCCCGAGATGTAAGTTATTGAGTTAATTCATGTTTAGGGGTATAAGGAGCATGTCTCAGGGATGTTTCACATTTTTTGGACGAGGATTAAGGTGCATTTTGAATTTGATTCCAGAACCACACCGTGATAGTAGCATGTCACGGTGGGTATATTGATGAGACCTTTATCGTAGCGTGGTGAAGGTGTTTTAGTCCAGTTCTTGATTTATAATTTGAAAACATGTGTCATAATTTTTATCCTAGTGTGTAAAGTTCTTATGAGGTGAAGTATATTCATGGGAATCACTTAGAACAAAGTTGAGTTAAGAGCCTTGGATTTGTTCAAAGTTTGGTATTCGATTGTAGAAGGGTCTACTTTTAACATGTATAGATTTTGATATACGTTGAATTTTTCAGCTAAAGACCTAGCAAATCGTAGATAATTGAATTAGCTTTCAACGATTCCAATTTCGCCTCAATCCGATATTTGAGGGAAAAGTTATGATCATTTTCATCAAAACCAGTAAGCCACTGGGATAAGACCGCATCGCGATGAGCCTTTAATCCGCATTCCAATTATAATTTTTGGTTTAAATGATTGAGGGGCAATTGGTTTTTTTCCCAACTCAACCCAATCATTCATAACATAATTTGGGCATCAGTTAGGGAATAATTTTGCCCATATTCTCTAATTTTACTCTCTAGAACAAAACCTAGTCACCCCTAAGTTCATCCATTCCATCATCTTCTCTTCAAGAAAAACCAAGAATTTAAGTTTCCTAATCCAATAAGAAAAACCTTCAAGATCATCTCCAAAGCATTCAAGGTTAAGGTTTCTCCACCAAGTTAAGTCTATTATGGTATGTGGGGTTATGAACAAGGGTATCCATTCACTTTTGTGCCCAAATTGCATGATTTTGGGATTCAAGTTACTTGTTTTCAATGATGGTTCATACATAAGTTTCTATATTCTTGAAGCATGTGATTATCATGAAATTTAATGTGTTGCGTATATCAAGAGTTGCGTATGTTTATGTTTTAACTTATAAGATTTATATTATTCATGAGATTGCACTATCTTAACTTGATATTGTTGAAGTATTTCAAGATTTGTATTGAGCAGGAAGTTGTGTAGCAAATTGTCATGAGTTTAAGCATTACTTTTAAGCCCTAAGTTTATACCAAAATTTAAAGAAAGAAGTTATCTATTGATCCTTTTCTAAGATATGGAATCCACATTTGTTCATCTTTAGTTTGAATTAAAGTAAAAAGAAGCAAAACTGATTTTCATTATATGAATCCTTATGCTATTTTATGGTAGATTTACCAAAAGTATGAGCATATATGTAAGATGGGAGTAGTATTTAGCACCGAATTGGGTATGAGTCCAAGGTCACATGCCTCAGAACTACATGCCACCGTAGGTTTTAGCGCTCATATTAGGATAAGTATAGTGATCACTTAAGTTAAGCTTCTATTCCAATGGCAAGGGTAGAATAACTCTCCCTAATGTGGTTAAGACATTGGACTCCATGATAGCTCACATGATTTATGTCGATTATAAGAACCTCCCAAAAGAAAGAGCAAAAAGTAAAGCTTTTAGAACTAAGTGTTACGGCTCACAAATTTTATCCTTATGCTTCATTACTCATGTTTATGATTTTACAGATTTTGTTTTATTCAAGATCAGGTGAGTCATCTACACTTAGCATGTATTCTTTTAAAGTCTATGTGTACATCCAGTTACTGTTTTACTTACGCGATAACCCTTACTTACTCAGTACTTTTCAGAAGTACTGATCCATATATATGTCTAAATGCTACATTCTCTCATAATGTAGTTAAAAGTTATAGTGCGCACATCATAATTAGATAGTTTGTAGTTTCCAGTTAGCAGGTGAAGAGTTATTTTGATTTGAGGACTCGAGTCAACTCTATTTCTAGTAACATTTCTTTTATTCATTCGTATTAATTTTGGATAGTTGGGGGCCATTTCCCCAGCTAACTATAGTCAGTATTAGTAGAGGCTTCACAGATAGTCAATATTGTTAATGTATTAAATTTAAGTATTGTAATCCGTTTTGATAGTTTTGGTTTTGAACATTTTCAATAAAGACATCTCTTCCACTTATTTCTTTTAGATTGATGTATCTTATTTAGTTGCTCTTGATTTATGTCAGTACAAGGGTTTACTTGGGATCACTTGTGTTCCTAAGCACCGTGTGATGTCCAGGGGGTAGTCTCGGGGTGTTAAAAACTTTGTATCATAGTGTAGAGTTCAAGTGTCTTGAGGTGTCTATAAATCTGTGTCTAGTAGAGTTTTACAGAATGGTACAAAGATGTCTATACTTTTCTTCTAGAGGATACATGGAATTTAAGAAATGTTTCCCATCTTCATGCTCTAGATTATACTGTAAAGTTGTTCTCTGAAAAAAAACATCTATTTATTCATGTGTAACTCCATAATTCTACGTATATGGATTATTCTTGAGATAACATGACTATTAAGTTCCAATTCCTCCCAAGATGATGCTCTCATATTTAGTATCAGTAACTTTAGAAGTCACACAAGGGGCTTGAGAAGAGCTCACTAGTGTGTTATAACTCCCTTAAGTTGAAAGTTATGTCCTCAGCCATATGAGATATTCAGTTAAGACAGAATAAGATATGTATTCAGATTTCTCATTAAATTTTCAATACTGATAATGCTCATAAGAGGATATAGTATGAACCTAGATTGTTAAATAGAGTTTGTATTCGAGGGATTTCTAACCTATATTTTTTTGATTTATAAGTAGTAGAACCTTTTTATAGTTGGAAGTGTGGGTTTAAGTCTAGTGGCAAGAAAGTTGGGAATGGCGATTGATCAAAAGTATATTGATAAGCTTATGCATGTTATCGAGTTTGTGTTAAGGTGATATATCCTTGTTTGTTAGCTTAGGAGTAACGAATTTTGTATAGGTTCCTTGGTTGAAGGTAGGAAAGGAGTTATTAGTTAAGGGAATTATTGCTTGGTTGAAGTAGAAAAAGAGTTATTGATGGTATTTATTGTGTTATAAAAATATAGGTTATTAGTGAAAGTATTTGGTGGTTATGAAAGTATTAATATAGGCTTCCCCGCGTGACTATGAAAAAGAAGATTGACTGATACTTTAAGAGCTATACATATAATTGAAGCATACAAATTAGTAAGTAGTAGTGATTTGTAGAAGGAGGATGTGCAAATGTATTATAATAAGATAGACCGTACGATCATGATCAATTATTGTTATTATGAGGCTTTAGTGGACTAGTGTTTCTTGATGTCTTATTTTATAACTTCCAAGCGAGAATAGTATGTGAGGTTGGGTTGTTAATAATGCCAGCAGTAGACACTAAGTTTCAATAGTAGATAATTATCAAGGTTGAAATAATGACTATTTGGTTAGTGATGCTAGTTATATGGAAGTGATCTAGTAGGCCTGAACAGTGTATGCAAAAGTTAAAGTTCAGTTATTTGCAATTAAGTATGATGTAGAGGTGTGCCCGAGGTGATATGGGGTTGCATTATATTCTAAAGTTATTAAGTTTTTTGTGTGGTTAGTAGTAACCTTGAGTTGATAAGTGGAAGGAGGCTAGTTATATAGTACATTGTGTTCTTAATAGCATAGTTAAAGAGTTATGGATAGATGGTGTTGAGCCTTTTGGTATGATGTTGATTCTCATGGTTTAGGGAAAAATATGTGTTTAGAGATATGATATTAGTAGGTTATGATGGAACTAGTATGGTTCAGTGAAGGTATGGGGATATCTGTGTTAAGTGTTATAATCTAAGTTTGAATCTTTGAAGATTGAGCTAATAGAAATAAGCGTTGAAGCTTTAGATGGTGTGAACTCAGGGTATAGTGATACTTGATGTTGGGTGTATTTATGCACTTGAGCGCTATTATTCTAGCTTATTTAGCCTAGTTTTGAGGACGATTCGTGTGCTTAATGTGTGAATATGATATAAATAAGCATTTAAGTGTCTAAGTGTGTGTTTACAATCTTCTAAGTGAATTCCTAACAAGTTTGTACTTAATAGAGTCATTTAGAGTTCAATCATGGAAACTAGCGTTACAAGCTTGAGCTAGGTGTTTGTCTAGTTGATCCCATTGGATTCTAATGTATTTAAAGGGTTCCAAATGATTTAAATTAGTAATTGTGAGTGGAATTGATGATTTTCAAATTTCAATTTGATTAAGTGTAGAGGTAGAACAATAAGTTGAAGATCAATACAAACTAGCCTAGTCTTAGCTCTTGTTTTGATTCATCGTTAAGGACTTTGTGTTGTTTAAATCTCTAATTCGTGTGGTGTGATTGTGTAGGAAGATTTGTGAGCTGGTAATGATAATATAATGATGATTTAATGGTTGGAAATCCATTGGAAAAAGGAGGGACTACTAACACTCAACCAAATTTCAAGAAGCAAATTCCAAAGAGGTGTCTCAGTAGGGTCATGTCGCGACCCCTACTTGACTCAAGCAAGGGGTGCACCACGAACTTTAGTTGACTCAAACCAGTAGGGCACCACGGACCCTAGTCAAGTCAAGCAAGGTACTACCAGAAATTGAGGCTATGGCACCAAACTTTTTAGTGACAGTTCATAAACCGTTGCCATAGACCATCTATAGCAATAGTTACAACCGTTGCCAAAAAGTATGATTCTAATGCTACAATTTAGTAACACAACCATTGTCACAAATTTATAACAGTTGTAATAGGTTTCCACATTACAATACTTTAACACCCATTTTCGTAAAATAATCTATGGCAACACCTACTTTTCAATTGCAACAGTTCTTAAATCCCTCCATATTTTTCCACCACTAATTTTCATATCCCGCAAAAATAATATTTTTATTCCACTAATTTTCATATCAGGGTCTAAGTAGGGTTTATTTTATACAAAAACCTTACCCTACCTTGGGAAGGTAGAAGAGCTATTTCCGATAGACCCCCAGCTCGAGTAAAGCATATCAAAGAAGGTATAGGAACAAAAAATAATACGATAAACAAAGAAAAGGAAACAACAGGTAATCCGTTGATAGTACAACAACAACATACATATTGTAATCCTATGAGTGGGGTATGGGAAGGGTAGGATGTATGTAGACTTTACCCCTACCTTTGTGTGGTAGAGAGGCTATTTCATATAGATCCCCAGCTCAATGAAAGGTAAGCAATAGATAGTGCTTAGAAAAATTAATAGATATGATAATGAGATTTGATAGTTGCATTACTTTGTCATTCTGTTGATGCAAGGATTTTTAATTAATGAATTCAATTCGAGTATCAAAATATTTTCCTACTCATTTTGGATTCAATAATGAATTGCTCTATGATCATAATTGGTAGAGTTTTTTTGGATCACATATTTTATGATGGTTTCTCTGTGCAAACTAAAAGTTATTTTATTTGCCTTCCAGTTTGATATTCTTGTATTTTTAAGTTATCCCTTTAGGACTCAAATTATATCACAGTGGTCACCTTTCATTTTGATGTCTGATTAGTTCTGGGTCTTCACTTATTGGGTGTTATGAAAACCTTTCATAATCTGAGAACTGTTCTTGAAGGACAACAGGTGCTTAGGATGTTTGGCTACTGGATGAAAACGAGTCCTCATGAGTCATGACTGCTACATATCTTAATGTGTATTATTTCGTAATAACACCAATAATCTAGGATTACATATGGTTTCTAGTTTTCACTTTCTTCTGTTACCTTGCTGGCTCACTCTTCAAGCAGATACTTAACTTGCACTAGTTGACTTCCTAACAACTACATAAAATTTACTGCTTGGGTTGGGGAATTATGGTGTTACCTTTTTGCAATCTGTTGGATTAAAATTATGGTTTAATATTCTCTGTCTTGATTTCTATTGTCTTTTTCTATTACTATTTCTTATCTTATCTTAGATTGTTTTATTTTGAGCTGGGTGTCTATCGAAAATAGCCTCTCTATCTCACATTTGAGGTAGTTGTACAGACTGCGTGCACTTACCCTCCCAGACCCTACATTGTGGGAATATACTGGGCATGTTGTTGTTGTTGTTGTTCTCCGTAGCCAGTTTGCAAGTTTTATCTAAGATTCAAGTATTAAACAACCAGCTGCCTAGAACCTAATGACACTCATGTCTTTCGAAAGATATGGATGTGTATTAGCATCTCCCTTTAAAATGCATGTTTTGGGAGTAATTATAAGTTGCATTGTTATTAATTAAGTATTCACGCTTCGCATTCTATGCGTTAATTGATTTAAGTAGATTGTTAGAATAGTTTTGGGTAAGTCTGAAAGAAACTAGTCACTTGGCATAACTAGGGTTGTCATATATGTATATTGGCCTATGTTTGACTCTATAGAAGAGCAGCAACAACAACACTGCTTTTTAAATTTTTTGAACTCATGCAATCTCAGTCGAGACTTAAAGGAAAAATAATCTCAATCTAGTGGGATGCAAAGATTATTATATTCACTAGTATAATGTTGATGGAAATACAAAAGGAAGTCTTGCCAAGTTTACTGAACCTTTCAACTGATCGATGAAGGACAATACCGTTACATAACTGTCCAGTTATATATATGTGCATTAACAATTCCCCTTTTTATATACTTAAGAGTTTTATATCCCTTCTGGGACATCTGGCGAATTTGAAACATACAAAAGAAGATTAGCACATGGCTTCCGTAGAAGGATGACCATACACATATCATGAAATTGTAAAAATTTTGCGTTGCATTAGGAATTAAACGTAGCTATTCACATTCCATAATATTTTAAGTTTCTTACTGGAAGATAAATTGTTATATTTGGCCTTTAGACTGTCAGGAAAAGAGCATCTAAATGAACCTCAAATAATTAATATTAAATATCCATTTGCTCTTCTAGTTCTAATATATGTCTAAATGTGGATAGTGAACTTTTTATACGTTCATTGTAATTAGCTTTTTAACATCCGTTACATTAAATATCCATTTGCACTTCCGATTCTAGTATATGTCAAAAACTAAAGTAGCATCTTGCTGCAGTGGCTAATGTCAATCATTGTCAACATGAGATGGTATATACAACCCCACAATAGATTACCTTGTTTGGTAAAAAATATTAACCATTGTCCCTTTTTTATGAACTACATTAGCTGGCTAGCTCAACACTAACAACTTGGCATTTGTCTTGATGTTTGTTTGGATGGGTCACTATTTCCCTCCTATATATTTCCATTTTTTTGTCAATTATTTAACAAAATAATACTATTTTCCTCTGTTAATAAGCTTTTTTAGGATATGATGGATATTGAGCTTATCGAGGTGATGACTTAAGATTAGAGGTTATGAAGATCGTTGAATAGCATTTTGTGCTTGTTCTTGTACATCAGGAGAAACTAAAGGTTAGTACTATTACTTCTTGTTGTTCTTCTTCTCCTGATGCTGCTTCATTACAACTAAAATTTTTCTTCTGCCATTTACTTTTTCACTAGCTTTATTCTAATTATTTCATTTTCATATTTAGATGACCAGGAAATATTTAATATAGGTCATATTTATGTCATTGGGAAAGTGTTCCCATTGCAGGAACATAATTTGAACTACGGAGTGTTTAGTTCTTTGTAGTCGGCTTCTAGTTTTTCTTGTTTTCTCCGATCACCATGGTAGTCTGCTGATGTGTGAGCATATGCCAACATTTTTGCGGCTTTTAACTCTAAATAATTGCAAATTCTTGAGCAACTTTAGATATTTTTGATTAGTTTATGTTTGATTTTGCAGTTTAAGATGATATGATAGAGAACCAACATGAAATGAAGCAAAGAAGTTGAAATTTAAAGAAATCTGAAGACAAGTATCGCTGATGACTTTTGTGATAAGTCGTCATCCCTGTGATAAGCTATCAGGTTGGTCGTAATCAGTAGACAGAGAATTGGCCTAAAGTGGAAGTTATGTCAACATTTTGTGATAAGCCGTCAAGGGTCTGATAAGTTATCAAGTTTATCGTCAGCCTTAAATATGGAATGAGTTCCAGCTGGTAGAATCAATGACATTTTGTGATAGGCCGTCATAACGGTGATAAGTCATCAGAGAATGCCATCAGACTTAGGCAGAACATGAGAATTGGAGCAAAAGTATGATGACATTTATGATAAGTCATCACATCCTGATAAGCCGTCAGAAGTTGCCATCAACCTAACATAGGACTAGTGCAGATTTGAAGAAGACCTGCTGACATTCTTGATAAGTCTTCAGGATCCTGATAAGGCATCACCAATAGTCGTCGTCAATTTCGAGAAAAAGCTATACCCTTGATTTTGTTTCCTTATTTAGGATAAACTATTTAAAGCTTTGTTGTAGGGTTTTCTAGACATCATTATTATTGTAATTATCAATATTCTTTTGCTCAACGTCGACATCTGATGTTTTGGACAACATATTTTGATATTTTCTCACTTTACTTCTTGACTTGAACAACACAACTATATTTTGAGAGATTATTATCAGTATTTCAGGATTTTTCCTTTGTGATCTAATCTGCGATTCACTAGTTATTATTTATCTCTGTAAGTTTATCTTTCAAATCATGAATTCAATTATGTGTTTTGTTCGTTACATCATGAGTGGCTAAACTCCATTAACCCATGTTATGGGATCTAGGGTTAGGTCTTGATGAGTTTCTAAGTATTCAAGATTTAAAAGGTAGTTGGATTACTTGATAATTCTGAAGTTTTAATTAACGTCTGTTGGTTGCAAACAGTATACACACCTGCTTTTATTTTCTTGAGAAAGAAATCAAATATAGTAGGAAGTGAATTATCACTAGGGACTCAAAAATACTTCTTTTAATAATCAACGCTGTGACAAGGTTGGTTAATCTCAGGTAAAATCTGTGATGATAGAAATTTTCTAAGTCTGAGAGGATTAGGTATTAAACGCTTAAGTAGGTCGAGAAACATTTAAGCATAACTTTGATAAAGATAGCTTGTTATCTTACCCACCATGAAAATCTTGAACTACTTTTAGCATCTGTCATGTATTGGAAGCCCTAGTGAACATAATTCTAGTTATTTTGTAAACTCTTGATTTACAAACACCGAAAGTAAAATGACAAACAATAACTTGTTAAACCTAAACCCCCATTTCAGGAACCATTAAACTATCAATGGTTTAAATTGCAAATAACTTTTCACAGCATATTCCCTGTGGGATTTGACCCCAACCTAGTTGGATTTTATATTGACAATGGTCACTTATACCCATTCAAGAGTGTAATTTGAGCGTTATCGAAAAATGGCACCGTTACCAGGGAATATAGTTGAATGGTGAAGTTTGTATGCGCTAATTGAGTGTTAGTTAAGTTTCCTAGATTTATGTTTATTTGTTATTTTTGTTTATTTGTAGCATTTTATAGTGTATGCCAAGTACCAGAAGTTTTGGAGAAACATTTTTACCACTAACTCCGAAACCGCAACGAATAGGAAGAAAGACAGAATAGCAAGAGGTTAATAGACTGGCAGCCTTAGTTAGAGCTTAGGTGAATGTACAAAATGTCGGGAAATATGTACGGAATCCAAACCCTGAGGAAGAAGATTTGAGGGACGAGGATTTATTAAACCCTGGTAACCCAAGGCATGCAGAGCAGATAGCTGCACAAGTGCCATGTAATATTAACTGGAACCCTCCATTCCAAAGAAGACAAGAGTACCATCTGGTCCAATATGATCTAAATGATGATTATGATGGCATAAACGGGGCAGGTATAGTGGATGAAATTATTCCTCCACCGTTGACATCTGGAGCTAAGATCAACATTACGAGTATTATGATCCAACTCATTAATCTAAAGGAGTTGTTTGGTGGCCTTCCTAGGGATGATCTAAACCTATATCAAGTGAATTTTCTCACCATTTGCAAATCTTTTGATAACCTAGGAGTGGGTTAGAATGCTATCTGGTTGAGGTTGTTCCCATTGTCTCTGTCTAGGGAGGCAACATTATGGCTGAATGAGCTTATACCAGATTTCATCGCCCACTGGAGGCAATTGAAAGAAGCATTCCTAGAATGATTTTTTCCACCCTCCAGGAGGGTACAGTTGAGGGACTAAATTAGCAATTTTAGATAGCTTCCTACTGAAGCTTTGCATGAGACTTGGGAGAGATTCAAGAAGAAGCTAACAAAGTATCCGAACCATAATATGACAGACCTACACTTGATGGAGAATTTATACAGGGACCTCCACTCTATAATAAAGCCGATTATAGATAATGCTGCTGGTGGTTCATTTGCTTATCTGTCTTTTCAAGGTGCCTCATATATGCTAAATAGGATAAACAAAATAAGTTGGGCTTGTCATATCAGGGAGTTTGTGGTAGCAAGACCTACTATTTTTGTTGGTATTTCTGTTAAACAATATAGGAGAGATGAGGAGCGGGATCAAGACATGGCCCATCTAAAGACTTAGATGGACTTGCTCACCAAGCACTTATTTTTAGGAAAGACTGACAAAGTAAAAGCTGCAATATCTGAAGACCGAGTGGATGTGGAGCCTGAAGAAAAGACGAATTATGTTAATAATCAGGGGTTTTTTGAGGCAATAGCCAAGGAAATCAAGGTCGAAATGTTTATGACAAGCCTAGTCATAAAGAAAGGGAGAAAGAAAATTAGAAAAGCAATAATGATAGGAGTGGTTTATATGTTCCTCCTACAAATCGGGAAGCTACTGCAGCTAGCTCTAAAAAGATGTCCATGGAGGACATGATGGAGAAATTGTTGAAGAGAGTTGAGGCCACCAACTCTGGTGTAACCACCATGAAGACTGATCTAACATCCATCAGTCAGTTGGTGCACTCACACTTCACTGCCATCAAATAATTAGAGCATCAAATGAGCCAACTTTCTACTATATTCAACCAGAGAAAGACCGGAATATTACAAAGCAATATGGTTCAAAATCTATGGAATGATGGCTCATGTATGGCAATTACCACTATGAGTGGTAAGATATTACCTGTCCCTTCTGTGGGCAAATCTGTAGATGGTGAGGTAGTTGTTGATGAATCTAAAGAAAGCAATCCAGTGGAGTCTGAAAAGCTAGATAGTTTTATTAATACTTTAGAGAAAGAAAAAAAGAAGGAAAAACAAGTGGTGTTAAGAACTATCCCAAGACCACCACCTTTTTTCCTCAATGATTGAATAAGAAGGCTAAAGATGCAAAATTCAGCAAATTCCTGGTAGTGCTCAAGCAATTGGCAATAAATATGACTTTGGTTGAGGCACTTAAACAAATTCTAAGATACAGAAGGTTCATGAAGGACCTTGTGACCAAGAAATGGTAGGTTAGCAATGAGATGGAGAAAAATCTTGCTTATTGTGGTGCTATCTCTACAAGGTTTTTAGTGCGAAAAAGGCAGACCCAGGAGCGTTTACCATTTTGTGTACGATTGGTTCCCTGAAATTTACCAAAGCATTATGTGATCTGGGAGCCAATATAAACCTAATGCCACTTGCTGTGTACTAGAAACTGGGTTTGGGGAATCCTAGCCTAACAAATATGCGGTTGGTGATGGCAGATAGGCCTGTGAAGTAGCTTGTAGGCATATTATAGGATGTTTTAGTAAAGGTACCCGATTTTATTCTGCCTACTAATTTTGTAGTCCTAGATTATGAGGTGGACTTTGAAGTTCCCAATATCTTGGTTAGACCATTCCTTGTAACTGGGAGAGTGATCGTAGACATAGAGCTGAATGAGCTAAAGTTCAGGCTAATGATAAAGAAGTAGGTTCAAGATACACTCTTCCATGACTCAGTAAAAAGAGATAGGTTTTTTCTCAATTTTTTATGTATTCTATGAAGATGATAAAAAGGTATCAATAGGTTGTCTTGGTAAAGTCTAAGTAGTCAAGATAACCAAGTCATGCTGCAACGTTAAATCAGAAGTCACATGGGAGGCAATCCATGAACTCCAGGATTGATCAATTCCAGGTATACTCTAACCCTTAGTTTAGCTTTATTTTCAATTTTAAGTTGAGGATGTAGGGTAGGATGTTTTTGTAACTATTTTAGATAGATAATTAGGAGTAATACAAGTACTTGAGCCAGTTAGCTTATTTTGTCACTTTTGAGAACCTCTCCACTGATTTTAGTTTATAACTGTGTGAATTGCATTCATTTGTGACTGTGGTGCATCTTTTTGTGGCATTAGTCTGGCAACTTGAAAATTTATGTTGAACAAATTATATGAATCGGATAAGTAGTGATATGTAGTGTAATTGTGTGTTTTATGTGTGTGAGGTCTTATTTTGCTCCTACTGTGTGTCGAATCTAAAACATGCCCTGTTAGTCATGCCTAGGTTATAGGATAGGGGTTAGGAAAAGATCAACAACAACACAACAACAAACCCTGTGTATTCCCACTTAGTGGGGTCTGGGGGGGGGGGGTAAGATGTACGCAGTCCATACCTC
>JAPEIP010000003.1:100326972-100338291 GCA_026120095.1 Capsicum chinense
AAGATGTACGCAGTCCATACCTCTACCTCAGATGAAGTAGAAAGGCTGTTTCCGAAAGACCCCCGGCTCAAGTCACAAGATATCACTCAAACACATAGTACAGCACAGAAGCAGATGACATAACATAGATACGGCACGCATAAGGAATATAAAACAGAGGGGTTAGGAAAAGATCATAGGCCATTTTTAACTGTAACCCACCTTCAGCCCAAATGACCTCCCAATGTGAATAATATCCTTGGATCCCTGATTTAAGCCTATATTCTTATTGCTTTCTGTGAAATCTCTCACCTTTCTATTTACCACTCAATGAACCTATTTTGGCCCTAGTCCTCCTTGGATACTGTGCACCTTGACTTAGGCAAACAACCTAAGTTAAGGTTGGCTATCATAGGGTCACATGGTGCAAAATGAGTATGAAGAGAGGTAGAATAAGAGAAAAGAATAAAAAGTTGGGTGCGGTGAAAAAGGAATAAGAAAAGAGAAAGATGTGTTAAATATGATAAAAAGATAATATGATAATTGAAAAGACCACATCCATCTTGAGCATGTGTGATCAATAAAATAAGAGGAAGAAAAGAAGGTTGAGAAGTGAAACCCTAAGAGTTTAGTGTAGTGTCAAGGAGGCATAGTCACTGTAAAATATCCATGAATATCATACCAGCCCCTAGCCTACATTACAAGCCTAAGAAAAGACCTAAAGTGATCCTAATTGACTACCTAAAGATTTGGGTACTAACTATAACGACAAGACTTTGGCATTTAACATGCAGTGTTTGGAACTTCTTTCTGAGAGTTAGACTTGTGATTATCCCTATGTTTATGTATGTGAATTCTGATATGAGTGAAAAAGGGATTTCTTTGTTGTGAGGGAACATTGGGTATGTTGCTAAGTCATTGACTTGTTCAGATAGTGTGATCTTTGTATGGCATAATTGTTATTGCTGAATTTTTTCCGTATCTTGATGCTTGTGAGTTGCATGGTTGTTCTTCAAAACATCAACGATGAGTTTTAAATTGACTGACCTTGGAGATGGTGAAATTATTCTGAACTAATATGAGTAGTTAGCTGCCAAATTGTAATTTGTATTCTATTAGTTACGTATTAGTTGCTTGAGGACAAACAACTATTGTAAGTTGAGGGTGTTGATGTATGAGCATATACCAACACATTTGAGGCTTTTAACTCTAAATAATTGCAAGGTCTTGAGCAACTTTAGTTATTTTTGATTATTTTATGTTTGATTTTGTAGTTTAAGCTGATATGATAGAGAATCAACATGAAATGAAGCACAATATTTGAAATTTGAAGAAATCTAAAGACAAGTATGGCTGACGACATTTGTGATAAGTCGTCAGCCCTGTGATAAGCTATCAAGTTGGTCATCATTAGTAGACAGAGAATTAGCCTAAAGTGGAAGTTGTAACGACATTTTGTTATAAGCCATCGAGGGTCTGATAAGTTATCAAGTTTGTCATCAGCCTTTAACAGGAAATGAGTTCCAGTTGGTAGAATCGATGATATTTTATAATAGGCCGTCATAATGGTGATAAGTCATCAGGAATGCCGTCATACTTAGGCAGGACATGAGAATTAGAGCAAAAATGTGATGACATTTCTGATAAGTCGTCACAATCCTGATAAGGCATCAAAAGTTGTCTTCAACTTAAGACAGGACTAGTGCAGATTTGAAGAAGACCTGATGACATTCTTGATAAGTCGTCAGGATCTTGATAAAGCATCACCAATAGTCGTCGTCTATTCCGAGAAAAAACTGTAACCTTTATTTTGTTTCCTTATTTAGGGTAAACTCTTTAAATCTTTTTTTAGGGTTTTCTAGACATCATCATTATTGTAATTATCAGTATTATTCCATACAAGGTCGACATCTGGAGTTTTGGACAACATATTTTGATATTTTCTCTCATTACTTCTTGACTTGAACAACACAACTATATTTTGAGAGATTATTATCAGTATTTTAGGATTTTTCCTTTGTGATCTAATCTGCGATTCACTAGTTATTATTTATCTCTGTAAGTTTATCTTTCAAATCATGAATTCAATTATGTGTTTCGTTCGTTACATCATGAGTGGCTAAACTCCATTAACCCATGTTATGGGATGTAGGGTTAGGCCTTGATGAGTTTCTAAGTATTCAACATTCAAAAGGTGGTAGGATCTCTTGATAATTCTAAAGTTTTAATTAACATCTGTTGGTTGCAAATAGTAGACGCACCTGCTTTGATTTGCTTGAGAAAGAAATCAAATATAGTAGGATGTGAATTATCACTAGGGACTCAAAAATACTTTGTTTAATAATCAACACTGTAACAAGGTTGGTTAACCTGAGGTAAAATCTGGGTAGTAAATAGAAATTCCTTAAGTCCGAGAGGATTATGGAATTAAACGCTTAAGTAGGTCGAGAGACATTTAAGAATAACATCGATTAAGATAACTTGTTATCCTACCCACTATGAGAATCTTGAACCACTTTTAGCATCTTTTATGTACCGGAAGCCCTAGTGAACATAATTATGGTAATTTCATAAACTCTAGATTTACAAACACTGAAAGTAAAGTGACAAACAAAAACTTGTTAAGCCTAAACCCCCCGTTTCAGGAAATATTAAACTATAAGTGGATTAAATCGAAAACAACTTGAGTTCACACCATATTTCCTGTGGGATTCGATCCCAACCTAATTGGGTTTTATATTGACAATGATCGCTTACACCTATTTAAGAGTGTAATTTGAGAGTTATCAAAAAATAGCATCGTTGCCGGGGAATACGATTGTAAGGTGAAGTTCGTATATGCTAATTGATTGTTAGTTAAGTTTCCTAGAGTGAAAACTGCTTCCCCTAAGACCTATGGCTACTTAATCACCCTTTAAATTCTCATTTAGCTATTGCATTAGCATTTGTCTCCAGGTTGTTTATTCTAGGCTATGCTGATTGTTAATCGTATATCACGTGGAAAGGTAGAACTGAAACTTATACTTATTTATTCACGTCTTCAATAAAATTAAATATCACCAAGTAGATTGTAGTTTGGCTTAACTCAGGTAGGTTTCCAACATATAAGAACTGGACTTTGGGTCATTTCACTGTTGCATTACAATGGATCTACTAATTGAAGAATTGATAGTTAGAGTGAATTTTTTAGTCAAATGCAATTGCTATTACAAATATGCATAAATGAAGATGCTATGCTACTGTAAAATCATGGATAACCTGGTAGAAAAATAGCGATTATGACATGAGTTCTACTTCATTCTGTCCATTTATCAAACAATGATAACACACTACTTTAGTTTTTGAGCTATCTATAACATTGTCTTCTTGGTAACTTGAGTTCTTATGACATGGTTTCAACTTTTTTTCTGTCCATTTGTCAAAGATAATTGACATTTCTTTTGTAGGTGGAGAAAATGAAGAAGCTAATGATGAGCACATTGAAGATTGTTAAGAAAATATTAGATGGTTTTTATAATTTGTTTTAGGATATCGACAACAACACAATGAAACTTGGTCGATTTTCTACTTTATTGGATATTAATCACTATGGCTGGCTTAATATTTTTGATAAACAATTTTAAAGATGAACATTGATAAATGTTCTGTGATTCTTATTAAAGATGAACATTGATCATTGCTACATATTTTTGTAACAAATTAAGCTATTGCACTAACAACTTTGAACTATTGCTATAGAAAGTTATTGCGACATTTCTGTAAATATTGTGTTAACTCATTTAAATTATTTCTATAGAGTTTGTATGTGTCAAAAAACATTGCTTTAATCATAAAAATGTTGCAACAGTATAAAGTTAATTGCATTAATACACTTATATTAACTGTTAGAATAGATCAAATAACTGTTGCATAACACACTATGGAAATAGCTTGTAAACTGTTATGTTAGTTAATTTAAACTGTAGCTATAGAGTATATATGTGACAAAAGAACCGTAGCATTAATAACAAAATTATTGCATCAGTATCAAGTTAACCCATGGTATATTTATATAGCTGTTGCAATTGATATAATAACCGTTGCATAAAATCCTTTGGCAATAGTTCATTTCATTGTAATTGATGTCAAAGAAGTGTTGCAGTAGAGATCATAATAACTGTTTCTTTACCTAGGCTATAGCAATGTTTATTAAAACCATTACAAAAATCATAGCAGTAGAGCTGTTGCCACGTTACTTAGTGAAATGGTTTGATAACTGTCGCAATACCTTTATAGCTATGGTTTGCTAGGCTATTGTAATGCTTTTGTATGTGTTGCCATAGACCTAGTTTTTAGTAGTGAGGGGTTCAACATGTTGGGCATTTTAGCCAAAGGTAAGAGTGCAATTTGAGTCCTACACGGCTTGGGCTGAGTTGATACTTATAAATAGAACATTGTACATATTTATTCATCATATTGGAATGCATTGGACAATTAAGGAGGCTGATACAACTTCAAATCTTAGGTTTTAATTACTTTAATTTATTTCATTCATGTTAGTAGTTTTTAATTACAATCGTGTGATTACAATGATGACTATATGTGGCTAATCGCTAATTTTTTTGGGTTGAAGCTAAGAATATTGGTACTATTGTTTTGAATTAAGTTCATTTAATTTTCTTATTGTTATTGGTTATTTTTTTATTCTTATTTTAAACATGTTGAGGTTTGATCACCCTTAGAATACATCTATTGTTGAACTTGTGAACTCGGGAGAGGGAAAAAAAGGTAGAACATGGAAATGCACAAAGTATGGTTTGTGTTCTTTTATAAAATAAGGAATTCAAATTACCATCTAGGACAGGGATATGTTTAGATGTCTTACTTATTTCACATGTAGGATGATAGCTTAAAGAACTTAATTAGATTATTACATCCCCACTCAACAATGTAGTTGTAAGGTCCAACTCAGGTAAGTCGTTAGAGGTCGGAAGACCATGATCATGCAATTAACCCTACAAATCAACAACCAAGATAATCAAGTTAATGAATAAAGTTCAACAATGTAGTATAATTGTTCAAAGTCCTTTAACCCTAGGCTTTACTCCATTGATTATTTCAAGACTTTACTTTTACGCACTGTTTACTCTATTGTTAATTTAAAACCTCAAACTCTCTTTTAGTTACTCTAACATCAAATTAATCTGAGAATTTAAAGTACAATTGAATCATTGTTCGATCAAGTCCCTATGGGATCGATACTTAGCTTCTTGAAGGCCACTTTACTACTTTGTAGACCATGTACACTTACATGTGCACTTGGCGCGGTCAATACTCATGAATATTCTAAGTTAGTAAGTGTTCAAGTTATTATATGATGACTATTGGGGATATGGAATGATAGAATTATATCTCAGAAGGAAGTATTAGTAGTGGGTTTTACACTTTTAGGTGTAGTCTTTCAGGGTATATTATTTATATGTATTATTATATCCCAGACTCTAGAGTACATTGATTGTAGTCTAGTTTAGAGTTTAGTATAGGGTTTCATAGACTTAGAATGATGGCATAAAGCTAAAGGAGAGATGATGGAATAAGTAACCAAGTTAATCTCTCAAATTCTAGTAGCGATGTCAATGTGTTGTAGAACAACACTATGGGTGGAAAGTGCGTAGCCCATTCTTATCTCAGTGCAAATTTTATACTTCAGTCATCACGACATATTCTCATGCCTTACTAGTCAGCTTCATAATTGCATCTTATATTCATTCCTTTGAATACCTTATTCCCTAAGATTTATGTAAGTGCCAAAGTTATGCATAATATTCTTTAATGTTTCAGGTCCTCATGTTATAACCTTTGAGTGACCTCACATTAATATTAAGACATAGGCAATGGAAAATTTATGATCAATGGTTAAATATGAGAGAGTAAATATTTCTTATTGAGGAAAGATTATTGAATGTTTGTTTTATATAAGGATATAAGAGTAAAGTAAGATTGAGGCCAAGATTTTGGTATGCATCATGGTTAGATGAGATTTTGTGTGTGTATTCTTAATAATAGTGCAAGAAAGTTGTAAAAAATAGAGGATTAGAGAATACGAGAAAGAGGCTTTTATGGATATTTCCCAAGAAGTTTGTATGCAGTTATAATGATAGGCTTGAATTTTATATTGCTATATATGAGTGGATGGGTGCATTGTGCATTAGTAATTCTTAGTAAGAGGATGAATGTAGTTGTTGAAGTGGTAATAAGAATTATTCATGTGATGATAAGTGCTGAAAACATAAGGTGTATGGAATTCATGCTCAGGCTAGTATTACAATGTTATGTGTGTACTTTGTAGATTTAAATGGGGTTGAACATAGTAAGAGAATTTAGTTCAGCTTAGACTTCAGTAGATAGAGTTATGAGTGCCCATATGAATATTTTAAGTAGCCTCAAGTGAAGTGCAGTTTTGAAGTGGGATGTATAGTTAAGTATAAGCTTTCAGTATAGTTTAGTTCGTTTAGCCAGCAATTCAATTTAGTAGCCAGACAAACAAGTTCCTATAGTTTTGGATCTTTCGATCTAGTCTTATTATCTAAATTTTCATGAATATGGCCATTCTAAGAGATAGTTTGTTTGCATCAATGTAAATTATGAATCCAGTTCAGCCCATGCATCATGTCTCATATTCAGATATTCTATCATAATTTAGTTATTAAGTTTCCCATGTATTATGTTCATACTCAGTTATGCACTCATGTTCCAAGTCATGCATGGTCAGTATATGATCTCAGTTACCTTAGTATAGTGCTCTTAGTCTAATCAATCTCATTTAAGGATAAATGTTCCCAAGGGAAATATATTGTAATACCCCTTACTTTTCCTGGTTCAGTTCATCTCATAGTGTATGCATAAGATTCTTATAACCTGAAAATTTCACTAAGTGTTGGGTACTTAGTCTTTTGGCCTCTTGACTTCGAGGATTTATTTTAAAATTGACCTTTGAATACCCTATTCCCCAGGCTTCATTTAAGTGTCAAAGTTACGCATAGTATTATTTCATGTTTCAGGTCCTCATGTTCTAACCTTTGAGTGACCTCTCCTTAATGTTAAGATAGAGGAGATGGAAAATTTATGATCAATGGTTAAATATGAGATGGTAAAAGTTTTTTGTTGAGTAAAGATTATTGCATGTTTGTTTTATATAAGGTTATAGACGTGAAGTAAGATTGAGGCCAAGCTTTTGGTATACATCGTGGTTACTTGAGATTTAGTGTGTGTCTTCTTAAGAATAGTGCAAGAAAGTTGTTAAAGATAGAGGCTTACAGAATATGAGAAAGAGGCTTTTGTGGATGTTTCCCTAGAAGTTTGTATTCAGTTATAATGATAGGCTTGAATTTCATGTTGCTATATATGAGTGGATGAGTGCATTGTGCATTAGTGAATTCCTAGTAAGAGGTTGAATGTAGTTGTTGAAGTGGTAATAAGAATTATTCATGAGATGATGAGTTGTGAAAATAGAAGGTGTATGGAATTCATGATTCCGGCTAGTATTACAGTGTTATGTGAGCACTTTGTAGATTCGAGTAGGGTTGAACATATTATGAGAATTCAATTCAGCTTAGACTTTAGTAGATAGAGTTATCAGTGACTATGTGACTATTTTAAGTAGCCTCAAGTGAAGTGTAGTTTTGAAGTGGAATGCATAGTTGAATATAAGCTTTCAATATAGTTCATTCCGTTAAGCCAGCAATTTAATTTAGTAGTCAGACGACAAGTTCCTATGGTTTTCCAACTTCCGAACTAGTCTTACTATCTAAAGTTTCATGGATATGTCCATTCTAAGAGATAGTTTGTTCTCATCCATGTAAATTGTGAATCCAGTTCAGCCCATGCATCATGCTTTAGATTCAGATATTCAGTCATAATTCAGTTATTAAGTGTCCAGTGTCATAATATTTATCCTAGTGTGTGAAGTGCTTATAAGGTGAATAATGTTTATTGGAATCACTTGGATCAAAGTTGAGCTAAGAGCCTTGGATTCGTCCAAAGTTTGGTATTCGATTCTATAAGGGTCTACTTTGAATGTGTATAACTTTTGATGTATGTTGAATTTTTCTGCTAAAAACCCACCAAATTGTAGATAATTGATTAGCTTTCCAATGATACCAATTTTGGCTTAATCTGATACCTGAGGGAAAAGATATGATCATATTTGCCAGAACTAGTGAGCTACCGCAATAAGACCACATCGCGATGAGCCTTTAATCCGCATTCCAGTTATGAATTTTGGGTTTAAATGATTAAGGGGAAATTAGGTATTTTTGCAACTCAACACAAATGTTCATAACACGATTTGGGCATTAGTTAGGGCATAATTTTTCCCACATTCTCCAATTTACTCTCAAGAAAAAACCCTAATCACCCCCAACTTCATCTATTCCATCATCTTCTCTTTAAGAAAAACCAATAAGTTATGTTTCCTAATCCAATAATTTCAAGAAAGCTTTCAAGATTATCTCGAAGGATTTCAAGGTCAAGATTTCTCCACCAAGTCAAGTCTATCATAGTATGTGGTATTATGAACAATGGTATCCTTTCACCCCTGTTCCCAAATTGCATGATTTTGGGATTTAAGTTACTTGTTTTGAATTAGAGTTCATACCCAAGTTTTTATATTCTTAAAGCATGTGATTATCATGAGATTCAAAGTGTCAAGCATATCAAGAGTTGCTTATCTTTATGTTTTAACTTATAAGATTTGTATTATGCATGATATTGCACTATCTTGACTTGACATTATTGAAGTATTTCAAGATTTATATTGAGCATGAAGTTGTGTTGCGAATTGTCATGAGTTTCAAACATGAATTTTAAGCTCTAAGTTTAAGTGTTGGGATTTAAATAAGATCATGCTCTTATGATTTCTTTGATAAACTTATACCAAAATTTAAAGAAAGAAGTGATCTTTTTGTCCTAACCTAAGATATAGAATCCATATTTGTTCATCTTGAGTTTGAATTAAAGAAAAGAGAAGCATAGCTCATTTTCATTATATAAACCCTTATTCTATTTTAAGTTGGATTTCCTAAAAGTATGAGCGTATAAGTAAGATGGAATAGTATTTAGCACCGAGTTGGGTATGAGTCCAAGGTCACATGTCCTAGAACTATGTGACACCATAGGTTTAAGCTCCCATAGTGGGCTATGTATAGTAATCACTTAAGTTAGGATTTTATTTTGATGGCAAGGGTAGAACAAACTCTCTACAATGAGGGTAAGACATTGGACTCCATGATAGCTCACATGGTTTATGTTGGTTAGAAGAACCTCCCAAAAGAAAGAGTAAAAGGTCAAGCTTTTAGATTTAAGTATTATGACTCACAAAGTTTATCCTTATGCTTAATTACACATGTTTATGATTTTACAACTTTTGTTATATTCAATCTCAAGGTGAGTCATCTACACTTAGCGTGCATTATTTTAAAGTCTATGTGTACATTCAGTTATTGTTTTACTTATGCATTCACCATTACATACACATTACATTTCGGAAGTACTGATCCACATATATGTCTATGTTCTACATTGTCTAAAAATGTAGGTACAAGTTTTAGTGCGCATATCATAATAGACAATTTGCAGTTTCTAGTTAGCAAGTGAAGAGTTATTTTTATTCAAGAACACGAGTGAACTCTATTTATATCAACGTTTCTTTTATTTTGTCGTATTGATTAGGGATAGCTGGGGTCCTATCCCGGCTACCTAAAGTCGGGATTAGTAGATTTTTGACAGACAAATAGTATAGTTGATGTATTAAATTTCTGTTTTTGTTTTATATGACTAGAGTTGTAATACTTTTTGATAGTTTTTGTTTTGAACATATTCAACAAAGATATCTCTTTTGCTTATTATTTTTAGATTAATGTATCTTATTTAATTGCTCACGAGTTATGCCAATATAAGGGTTAGCTTTGGGATCACTTATGGTCCTAAGCACCGTGTGACGTCCAAGGGGTAGCCTTGGGGTGTTACAAAAGTTCATCGATTGTGTACCAAGGATGTGGCTTCAGTAAATACTCTATGGCGGAACCATATGGTGGAAGAGGCTACTTGGGATGCGAAAGAGAACATGAAGTCCAAGTATTTGTTTTCTACTCCTGGGATTTGTGCTGAACACATCTTTATGTTCTATGTTTGTTAAAGGAAAGATTTAAATCTTTGCCTCTTTGTTTTCAAACTTTGTTGAAGGGATGTTTGATAATTAAAATTACTCTGTGTGTGGTTACCCCTACTTTGTCCGTCATTCAGGGATGAATGTTCCTAGTAAGGGAGACTGAAACATCCTGAGTTTTGAACCTTAGAAAATTACCTTGAAATTTGTCCTCCATACCCAATACGACTTATGGGTACGAGGTATATGCTAGGGTACAAAAGGTATGCTTCTATCGTATGCTGACCAGTGTTAGTTGGTAGGATTGTTTTGGTTACTGTAATGGTTATGACTTAGAGGTATCAGTTGTAAGGGTGTGGTATACGTCGTATCAAGGGCTCATATGGTGGGTAGTGTTCGATCCTCCTAGTATTTCATTTTACTAGGGATACGGAACATGGGTATGGATCGTATGCTGTGGTTAGGACTTGGTTGGATGAGTCGTATACTGGATAATATTTGATGCAAGGTCTTAGGCTTAGATACATGTGATGGATATTGATCGTATAGGAGGGTATGACTCATATGGGCTAGTCGTATCTCGGTGATGGGTTTTTAAGGAATTTAAGTGGAGGTATTTTGGACAATTCCCTACTTACCCTATGTAACACCCAATTCGCTGAACCGAAATGCTACACGGTGCTCATGACCCCGAGGGACAACAAGCTAACCCATGACTGATATCTATACCTGTATACTGCAATTCATGATATAATATTGCGAAATACATAGAACTATAAGGACATAAGGTTCATCTGAACACAATCATATGGGTGAAATTACCCAAAACAACTCAATTTGATCGTAAATCTAAACATAAATCTAAAAGCCTCTAAACTATCTGAATAAGGAGGTGAAGGAACATGTCTCCAACTAACTCCATAAAAATGAACTGAAGAAATAAATAAATGGATCAAATCATATTGTCCTCGAATCAGAGAGGACTCATTGTGTCTCTACGACTGGAATGCTACCACTACTGCTGGACTGGAGCTCGTGTCTTACAACCTATGGTGTAACATGAAAAGAAAGCACCATAGTGCAAATGCGTCAGTACAACTGGAGTACTGAGTATACGAGGAAGGTAGGCTGAACATAAAGGGTTTCATGCATGAACAACATTGACTGACTAATATGAACGTGGGAGTGCAAACACA
>JAPEIP010000003.1:100338391-100369274 GCA_026120095.1 Capsicum chinense
AAAAGAAAGCACCATAGTGCAAATGCGTCAGTACAACTGGAGTACTGAGTATACGAGGAAGGTAGGCTGAACATAAAGGGTTTCATGCATGAACAACATTGACTGACTAATATGAACGTGGGAGTGCAAACACACATATATAGAAACTGGGACCGTGAATACATGATAGCATTACCTGTAAGCTAATACGTGGTTTACTGATAACTGTCATAACTGATACTGAAACTAATAATATGGATGACTGTATCTGACAGTCCAGTGTATACAAAATTCTGAAGATCACCCTGAGTTCTTTTACTGACTGATACTGAAACTGTGGGAAGTAGTGTTTAACCGACATGCCCCATGCATGTCGTTATGGCTAAGATAGGGTCCAATCTCTGCCCCGACTGGAGAGGTGTAAATACCGTGCCACGGGTAAGGATAGCCTGTGAGTGACCATTATCTGGCGCGTACTTAATAAGAATGGCGGGAACCCTAAACTGACGGGTTAAGCCACCACCTCAACCCTAATTTGATGGATTAAGATGTCTCAACCTACGATGGCTACGTATTTTTGGAACATAAGGATGACTACTAAGAATCACACCCTGAGCTGGTGGGTGAGTTCCCATCCTTGGGTTCACTCCGTGCTAACCTCTACTCCCATTTGGAGGGACTGGACATGAATAACTGACTGTGCATGACTTGATCTTACTAAATTCGTTGATTGGCGGAATGTTACTGATATCTGATAACTGACTAAGATCATGAGCTTTTCCTGAGTCACATGACTGACTGAAGTCTATGGAATCATAGCTTGGGTTCGGATATCGTGAAACATGACATGGATCTAGGCACACAACGATAGTTTTTGGATTCAAGTACCCCCAGGACTCAATGGAAGGAAACTAACACACATGACTGACTTGATCATAAGAGCAGAGTCCATAATTTATAATATCATAAGAAGGAATATCATACTAAGCATGGTTATCAACAATGTATTGCATGGAAAGGATTTCATATCACATGGAAGTACTTGCACAATCTTAATATGATGTTCATTGCATAATCATATTTGCAACACATACCAATAGCATGGAAGTTCATGTGGATTGCATGGTTATCATGCATCTTGCTCATGAGTAGGATTTGCAAGTAAACATAGCATGATCTCATAAGAATAGTTCATGAGTATTCCAACAACATTTACAAGGCACATTAACAGCATGGAAGTCATTGGAATGTAAGGGCATATCATGAATCCTTCACTTAGTCACAATTAAGCTATATTGCAGATTTCTAGTTTCTTAGACATTTTATCAAACACCTTACATGCACATCTTAATAATAGGTGAACTCATCAAATTATACATCATGAATAACTAAATTTACATGTTTCCAACTCATATCATATCATGAATTCGCAAAAACATATAAAGATTCCATCTTGGGAATCACCCAATATCAACAACATGGTCATCAACACCCAACAATATAGAAATCATACTTTATAATGAAAAAGAGGGTTTTTGATCTTTATAGATGAAAGGGATCCATAAATCAACTCACGCATACCTTAGAAGGAAAGATTCTTGATGATTGATGGATGAATTTCCTTGAAATCGGATCTTCAAGCTTAGTTATGCAACCCTAGTTGTTTTTTCTTCTTTGGTTCTCTTGGATGATGAGATTTGAGATGATAATAGGGTTGTAATATGTTTAGAAGCTATATATTTCGTAGGGTTAAGTTTAGGGACGTGTAAGGAGTGTTAAAAGACTTAATTACCCTTAAAAACCCTCAAAATGGAATATTTTTAGCACCTGGAATTGACTTAGGTGGTTTCCAAGTGATTGCCTAAGCTAGGTTAGGAGGAGCCTAACCAATCTCCTATGCTTGGGTTGGGCAGCGCCTAACCAATCGCCTATGCTTACTGTCTCTCACGAAAATGGGCATAACTTTTTGCTCGGCTATTTGATTAAGGCGAAATTGGTATCGTTAGAAATCTAATTCGATTATCTACGATTTGGTGTGTATAAATCAAACAAAATACCACATTAACAACGAGTTATAATTGTTAAAAGATGACCCTTACAAAATCGAACACTAAAACTTAATGGATTCAAAAACTCTTAGCTTGTATTACCTTAAGTGACTCATATGAACATGCTAAATGCATCATAAGCTATCCTATAACTAGTATATTTATTGTAAGTCATGTACTCAAGTATGAATCATAGGATAGGAGATTTCATACATAGGAATACTTATTCACTTCCTAGCTTAGAAACATGCGGGGTATTACACCCTAACTATAGCTCGTGACTTCTAATATACTTAGGAGGTTATTAACCTATTATTATATTCATTAACACTTATAAAACTATTCTAAAACATCTCTTAATTTTCTCAAGCGCTTTTGGGGCAAGAAGACTAGGGTTTCATCTTATGAATTGCTTTGGTGATTTCATTGCATTAATTCTTAGGTATAAGGCATGATTCTATTTCCTCATTGTAATTTCAACTAAAGTCACGGTTTATATGATTGATTTAATGGTTTTACTATTTCATGATTATGGTTTCAACTATTATTTGGGTGTTTTGATACTAAATGCTTGGTTATAGTTTCCTATGGTTTTTATTATGCTTTTATATTCATTAAAGGTGATTTTGGACAATTGGATTGCATATTAATAGTTTAATGGTTTTTGGAATTGGTTTTGATTATATTATGCCCCTAAAGTGTTTGATAAAATGCTTATAAAGATTTGTTCTTCATTGCATTGACTTCTTTTAATGGAACTCTTGCATGTTTTAAACTTGGTGAAGGATTTATACATGGTTTAAATGATTTGAAATCCCTAAATGCTAATTAGTTAACCTTGTGGAGAACATAAAAGTCTCCCAGATGTATTTAATATAGAATTTGGAAGGGCACCTAAGGTCCCTTAAGCTAAATGATTTGGCTATGGATATTACTTGCAAGTATTGGGGTGGTATGATGATACAACTAAAATTGAACTTGGTTAATAAATGGTAAATGGATTGTTCAAACATGGTTTTAATTAGGAATTAATGACAGAGAGTATAGCTAAGCCGTGGAAGGTGGCGGTCCCAGGGGGACCAAAACTCAAAACTTATATATGCTGATATGAGGGGTCTTTGATGACTACGTGCGAGTATCATATTTTATATTAGAGGGATGTACCAGTCATCCCATGTGATATTTCTTGGTCATGCAGCTACATGCACAGGGGCCTTTTCAATAGGGGGAGCTCAACCCATATGAACCGTGGATGGTTAGGACGATAAATCTATAAAACCTAAGTAAAGTTTTTAAATGCATTCTAAACTTAGTTCCCTTTTCCCGACACTTTTGTATGGTTGTATGCATTATGGATGGTTTTACTTAGTTTTATGACTTGCATTATTTTATATTTATCATGAGATTCATGTTTGTGATCATTTGATAACCCTGTTTACTAGCATCTGTATACCCACACTATGCAGGAACCTACCATTTTACTCCTCTTATTTATCAAACAAATTTGTTATCAATATTTGGACTGAAGCAATGAGCTTCCATCATTTCATAAGGCATCATTTTATGTTATGGATTTATTTAGACACTTATCTTTTATTTTGGATATTGGTTTTGGCCATAGTTAGGGACATGTCCCAACTTTGTAGTACTTCTGGGGTTGGTATGGGCGAGATCAGTAGAGGTGTCAGTCTTAGCATTAGTATTGATATTGAGGCTATCATCATTAGACATAATTTCTCGCTATTCCGTCATACTATATTTTGGGATTGATTTTCATATTATGTTTTGGTATTCCCTTTTGGTTTATAGCCCGTGGTTTGGTTTGGTATGGTTGGAGGTTGTTGTGGTACGGTTGGACTCAGTTGGATCTATCATGGTTGTGACCCTATCTAGAGTCTTAATGAGAACAATACCGCTATTTTGTTATATGCTCAAAATTCATATTATCTAAGGATGGACATAGATGGTGGGGTTGGGTAACAGGGGGTGGTCCCCGGTCCTGGTTGAACTTGGGATGTCCATCATGACAAGGCTCGGGGTCGGGTCGTGTCAACTGGCACCCTTTCAATTAGGGTTACATGTAGGACCCCAATTTTTTTTAGATTAGGGCATGTAAGTTGTAGGTAGATCCCGCAGTTTCTAGTCTAGTATTCAGATTATATCTAGTTCAAATTTCGCTGACCAAGTGTTCAAAATATCAGTTATTTAGTTATTCAGATTATTTTAGTACATGTTTATACTTAGTCTTGCATTCTACTTTCATGTTTCGCTTATGTTTTAGTTCAAATATGCATGACCTTATATTCAGTTATTCAATTTTATATAACATACATTTATACTTGGTCATTGCATCAGTTCACATGTGAAAGTTTCAGACCTAGTATTCATACATGACCCTTAGTACAGTTTTACAACATATTAAACTTTAACTTGAGATTTAATATAGTATTCATGTTTCTACAGGTTCTCAGTTTACAAAAATATTTTAGCTCATAATTTTTAGAAATTTCACTATCCCTTACAACTTTTAGTACAAACATGATTTGAATGCATATTTCAACAAATGGCTTATGCCTTCAATTTTAAAGCATGTTTTATGTATTTTCATGACTATTTCATAGCTCACATACTTAGTACATTCCATAGGTACTGATCACATATATGTGTCTGTGGATATATTGTTTCATAATGTAGGTTCCAGAAATATCCCATACAATAGGGTCAAACAATTGTAGCTTCTAGCTAGCATGTGATGAGTTCTCTTATTTCGAGGACCTAAGATAATTGTAGTTCCTATATTATGTTTTATAACTCATATTTATTGATTTGGACAGTTGGGGTCATGTCCTGACTACCTATAGTCGGTATAGTAGAGATTTCATGGATAGTTATTCAGATTCATTATATGTATTTCAAGTTTTTTCTTTAGATTTATGATATTGTAATCTTTTGCAGTATCATTTTTTTAGATTATCTCATGAATATGCTCTACTCAACTAATTTAGATTTTATATATATATATATATACTAGTACATGGGTTAGCTTGAGATCACGTGTGGTTCTAAGCACTGTGTTACAACTAGGGGTACTCTCGGGTCGTTATAATTTCCATTACTCATAGACTCTATGGGTCCTAGGTCCCACTTGTTGAAATTAGATTTTGCTTGTCTTCTTTAGCATCTTGTTTAGGATTGCAGTCCATGAGTCGTAGCTCAATTCCATGAATCATTGGTCCCCTTTAGAGGAATCAAAATTTTTCTCTTCCTATAGTTTCTCATTTACGACTTGGTTCCACGGGTCATCAATCAAGTCCATAAATAATAGACCACACTCGTGGAATTTAGACTCATTTCTTCATTGGTTAATTTTGATCTTTTTTTCTCTGTTTAGCCTCTGAAACACATTCTCTTTTACAATATCACATAAACACCTTATACTTTTTAAAATACCTAAGTTTTTGCATCTTTTCCTTGTTTTAAGCATCAAAAGTACCATGAACCCATGGTATATCACTTTCCATTACCTTCTTTCCTAATCTTATTTTTCTGCACCCTATATAGATATTGGTTTGAGTTATAGATTATAGATTATATTTCTTCTGTATTGTCATTGCAGATATTGAGGTAGTGGCTAAAAGACTTTAGGACTTTTTAAATCTCTTTATTTATGTCTTATACCTTATCACATCGAAGAATTTTTAGACTATTACTATCATAAATCTTAATTTGTATTAGAGGGTTGTACTAGTGACAACCCAACCTAGAATGTATTCTTGAGACTTGTGTCTCATTTATATATTTGGGATTATTCTACTCATTTTCTTTTGTTTCTATTTTTGTGATTCATGTTATTTTGGGTTGGGTTAGGTTTACTGATCTGAAGGGTACAAAAAATGGTATCACATGCTTATTTCACGTTATGACAAATTATTATTAAAACCCTAAGTTTATTGGTCTAATTAGTAAAAGCCATGTTTAGTAGAGTCTTTTAAATTAATGTAGATATATTCATTATATATCTTCAAGAGGATACTTTTCTTTAGGAGGATTCCATTTCTCTATTCTTCATTATGCATTCTTAGGTTTGAATAACTGTAAATCACTTGTTACTCTCTTACAAATTATGAGGATGCTTTCATCATTAGTTAGAGATTTATAGCTTGTGCTTTAGTACGTGGTAGGAGATGGTTTTGAGGCAGAGATAGGATTAGGATATTCTTACCAGCTAGAGGTCTGGTTATAGTTTCCTCTTCAGGTCCTAGGGTTTCTAGTTGTGGTGGGTCTAACGAGTTATAGGTGTTGAATCCAGTGCAATCACCACCCCAACAATTCCTGTACTTGAAGATGGTAGAGTTCGATTGTTGTGTTTTCTTCAAAGGGTAGATTCTATTTTTGTCTAACATGCTACTTTTAGGCGACAAATTTTAGATTCCTATGTGACTACTAAAGGATCTTATAGTGTTGATGAGTTATTATGGAGAATTACTCCATATTGGTGACCTTGCCCTTTATGTTCATAGAGGGGCAGAGTAGGTTTGTAAAGTTCATAAGGACAGATCCTCCTTGTTTCAATGGAGATCCTAAGTTTGATGCTTATATATTCTTGTTTGGTTGTGATAAGAGGTTGCACAGGTTGGGTTTGGTGGATTTTAACAGAGTACTTTAGTTCCCTTTAGTTCTTTGGGCCAACCAGATAATGGTGGAGTACCTTTATAGAGAGTATTGGTTAGATCACCTCTTATTTTATAGGCTTTGTTTTCTCAAGTGTCTCTAGAGGAGTTTATATGGAGACATAATAGACTTGTGGGACATAGGGCCTAGCTATTTGATAATCATAGCAATATGTATGATGGAGGTCAGCATCTTCATTGTTAATTTTGGAGAGAGCTCGATCTGGGTAGTCATTAAGGTTCTTTAGGCTAGTTTAGAGGGCTTCAACTTCATTGAGTTGCTTCCTATGTGGGGATCTTAGGCACTATAGAAGGGATTTCCCACAGCTTATACGAATATATGCTTCATTAATTGCTCCATGTAATGATAGATCTCAGTATCAGGTTACACAAAATGCTTCATCTACTTTACAAGAGCAATAGAAAAAACTTTAAACCCTACATCATGAAACGATTTAGTGTCTAGAGATGGTCAGTGGGGAAAGCACTAGCATGTAAATTAGGGAAATTGATAAAATAAGGCCAAAGCCATAAACTAATCAAAACCATATGCACAATAATTATATATACATATATAGGATGCAAGATAGTGACAAGGGTTATAAACATGATATTTTAAACCATTAACCTAAACTGTGTAGCTCACTCTGTCCTAAAGGAACCCATAGACTATATGGGTATAGCTTTCCTATTGAAAGGGACCTAGTATGTTAGTTGCACAAACCAAGGGAATTTGAAAGAAGGGCTAAAGACATCAAGGCTCTAGCCATCCTACAATATAATGTATGAACCAAGCACACAACCATATAGACCCCCAACTTGCTTACGTAGTTTCAAGTATTAGTCCCCTCGGGACTACACCATTATGGTGAGCTACATAATTCCCATTAAGCCCAAATTAAAACAGTTTGCATACAACCCCATCCATGAACCTAAGATCCTTATATTAAGGCATTTACCCCTTGGTATTGTCATACCAATTATGCTTGCAAGTTTATTTAATTATGCCAAACCAATGCGTGTAACTATTAGTCTCCTAAGTTTCATTTTAAATTCCAAACCATGGCCACCAAGGGGCTTTCAAATCCGTTTTAAGTAATTATTCATTGATACCATGTAGTAGGTAAATAAATAAGTTGAATTATGCAATTATCCATGTTAAAAAATCAAATTTATAAAGTGTATTGGAGGTAATGCCATTACCAAGCCAAAAGATCATTAATTTGGAAACCCTTGGTCCCAATTCCAATTCCCATAACAATGCACCCATTCATCCCAAAACCATAAATTAAATAATGAATTATCAATTTAAAACATGGAAAAAGTAATTTAAGTAATTCCAATCAAAATCCCTCAACCTAATTTCAAACCTATCAATTTAAACCACATGTATAATGAATAAATAAGTACCACAATGTATAATTAAAGTTGGGGAAAGAGATACATGCCTAAAATACACAAGAAATTGAAAACAATGTGGAATTTAGAGCTTGAATGGTGAATCCCTTGTAGAACTCCTGAATGTTCTTGGATTTTGAATTTGAGAGAGGAAGAAAATGATTTGATCTTTAAAAACTGAAGAGAATGGGGTTATTTTATGTTAAAAGGTCATACAAGGGGTAAAAAGACCAAATGCCCCTTACCCCAATTGAAATAAAAAAAAAACTAGGCATTTTTAACACAACAACGTGGCACACCAATATCATGGAGGCTAGCCTCCACGCCATACTACTATCGCAGAAGTTATCCTTCGTGACATGCTAATATCTGTAACCCACACTTCCTCGAGTCCCAAAATGACCCTGAACCCCTTCTAAAAATTCCAAAATTTTCCCAAAAACACTCTTTTAATACCCCTAAACATTATTTAAGTCAAAAATTATTGTAACAAATATGGGAGGATAAAAAATAAAATCATCAAGTTTTATGGGGTCTCAAAGTTCCTTAGTTGTATGTGCATCCTATGTTGTAACCTACTTCAAGTAAATTTCCAAATTAAAATAGATTTTATAGGTGTTGCTAATTTTTGTGCATTTTGGATTTGATATTTTCAAATGGTTATGTAGTGAAATAGTGGTAGATCGATTGTGGTGTTGGCATGCCTAGGAGTACTTATAAGTGATAGAACTTGTGATGTGACTAGTTTGAAAGAATTGTAAGTGAAGGATTTTGGTTGGACAATGGAAACATTTTAAGTGTTCTAACCTTGCTATTGTTACTCTCTTAATGATTATTTTTGCTTATGTGAAAAGACTTATAGGTATGGATAGTTAGATTGAAGCACTTCAGCCTATAAGAAATCCTTTCTTTGATTCAAAAAGAGTTTCGAAAGGAAAGAAAAATTTAGTTGTGAAGTTGCATCTTATTAGCTAAGTGGCTTGGTGGAATATCCTTGCTCATAAGCTTTGATTAGGGTAATTGTATTCTCTATGGGCTCAATGTTATAGAATGTTGACCAAAAGTTAAGTGGGTCTAAGTTGTACCTTATCAATCCACGACTGCTTTGTTATAGAATATTGAATAGAAAGAGAGTTAAGGAAAAAGATAAGGATTTTTGTGCATAAGGATTTTGTTATATTCAGAGTTTAATCATGGGCCTAATATAGAAATTTAAAGTCCTAATAGTGTGGTTCATCAGTAGCTTATGTGGAATTTAATGGTGATTTTCATGAGTTTTGATTTATGATTTGGGCATCCATGAGTAAGACATAGGGTTGTTGTACTTCTTCTATGGGTTGGTAGTTTTCCTATTATGATGGGTTGCTTATGTGTGCGGGACTAAAAAGATTCTTTATTTTACCAGCTTAATGAGGACTTCAGGTTGTTTGATAGCTTTTGGATATTGAGGGTTGCATGTATTGTTGTAATTAGATGCTTGAGTATTCGGTGTCATTTAGAAACTTCATTTCTAGCTATATAGGTTTTCATGACATTACTTGGTTTCCTTAATAGGGTAAGCAGTAGTATTTGACTATTGAATAGTGATATAGTATGGTAAGTGTGATTTTTAAGGGTATACGTGATTTTGATACCAATTTCTGGCCTAGTGGCTTTAGTATAGGCTATAGAGTGGTTTGACTTGACAGTGATAGTATCAGCCTTAAGTCGGTTGATTTAGTGATTTAGGTGTTTATTTATGTGATTTATAGGTACCTTGACATTTGGTTGGACCGAAGGTGATATTTAGTCTTATAGTTGTAGCTAGTGTCTTATGATGCCTTGGTCAGGTTCAGATTAGCCGAGCATATGCTTAATTCTAATGTCTTTGACTCAGATTTTCGGTATAGATGATTCAAAACTATAGTAATTTAGCTTCCTTGAGAATTTGGTCTTAGATGTTTGTGTTGTGTCCTAGTAAGTTCGTATATGATATATTTCTAGTTCTATGGTGAGACTAGTTGTTCAATAGTGGTGATTCTGCATTGGAGTGCTTTCCTAATGTTTCCCAAGGGTATATTCTATCCTTTACCTATTTTGGTATTCTCTTGCTTGTACATTTAAGAACGAACCTTAATCTTAAAGGTGGAGATTGTAATGACCCTTGTACTTATATTTGACCATTTTCCCTTCCCTATGGTGTCTTTATCTCATGTACTAGTTGTGAGAATAGTTGGCATGATTCCTAGTGTGCTCGTAAGTGTTATATATATGAGTTTGTGGTTTCGAACTTCCTTAAAAGAGAATAGTTTGACTTCGATCAATATTTTGTGATCCGAGTAATCAAATGATGATTTTGGCTATTCCCTAATTTCTAGAATATCTATATTGAGTTAGTAGCATAGTTAGTTCTGGTCTCAAGCCTTTATTTTGCATTTCAATCCTTCATTTAAAAACTAGTTAAATTTGGCTTAAAGGTGTTCTAAGGGTTAATTTCTTTAAAACAATCATTTTTCTAAAATCCAACACTGTCATTAAGTCTGAAACATCTAAAATAGCCTAGTAGCATAGTTTATTTTCATTCACGTGATTTCAAATGAATTTTGAGTGCTCGATTAGACACTTGTCATTTTCCCTAAGTTGCTGGTGTTTGGCATCTGTTGGTGAAACTAAATAATTGGCCAAAGGTTTGCTTTAGTGGCTAGCCAGTGTCAGTCTCAATCACTTAGACCTTCTTATTGCTTTAGCAGAGGTTGCTTAAGCAAAGGCCAAGTTTATGTGGTTTGGTCTATTTATCAATGCCCTAGCCATTTATGCAACCATTTAGCCACTTAAGCAACCATCGCTGAACAATATGTATTTAGTCAAAATTAGCGATTTTCATCCATTTTTGGACTTCTAGGCTATGAAAAAGATGACTTCACTAGGTTTTCTTATCATTTTTGTCTGGGTAACCTCCAAAGTCATATTTCTATTATTTCTTATATATTTCATCTTCTAAAAAAACTTCAAATCATTTATTTTAAACTTGAGTTTGGGTTTTTTTCCTAGTAAAGCATAAAAATAATTTTTCTTTAATTTGAATGGCATTTTAACTCGATTTCTCATGAGTTTTCAACAATGGAGTCCTATGACCCATATGTTTTTAAAATAAATTTACAATTTTACTATTGTCTTTTCAAAAATCATTTTCAAAGAAAATATTTGGACACAAAATAAATGTAGTTGTAATTGATATCGTTTGACTCTTTTTGGCTTATAGATATCATTTTTTATTAGGTTGGATGTGTATGGTGTTGATTCAAGGGAGTCAAACTTCTAGTTAAGTCTTTGGATAGTGTTTGATCCTGTGGATCTTCTTTTAAGGTAAGTTGAGATGTAGCTTGACTTTCTCTGTTTATGTGTTGTATATTTGTGTACCTGTAATTTGTGAATCGCATAGGTTGGGGGTCCCGCTTAGGTATAATGGCGAGCATCTTCATGGGTACCAGAGTTTTTTGGTGGATTCTATTTATATTATTGCCTTTCATAGTTAGTATTACTACCTATAAATCTCCTTAGAGTAGAATGTAGATGGATAACATAGTGATCTTGAATAATTGCTATTGGATGCCTATTTGAGAGCTTGAAACTCTTTTAGTGGAATTTATTGTGATGATCATAGGGAATAATTATGTTATCCTTGTTAGTGATGGAATAATTGAGCTTTGGAGAATACTTATGAGTACAAATGGACTCGTAATAGTGGATGAGGCTTATCGTATCAGACACACTAGGTTTGGGGTTCCATGATATATTGTCTTTGAGAATGTTATTTATTATTGTGTTCCCAGGTGGGGGCTTATGTGAGTATTATTAATAATTTTGAGATGTTGACTCTACAATATTGTAGTGTTAACTCTTACTCATAGGGCATAACTTGATTGAAAGAAATTGAATAAAAGAAAAAAATAATAAAATTATAAAAAAATAAAAAAATATTTTAAATATAAAAATCAAAGAAAATAAAATATATATGGGGATTGATCCTCCTTTTTCTTTCAGTTATAGTTATTGTATTTCTAAGACTGCTATGTATATTTTTTATACTGTCTAGTACTCTTCTTTTGGTTAAAATGGCTCTTGTATGGGCCTTACCAGGTTTTCGAAGGAATTTTTTTTTTAGGTTTTGTTCTCTTCTCTCTTTTGTATGAGTACCTAGGATCACATCAATACCAAACTCTACTTCTCGTTCTGGAGGTAAACCCGAAAGCTCTTCCGAAAATACTTCAAGAAATTCATTTACTACTAAAATAGATTAAAGAGTCGGTGACACCGCCTCTATATATTTTACCCTTACTATATGACATATGTATACTTTGGACATCAATTTTCTTTCCTTAATATAAGAAATATACTTTTCCTGTACCAGAAGTGGAGCACTTATTCAGAAGTGGTTCTGATCACACTCCAATAAAAATAAATTTCAGTACTTTTAATAAGCACATTTCTAAACCTTTCAGATTTCTCAATATGTGTGGGTTGAGGTTCATGTCATCACCATGCCAATATTCATCATCTTTGTGAAACCTAATTTCCTAATTCCATCATTACTACAATGCAAAAATTCAATTCACAATTCATTATTTAAAACATGAATAAATTATTTAAATCTAGGGAAAGCAATGCCCTTTCATAATACAAAGCCATCATTAAGCAGGTTTGGCTTATCTAAGATTTTCTTGTGATGATACTCATAATTGGGATTGAATTTGTGATAACAGTTCAACTCTTGATATCATATCATACTACAACTCGCTATATACTAATGAACTTTTTAAACCTCTATTAGATTGGTAGTGGTGGTCTCTCCTACACCTACTTAGCAGCTTTAGTTTTCAAGTACTCGGAATTCCCTAATTATCAACAACTTTGTTTTCAACGTTTTGAGGAATCAAAATATGCTTAACAAGAATGCAACCAATTCATACTTAGAATTGTATCAAAATCTACCATATCCAACTCAAACAGATCCACCAAGGTATACTTGCCACCAACAGATACCACACACTTCCTATAGACTATTTTAGTAATAAACGAGTCACCTACTGGGGTAGAAATATAAAAAGTATCCAAAATGACTTTTGGATCAAAACTAAAAGATACAGCCACATATGGAGTCACTTGACTGAGATTATGGAAAGCATATGGGTTAGGAATCCCTTATGGGTCCTATCTTGGGAGAAGTGAGGCTCAATAGGTGTATAAAAATAGTTATACAATAACTTTTAAGAATTCATCATCATCACTACATTCAATTGTATTACAAATATTGGTGAGGATTGATATTGTATTAGTATTTACTCTTGTACATTGATACCACTATAGAAAATTATTTTGTGATATTGTGGATAAGCATTCATTTCATTTTATTATATTATTTTATATCATCTTATAATGACAAGGAGTTTGAGGTACTATGAGACGTGGGGTATGGTTATGGCTTGATCAGAGAGACAATGGAATTATGAGATCCCCCCATATATATGTACACTCTCCCTATTTTTATCCCATATTATTTGGTTGAGTGTAATTGTTTAACCCTTATATATCATGTTAGTAAGTCTTCATAAATGACTTTCCTTATAGTTGATCATAAACTAATTAGTGTTGACTCACCTAGATTAATGTGTCTACTCGATATTTGGAAATCTATTGACCGTTTTGTTGGGTTACCCTGATAGGATGAAGTGTTTCAATTGTTGAATTTACTTTCCTTGGGGTACATTTGGACGTTGGGGTTGTGGTTCTTGACTTCTTTCCATCTCTTTGGATTGTGGTCAGTTATCAATGATGCTTGCATAGTAAACATCGTTTTTGTACCCACTCTTGCTTTTTTTTTCTTTCTTATTTTGTTGCGCCCTGTTAAAGTATTGGTTTGAGCAGTAGATATAGATCATATTTCTTCTATATTAGCTATGTGGATATTAAGGCAGTGAATGGCAGACTTTAGGACTTCTCAAATCTATCTATTTATTTCATATGGCTATCGTGACCCGAAACTACCCTAGTCGCAACACTATGCATAGAGTAAAAAGTAACCCCAAGATAACTCATGGACTAACATGACACTAAGAATACAGTAATAGCTAATATAATACGGTGTAAAAGCAATACTGAGTGATATAACTGTCAAAACCAATAAAATATCTAAGTTTAAAACCATAAAGCTTAAAACGTAATTTATCTGACTGTTTGAAAGCCTCTAAACAAGATTAATTTATTGGACAAGCCCTATCTAATGCTAACTTTCTGAAACAAAAATAATAAAAAACAAATAAAACACTGATACTAGTCCTCGAATGATGAGGACTCACCAACATGCTATTGCTGATATGGTAGGGGATCGTACTATACGTGATCTAGATACAGATTGTCCATACCTATATTATAAGAAAATATAACACAATGAGAGGTATGCATTCAATACTTATAATGTAATGGGCATGTAAAATATGCAATACACTATGTAAGCTAGAATGTTGTAAATAACTTGAAAGGTTGAACATTAAAAAAAATAGTATACTGATGCAATAACCCAGTAATTATTATGAAACATTACAATGTACTGAAATAACTCAATATAAGGTTATGTAAGGTCTGATGTTGCACTATGGGAGATACTATTAACCTAATTCCCCATCTGAGATAAATAAGGCCGAACTATTCTTTATACTACTACTCTATTAAGAGCATGCCATTAATAGAAAATTCCATGGCAGATAGGTAATTACATAAAAAATATACTTATTTTTGCAATGCGAAAGTAGTGGAGAGAACACGAAAAGTGCAGACATAGCCTTTGAGAGTTCCACACTACTGGAGTACTTCTTAAAATACAAACCCCAGTTAGATGAATGGTGCCTAGTAGCCTAGGCAGACTCATCCGGTATATCTACATAGTCTAGTCTCAGTCACACATTCAACCTATATTTTCATGGCAAAAAAAGGAACAAAAAGAGAGATGAGCATATTCTTTTTGAAACGATTGATAGATAGCCTAATTTATCTAATAGATCAAAAGAGATAGAGAGGGAATATCTCAAGAATAAGGGAAATCTCCTATTTATATCTATTAATTAAACAACTATATATTCTTGATCCATCAGAAAATGAAATAAAGATAGAGACTTAGGATAAAGGATATTCATGGTATTTAAAAAGATTTATGTTCATTTGCTATGGGTCATGGCTTGGCTTGACCTTGTGTTCACCCGGGTTAGAGTCGAGAAATTAAAAGTGAATCATTCAATGGTAGAGTGTTTATAGAATAGAAGGCAAATGCCCAATAGGTGAATCACCTGATGATCTTATTCTGCATAGTATCTCGTTAGACAATCACTATGTTTTATTTAGTACCTTGCCAAGGGTATGAATACTGGATGATGTGGATCAACTACTTTAATTTCGAAAGTACTATAATGTTAATCTATAGAGGCAATGTAGTTATGGGACTTTGGTTATCTAAACCTGTGCCCTCTCAGCTCTAAGTACTACTCCCAACTGAAAGTAAACTAATATACCAAAATGCTAAACAATATTGATACTAGAAAACTTAAAGTCCGATAGTTTATCTGAAAGCATTTAGTTTATCTGAAAGCATTCTAAATCATGAAGATCAAAACACTAAGTATTTAGCTAACAATGCAAAGTTAAATACAAATTATTTAACAAAAATTCAAGAAGGGGGTGAGTAGAAAATTTCTGTGAGTAGACTATTGACTCCTCACAATCGACTTACCTGCAGATTAGTATACTTCACAAAACATCTTAGACTTAAAATTAACACATAGATAAATAACAAAACTAAAATTAAGGAACACGATGATTTATCCTGGTTAAGAACGCCAATGTAATGCCTACTTTCAACCTTCTTGGGTTTCAATGTTTCTTTAGATATTTCAGTGTTGGCTCGAGTACAATGATGATAAATAAGTTTGGAAGAGTTACTTTGTTCTTTAGATCTTGTGTCATAACTTCAGTTTGTGTTACAAAGTTGACTCAATCCTATTCTTTATAGAACATCTGTATGCTCAGATTACAAAGATTTGTGAGACTAAGATTGAGAAAATTTAAGGTTTCTCCTTAAAGTTGCATGCCTGCTTCAGCCATTTGCCTCTTGTTTTATAGTTTCTAGCTTCCTCTGCCGTTACTTCTTGAAAGGAAACCCAAGAGATTCTCAATCAAGGATTTGAATTGGTTTTTTGATTAAGGGAATGCACCATAAAGTATGTGCATATCATATATGTCCATACGTAGTGCAACTTCCATAGCTATAAATGTCCTTATCAGATATTTCTATGTATAGGTTATGGTCTTCCTTCCCTTTGTTCTAATTCTTGATTGATTTGATTTTTTGTTAGTTTGGGACTGTTATCGTTCTTCCTTTAATTCAATGAATGATTAATTTGCTTTTTATACCTGTAGATGTCGTGTCCATGGATCATCATGATTGAATGCCCTTCCATTTTTAGAGCTGGATATGTTGCTTACTTCTATGTTGAATTAGCCTTCTTTGATCCTTCATATCTTTCTGTGAGATATATTTTCTTCATTATCAATCTTCCAATATCCTGCAAAATTCCACTTATTAGCTTGTCATTAGTGAAACTTGAATATATGAGGCTAATGATCTCCCTCTTTTTGAAAATTACAAACAAGTGTAAACACCAATTGAACTCCCTGTTCGTCACAGTAGTTAACATTCTTCCCTGAATTGTACACATTTTTATTGATCCAAGTTTCTTGAGTATTAGTCAACTTTCATTTATCGGTAGTCAATTTGCTTACCCTGAATGGTAGGCACTTCTTCATTTCCTGATGTTCTTCTTTCTCTTCCTTTTTGCGTAGTAAAAAAGAATAGCAAAATGAAACAGTAGGTAAGCAGTAGATATATATAGTCTGTTAACTAACAAACATTAGGCAAAGTAAAAAGTGTACAATATAGTGTGTTAAAAATCATCTTACAACTCATCAAAATAAGAGACATGACCACTTTATGAATAAAACAAAGTCATCATTGTTCACCGCTTCTTGAGAAGGTAGGTCAGAGTATTTTACATGTTATGACAGAAGGAGTCATACAATTTTTCAACATTTTTGAAGAAGGAGGAATAGAAGTTCTTAACTGATATGGATAGATCATCATTAGAGGAGTGAAATCGGGTCTTGAAGGAATCCATTCGGGTGAACACCCAAGTAGACATTTTTATACCCTTATCTTAAACTCGTCAAGAGCCAATCAACCCACGCCTTTATTTGTACTGTGGTTTTCTCAAGGTCCGCAAGTTTTGAAGTTGATTCCTATAGCAACACAATACATTCCTCGATGGCTTTGAAATGATCCTTAATCTCTTCTATTTCTTTCAAGATAGTAATCATAGGGTTTGAAATAGATTTGGTTACCTTGGGAAGTTCCAACCTTGCCAATGTAGAATCCTTCTTGCACCATTCATCTTCAACCAAGATATAGCCTACACTGACAAATATCTTGGATTCATAAGTGTCAACAATCTCCACTTAGGGGAAAAAAAATAAATCAGTTAAATAATATAGAAAAATCCAAGTAATGAGCAAGCCAAATGATAAACTGGAAGAGACATGAAAATGGGATGCACTATCAAGCATGTACTCACGGATCCAAGTTACCTAATTGATTTTTATTTTCATAACTAGACAATATAGTACAAAAACATCACGACCGATAATATTACCGAGGTATTCTTTCGGGTAATCAGTGTAGTAGCAATTATGTGAGCCATAATGTGAAACTTGAAATAGAGGGATCAAGGACTAAAATTGGTTGAAATAGAGTCAGGGTCTGACAGAACCCTTTTGGATTCTTCAAAGCTGACCTCAAAATCATCAGGCCAATTATCCTATATAAAATAGATCATACCAGAAACCTTAGTATCAAAAGCATTTTCGAATAGAAAATTCTTCACAATGATTCTTGTACGAAGCACAAGAGTCTTGAGTTCACCACTATTAGGGAAGAGGTGAAGATTCACATAAAACATGCAAACTAGATCCTCATAAATCAAAAGTCCACAGAGACAGACAAATCATAAAACTTAAAGAAGTGACTAATATTATAAAAAAAAATCTTTTAATTAATGAATATTGATAATGCGATCGGGTATAATGGAGAGACTCTTATAGGCGAAAAATTTGTCTTTGTGAGAGAATGTCCAAAACTTGTGTATGTCATCTGGAGGGAGGAAGTGAATAGTATTTGGACAAGGTTTCTTAGAAGACCAGGCTATACTATAAGTAGGATAATGTTTCTTGTTGAAATTTCACTGAAAGTCCATTGAGGATTGATTAGAGAATTCAAAGATAAGAATAGGACTGTAATGGAGGGAATTGGGAAGATATTTGGACATGTTTTCTATAGAATGGGTTCTGGTCATGGGAGAAATGAAAAGATAAATTTTAAATAGGGAAATATAGGGATGGAAGAGGAAGCTTAAGAGGACTTGAGGAGAATGAGGGATGTATGCGACTGATGGAAAAGATAGGAAAGGGAAAGACGAAGAGGTGTGAGGGGAAAAGAGTGACTAATAAAAGTGAAAAGATGGTAGTCGGAGGAATGTTGGGAAATTAAAGAGACTTAGAGGAAGAATAAGGGGTGTGAAAAATAGTAAGAGTAATGATGACTTCCCTTTTGAAAACTAATTTTGTGGTAAAAAAATACTGGCAATAAAGTTGAAGTAAAAATACTTTTGTCCAAAAATAGAGTACATAAATCATTAATACTAAGAATACCAATTCTTTTTCTAAGGCAACAAAATCTTTCTTCTAATAGTGTTTTGGTAAAAATATCTTCTAGTTGATTTTCGGGGTCAAAAAATATTAACAAAAAATCACCATTTTCTATATGATCACGAATAAAATAAAGCTTAATATCAATGTGGTTTGCCTTATAATGATGCACAATATATTTTGATAGTTTAATACCATTGGAGTTATCGCACATTATAGGAATAGATTCAAAAGACAAATTAAAATCAAGTAGTTGATGCATAATCCATAAAATTTGAGTACCATAACTTCCAACAGCTATGTATTAGGTTTCAGTTGTTGAAAGTGCAACTGAAGTTCACCTCTTGCTATGCCATGAAACAAGGGCATCACCAAGAATTTGGCATATTCTAATAGTTCTTTTTCTATCACTTTTATTACCTGCAAAATTAGTGTTTGAATATCCAATTAAGTCAAAATAGGAAGAGAAAGGGTAACATAGTACAATGTCTTGAGTTCCTATGAGGTATCAGATGATCCTTTTGACGGATGTTAGATGAGACTCGTTAGGAGTCGACTGGATCCTGGCACACTTACATACGCTGAACATAATGTCTGGTCGACTGGAAGTCAAGTAGAGTAGTGATCCAATCATTCACCTTTACATTTTCTCAGCAACATTTTTTCCAGATGAGTCTGAATCAAGGCTTGTGTATGGACTCATTGGAGTTCCATGGGCCTTTCCTTTTTCCATATGAAACTTTTTGATGAGTTCCTTAGTGTACTTGGCTTGATTGATGAAAGTACCTTTGGAATTTTATCTTTATTTGTAATACCAAGAAGAATGTGGAAGCTCACCCATACGACTCATTTCAAATTATTCTTTCACCAAATTAGAAAAAGTCTCACATAAAGAGATGTTAGAACTGCAAAAAATGATGTCATCAACATAAATTTTCATAATAAGAAGATTTGAATCAAGCTTCTATATGAACAAAGTTGTATTAATTTTACCTCTTTGAAACTTATTATTTAGTAAGAAAGTACTCAATTTCTCATACCAATCCTGTGGAGTTTGTTTGAGGCTGTAGAGTGCTTTTAAGATTGTTTGAGACTGTAGAGTTCTTTTAACAATTTGAAAACATAATTTGGATACGATGGATTTTTAAACCTTTTTTTTAACAAAAACTTCCTCATGAATAAAACCATTTAAGAAGGAGCTTTTGACATCCTTTTGATATAGCTTAAAATATTTGAAAGAAACAAAAAATAATAAAATTTGAATTGACACTAACCTTTCCATGGGGGAAAAGGTTTCATCATAATCAATATCTTCTTATTGGTAATAGCCTTGAGCTACAAGTCTATCTTTATTTATGATAACCTTACCTTCTTCATTCAATTTGTTTTTGTAGACCCATCTAGTTTTGATTATCGAGCAGTTTCTTTGTCTTTAAAACAAATTCCAAACTTGATTTTGTTCAAAATGGCCCAATTCTTCCATTATATCTTCAACCTATGATTCATATTTGAGGGCCTTATTATTTTTCTTTGGTTCAATTGAGATACAAGGGAAATTGATGCTTGTTTTCTTAATGATGCTTTTATTTACACATAATCTTCTGAATTTTTGATAATGAATTCACTTGGATAGCTAGAATCATGTTTCAACTCTCTTGGAACACTCAATTTCACTATTTCTGTTGTGGAAGTCAACTAAGGAGAAGGTATAGTCCACTTGTCTTATGATGGCTCAAAGGTTATGCTATAATTTTCTCTAGACTTTAGATTGCTTACCTGTTCTTCATCAAAACTTAAACTCATATGTGGGTGACTAGATTCATCAAATACAAAATGTATAGATTCTTCAACACATAAAATTCTTTTATTGTAAGCTCTGCAAGAATGACTAGTGGGAGAATATCCAAGAAAAATACCTCTGGCACTTCATGGATAGAATTTTCCTTAGTTATTCTTACCATTATTTTGGATAGAGAAGTTGTATCCAAAATTATAGAAGCAGATGAAGTTGAGATTTTTTTGTCTCTAGAGCTCATAAGGCATCTTTTTTAGAATAAGCCTGATCAGGCATCTATTGAGGAAATGACATGCTGTGCTTACTGCTCCCATCCAAAAGTGATATAGGGGATTATGTTATAATAACATGGTTCTGGAAGTTTCATAGAGAACAAATTCTTTCGCTCCATTACACCATTTTGATGAGGAGAGCAAGGTGATGAGAAATTCTGAGAGTATCCATTCTTAGCATAGTATTTCTCAAATGCCTTATTTTCAAAATTTTCTCAATGATTGCTATCAATATAAGTGATGAAGTGTCCAAATTCTCATTGTAACTTTATATAAAAGATCTTAAAGTTTGTGAAAGCCTCACATTTATGGGTAAGAAATATTACCCAAGTAAAACGTAAGTAGTCATCAACTATAACGAAAAACATATCTCTTTCCACTAATACTTACGGTCTTAGTGGGGCCAAAAAGATCTATGTGGATTTTTTAAAGAGTTTTGGTAGTAGAGACAATGTCTTTGACTTTGAATGATGTCCAGGTTTGTTTACCTAATTAGCAATCATCACAAATGTGATCCTTTTCAAACTTGAGTTTTGGTAGACCCTTCACCAATTCCATTTTAGAAAATTTTCAATGATATGCACATTAGTAGTCCTAATATTTCTGTGCCACAACCAAATATCATTGGTTTGTACAGTAAGGCAGGTTAAGGTAGCAAGTTCAAGACTATTTAAGACATAAATATTATGAATGTGTTCATCGATGAGAAAGATGTCTCTTTTGTTATGTTTGATGGAGAAACTTTTAGCTTTGAAGGAGACTCTAAATCCTGTATCACACAGTTGACTGATGTTGAGAAAGTTATGCTTGAGTCCATCTAGCAAATACACTTTAATAAACTCACACGAACATTTGAGCTTTACTGAGCCAACTTCGATGACGTTGCCTTTAGCATTATCACTGAATCTGACTGATCTCCCATCTATATTCTGTAAAGTAGAAAAGTTTTCTTTTTTTAGGTCATGTGTCTATAACATCCTCTATTAATGTCCCACTTTCCTTTTTATAGCTTTCGTAGACATTTCCCACTTTCCTCTTTGAGTTTTGATTTAAATCGAGATTCACAACTTTTCTTGTATTGATCAAGTTTGTTATATTCATCTATATTTTTTTGAAGATCGTTAGTTATCATATTTAAATTAGTTTAAAAAATATTACAATTATGACAATCGTGTGGTCTTACCTTGCTAGATTCACCTATTGTCACGAAGCATATATTAGCGGATTCTATTTCTTCTTCAGTTTCCTCATCATCACTGTAGGCTTCAAAATTTTAATTCTTTCCAGATGATCTTATTCTTAATTCTGGATAGGTTTGTTTGAAGTGGTCAGGCCTTCCACAGTGATAACAACGATCATCATTTCTAGTGGAGTCATTATTCATGGCTCCTTGGGATCTTTACTATCTCTGTCTCCTAATATTCCTTACTCTATGATTTATGAGAACCTTTTCTTCACTATTGGTATGCTCTAGAATGTCCTCTTCTTTAGTTGGTGAGACATTAAAGGCTACTGGTTTCTTCTTTTCCTTTTTGTGGTACCTGTTGATATAATCTCTTTCATATGCAATGAGGTTACCTTGTAGTTCATTATATGTCATGTTGTGAAGATCTCCATCTTCTAGAATGGAATCCTTGGTTTCCTAAATTTTTGGGAGACTTCAGACCAGCTTCTGGACTTGCAGGGTGTATAGATAGATCAGACCAGTGATTTTAGTTTTTATGATCTTGCCGAATGTAGAAAATATTGTTTTGATGTTCTCATTCTCTTAAATTTTAAATAGCTCGTATTCATTGACCAATGCAGTAATTTTTGATTTATTGACTTTTGTGGTTCTTTCATATGTCTCCTCCAATATGTCCCACATCTTTTATGCAGTCTCATAAGTTGATATCTTGTAATATTCTTCTCCATTAATCGTACAAGGAAATTATATTATAACTCATGCATTAGTTTGAATTACCTCTTGTTGTTCTTTGGTAACCTCAAAGAATTCAAGGTCTTCTACATTAGTACTGCTCAATTTCTTATCTTTGTCCTTTTGCTTGTCTTTGAGTCCTAGGATTGGCTTTGGTCCCTTCATAATAACAACCCAGGCTTGGAAGTCATTTGATTTGTCCAAGATTCTGAATCTTTTGTTCTAATAAGATTAATGTTGTCCATTAAAGTATGGTAGTCTTGTAGAGAAATGACCATCATTAAGAAGAGCACAACAAATTTGATAGTTTGTCATTTGATCTTTGCTCATGTGATGTTAAGCAACACTGTTGGTGAGACTTATTTTGATATCAATTAAAATTCAAGAGGGGGTGAATTGAAAATCTCTATGAGTCGACTATTGACTCCTCACAGTTGACTTTCCTGCAAATTAGTATATTTCACAATACAGATTAGACTTAAAACAAACACGTAAATAAGTAACTAAATTTATAAAAAAGAACACAAAGATTTATCCTGGTTCGAAACACCAATGTGGTGCCTACTTTCAATCCCCTTGGGTTTCAATGTTTTCTAAGATCTTTCATTGTTGTCTTGATTACAATGATGAGAAACAATTTTCAATGACTTAGTTTGTTCTTCAGATCTTGTCACACAGCTTTAGTTTGTATTACAAGTTACCTCGATCCTGTTCTTTTTATAACAATTGTAATCTATAGAATAAAAAGCTATGTGAGACTAAGATTGAGACAGTTTGAGTTTTCTCCTTAAAGTTGCATGCCTATTTTAGCCATTAGTTTCCTTTTTTTTTTTATAATTTTTAGCTTCCTCTATCATTGCTTATTGAAAGGAAACCCAAGAGATTTCTTCTCAACTAAGGATTTGAATTGATTCCTTGATTGAGGGATGACAGCGTAAAGTATGTCTATATCAGATATGTCTATTTGTGGTGCAACTTCCACAACCATACATTCCAATATCAGATTTGTCCAAGTAGAGGTTGTGGTCTCCCTTCTTTTTGTTATAAATCTTGATTTATTTGATTTGCCATGATTTATGGACTGTGATCCTTCTTCCTTTAATTCAAATGCTTTATTGATTTACTTGCTATTCTATATAGATGGTGTGTCCCTGGATTTTCATGATTGGATGCCTTTTTATTTTTAGAGTCGTCTCTCTTGCTTACTTCCATGTTGAATTAGACTTCTTTGATCCTTCATATCTTTATGTGAGATATCCTCTCTTCATTAACGATCTTCCAATATCATGTAAAAATCCACTCATTTGTATGTCATTATTAAAGCTTGAATATAGGAGGCTAACATTAACTGACAATACATAATATTCTAGGTCATTGAGTGTTCATAACCCACTCTCTTAGAAGAATGCAACTATTATGACAATTTCATAAAATACATGAATTTGATGTAATAAATCAAGTACAAAATCATGATTTTCACAATATAATTAGTTTTTATGATCATGAACATGTAATGGTATTGAAATTCATGGTAAAATATAGATTACAACTCAATAATATCAAGGGGCTGAGATATCAAGAAATTTACAATATTCATGAACTCTTAGCTTTGAAGAAAGAACTGAATTTAGGAATTTAGTTAACTTTGGGACTCAATAGGTGAAAGAAAACCCATTGATGAAATCCCACAAACCTAGATAAGAGAACCCTTAAGAAATCTTCAAAAATTATGATCCATACTACCAAAACTTGATGTTTGATTTTACATTTACTTTAAGCATTCTTCTAATCTTAGCTTGGATTTTTATGGTGTTACAATGTCTTATTTGCATCTAAGATATTTTAGATGATCACTATTATTGCCCTTAATCTGTATTAGAAGCTTGTACTAGTGTCAACCAAACTCTGAGTGTATTTTTAAGACTTGTGTCTCATTCATAGATTTGGAATTATGCTATTCTTTTGCTTCTATTTCTACTTCGTTAATTCATATTCTTTTGGGTTTGGTTAGGCTTACTTGTATAGAGGGTATGACAAGTGTCATACGTGGCCACGAAAATTTATGTGGGTGACATTCTTCTTACAAAAGCTAGTTCAAAACTTATAACTGAAGCAAAAAGGTATCTACACAACTAATTTAAGGACAAGGACCTAGAAGAATTAAAATATTATTAGGGGATATATTTTATGATCACAACATGGAGTCTTGATGATCCAAAATAAATACACACTGGAGCTTATATCTTATGTTGGTTGCCAAAAGCCAAGCCAGTTTTTACCTCTTTAGAGGCTAACACTAAATTTACTTCTATTGAGTATGATAGTTTACAAGAAAACAAGATGATAGTTTATAGGATAACAAGATGATCCTTTGTTTGATGATGCGAGTAGATATCAAAAACTCATCCACAAGTTGATCTACTTGACTATTTCTTGGACGAGAATTTATTTTTCCGTTCAGTTTCTCAACCAGTTCAATAGGCATCCAAAACAATCATATTGTATGGCAGCTTTGAGGGTGGTGATATTTGTTAAAGGTTCACCTGTACAACATATTTTCCAGAAAACAAATCCCATAACAAATTTGATGGTGTGTTGTGATTCTGATTGGGAAGCATGCCCTAACACAAGGAGATCAGTTAAAGATTTCCTTGTACATCTACGATCCTCATTGATTTCTTAAAAATCCAAGAAATAACACGTTGTTAGTCACAGCTCAACAAAGGCAGAGTATTGCATCATGGTAGGTGCAGTTATTGAAGTCATTTAGATCGTAGGTCTTTTGAAGGATCTATCTATTACTGTAACTACTCCTGTTCAACTCGATTGTGTTAGCAAAACAACTATGCTAATTCTACCTTTCATGAATGCAATAAACACATTGAAATTGATATTTACTTTATCGGAGAGAAACATAAAAAAGGTCTCATATATTCAGTTTTATTAAGAAGCGTGTTATCGTGCCTTTAAGCCAATTTTGTTTTATTAAATAGCTGCACACACCTGTCTTACAGATAGAGTCAAGAACGAGATGAGTATTTACTTGATCTTTTTGGAAAATTTAGATTTCTTGTAGAATTATCCTTATTGTTCTAACAAATTGTTTGCAGATTATGACCTTTAAGAGTTTTTCACTCACCTCAACTTATCATTCTATGCTAAGTGACTTATACAAGTTGAATCATTCTTAGGGATTTCAGCTGGAAAAGTATTAGATTAATAATGATTGAACTTTTTTCTTTTAATTCAAGTGTGGGAAAATCATCAAATTGTATCAATTATTGGAATGATAATTTCCTTTTACAATTTTTTGATCTCATAGCCACCAGTTTTTAGACAGTACTAGTGGATATATCAATGCTTTGCATGGTCATTAAAAAATTATTATTATGTAAATATTCTCATAAGTTTGTAATTAAAATATTAATTTTTAATAATTTTAGCCTTAATATCATCAGTTGTTCCTTGATATCTTAGTATTCTTAAGGTGTTGATTGTTCTTTTAAATCCTCTTGTCTCCCTTAACTATTGATTTTTGTATTTTGTTGTGCGATTTGCCAAATCAGAATAAGATGTCTTGTATCTTACCTACAAAATGATATTACCATAATTAAATATTTAATTTATTTTCTTTTTGCAATACAATTTAGTCATGTCCTTATTTATTGGACAACAATATGAAATACCAAATGATGTAATGAATATGAGCATTAATAATTTTTGAGTTATGCCATCAAATGTCATGGTAGTAATGAAAATATAGATCACTAAGTTTATATATTAAAGAATATAAATAAATGAAGCAATAATTGACATATTCATATTTATATAATTAATAATAAATTAGATAAGTAGAGAAGATTACTTAAAAAATGATAAAAAAGATAAGTGGCAAAAATTATCAAAAAAATGAGAAAAAGATAAATAAGGACCTTGACCAAGAAGTGGAGTCACACCACTTTGTCTTGTTTCTCTTTTATTATTATATATAGGTTTGGTCACGTAGAAAGTTGGAAAATTCAACATTGTTATGGTAAAGGAAATAAGGTGTAAAATGGTTTAGCAAGTTGGGGACTCCATTGCATGGATATTTATCCCTCCGTTCAAATTTCTTTGTCATATTTTGACTTGACACATCTATTAAGAAAAATAATGATTGGTATAGTGAAATTACTATATTATTCCTATTAATTGATGTTTAGTAATAAATATTATAAAGTGATTTGTAGAATAAGTAATTAATGATAAGGATAAAACTTGAAAATCAATTTTCTTTTCTTGATTGTTAAAAATGACAAGTGAAAATGAAAATCAAATTATGAAAATAGTGACATAGTGACAAGTAAATCTAAATGGTGATAGTACTTGAATTACCAATCTCTGGTTGCTTCAATATCGAAAATGAATTTCCCATCTTACAAATTCAAAAGTAGTAAATATTTCTTCTTTGATTATACTCTACCGTCCCAAAATAGTCGGCATATGTGCTAAGAAAAAAATATTTCAAAAAAGTTGACATATTTAAAAGATCAATAGGTAGTTAAATATTTTTTCTTTCAATTCTATCCTTGGTAATTATTATTATATAATTAAAATACATTCAAACAGATGGATATTTAATAATTAATAAGGAATATGTTATCCCTTCCATTCGTTTTTAGTTGTCATTATTTTTTTAATTGAAGTTCAATTTTTACTTGTCACTTTTAACATATCAAGAAAAAGACAAAATATTCTTTTTCTATTTTACACTCAGCATTAATTTTTTAGTCTTCATTCCATTTTCAAGAAATATTAAAACAACACTGACCGTTACGGGCATCCCAAATAAATGAAGGACAGAGATGACCCCTTATCATTCATTTATCATAAGTATAGTCATAAATAAGTGCGGAATTAGGCCCATAACATATGAAGTGCAATAACATAAATGATTCAAAACTCAAGTTGGGAAATATGAAATAAAACTTTTGACTAACTCAGCCTATGAATCCTCAAACTAAATGAGTGAATATCCTATGCCGATACATGACCCGAACAAATACCATAATACTAAAATAAATACGATAAAACTGAAATAAATCAAGTCTAACTGATAAAATAAACATAGCCCTCTAAAAGATGGATGACTCACAACTTCATAGCTATTATCCCAACTGAAATCCTAATGCTGAATCAGACCATTGGGATGAGGTTCGAAACCTACACCAAGAAAAAATGTAGTGTTTGAGGACAAACAATACGATGAGTACTTGCATGCAACCTAGAGAAAATTAGTTTGTAAAATAATTTATAAAATTCATATCACAAGATCATAGTAAAGATATGTAACACCCCTTTTTTTTAAACCAGAACGCTACAAGGTGCTCATGACCCTGAAGGACCACAAGCTAACCAATGACTGATATCTGTACCTGTAACTGCATAATGTACATATAAAATGCGGAAACTGAACAAAGAGGGCATAAGGTTCAATCTTGAATAATAAAATATCTGAAATACGGTGGTATCACAGTACCAAAACAAAACTGAAAATACTAAAGTCTAAATATGAAAACTCTATAATCGTCTGAAAGCCTCTAAATTGTCTGAATAAGGAGTTGAAGGAACATGTCTCCAACTAACTCTCTAAACTGAAAATAAACTGAAATACTAGAATAATAAATGTAACGATCATGTCCTCGAAAGATGAGGACTCACTCTTTACTGAACAACTATTGCTGATCTAGAATCTACACCTCAAACCTATGGCGTAACATAAAAAGAAAGCACCATAGCAAAAATGCGTTAGTACAACTAAAATACTATGTATACGTGGGGGTAGACTAAATGCATGGGGTTTATATACATGAACATGCTGACTAATATGAACGTGAGAATACATACATATATATATACGTAACTCCTACTGAACTCATGGAGATACTGACTACTTGAGTTTGAACTCTAACAACATGAGTTTCGTGATACTGAGCTACTGAATGACAGAAAACATGGATGGCTATATCTAACTATCCTAACAATGGGGAAAACTAGCTGAGTTCCAAACTATATCTGAACATCTAAGTCTGAGATCAATCCTAGATAAAGAGTGCTCTCTAAAAATGATAATAAGAATACTCGATTGAATCTGATATTAAGATCAGGCCTCTCTATCGGGTGACCTGTAGATCTAATAAATAGCATCGGAATATGGGACCAAGCCTATCTGACGGGATGGTCCAATAATCAATAGAACTATCTGAGTTCCATAGTGAGATCGATGACTGTATCTGACAGTTCGAATTCCTGATTTCTACTCTGAAGACTAATACTGAAATTGTAACTATAACTATGACTGTGGGAGGTAGTAACCAAACCGATATGACCCGATACTATACTGGTGGGGTCCAATCTTTGCCCTGATTAGAAGGGAGTCAATACCGTGCCATGGGTAGAGATCTCTACTATGATCAAGCCTCTCTGACGGGTGACCCTGAATAGGAAATAAAGACTAAGGCAATCTAATAGTAAAGTATAGCCTTAATCTGACAGGTGACTCTTTTCCTGCACTGGCGACATAGTTCTGGAGTACAGGGATTACTGCTAATGGGTTATCCTTTATAAAGGGAAACACCGCCATCCCTGCCCTCGCTCGGTAGTAGTCCCTACTCCTAACTGAAAGACTCTAAAAAGATTAACTAAGCTAAACTGACTAACTGAACTGAACTAATTTATAAACTGATTACTTAGCTGATAATATTTTCTTAGTAGAACTAAGCTGAATTCACTGAGTTCCGTTGACTGACGGAAAAGCTACTTGAGATCTGAGGTCTGACTGAGGGTACTGAAACTACTGGGACTACTGAACTACTAAGATTTCTGAGTTTTTTTGAGTCACGTGACTAACTAAAATCTATAGAGCATAGCTTGACTAAGGATGTCTTGAAACATGACACTAGATCTAGGCACACAACTATAGTTTTTGGGTACAAGTACCCTGAGGACTCGATGGAAGGAAACTGACACACATGACTGACTTGATCATAAAAGTAGAGTCCACAATTCACAATATCATAAGTAAGGATTTCATAATAAGAATGATTCTCAACAAACTCTCACATGATCAGGAATGCACACAACATGTATATACTTGCATGACTTCAATAAGATGGTCATTCCATATCACAACAATATCATGAGCATCTCATACAAAATCTTCAATTCAAGACAATAGCATGGGGATCACTTTGAACATAAAATTAGAACATGGAATAGTCATTTAGGACTTATTATGTCATAAAAGCATGATTTCTATTCCCTTAGTTATTTTCAAAAACACCTTACATGCACATCTTAGGCATAGGTGGATTCATCAAGATTCTAAATATTCAACCACCAACTTCACATATTTATACATTAAATACCACTATATCCTCACACAAAACATACAAAGATCCCATCTTAGGCATCATCAAAATTCAACAACATGAACATCAACCACCAACAACATAAAAATCATAATACATAATTTAGAAGATGGTTCTTGAGGCTCATGGACGAAAAGAGTCCATGAATCAACTCACGTATACCTTAGAAGGAAGATTTTTGATGATTGACAGAGGAATTTCCTTGAAATTGGATCTTCAAGATTAATAATGAAACCCTAGTTGTTTTTATCTTTTAGTGCTCTTGGATGATGAACTTAAGATGTTAGTAGGGTTGTAATGTAATTAGGAGCTATATATTTCATAGGATTAAGTTTAGGGACGTGTAAGGAGTGTTAAAAGACTTAATTACCCTCAAAATAACTCAAAACGGAGTGTTTAAGTCACTTGAAACCATAAGATATACGCCCCATATGATATCAACTAAATTTACACAGGCGCCGCATATGATATTGCCTATATCTACATAGGCGCCGCATATCCTATTGCCTATATTTACATAGGCGCTGCATATGATATCGCCTATTTCTACATAGGTGCCACATATGCTATGTCCTATATTTAAATAGGCACCGCATATACTATTGCCTATAT
>JAPEIP010000003.1:100375810-100414978 GCA_026120095.1 Capsicum chinense
CAAATATGACCCTTATGAAATCATACACTAAAACTTGATGGATTTAAAAACTTTTAGCTTGTATTACCTTAAGTTACTCATATGAACATTCTTAACGCATCACAAGTTATCTTATCACTAGGATACATATTGTAAGTCATGTACTAAAGAATGAATTACAGGATAGGAGATTTCATATATTGGAAAAATGGTTCCTCTCCTAGCTTAGAAACATGCGGGGTATTACAATATCTCCCCCTTGGGAACAATTGTCCTCAAATGGAAATTAACTAAGGCGGGAGAGATGATAAGATGAATTACGTAGAAGACATACACTACTAAAACATGGGTTCACGATTGATGTACCTAAATTCTGAGCACAACATACTGAATATGCATATCTGACGCATGGGAAGCTGATTCGTGAATATAAGACTGAGGATTCTAATAAAGTGATTTTTCTCAAAATGAGAATGCATATCTGATGCACAACTGAAAATTAGAATCCATGCATATCTGATGCATGATTACATGACTGACATGATATGTAAATGTATGAGTAAAGATACTGATAAATATTACTTTCTCTACTAAACACGTATATCTAAAGACTGAATATCTGACTGAGCTGACTCTTGAAAGCGTGACTAATTATGACATGGCACTTGATAACTAATTTATAATGGGAACATGAAAGCATCAAGAAAAGGTGGGGTATCTCCCCCTTGGGACACTATGTCCCTCTAGTAATGTTTACCTTGCTGAGATACTGGGGTGATGCACCGGGCATCTATGGACTAGATTATAACTAAACATTGGAGAGTTGAGAATAATGCATGATGCATGAATCTAACTAGACCTACTAATGTTACTGACTAACTCATGTGGAAACATAAGCTCAAACGAGCCCAAGATATCTAACAATGCATACAATGATCATGAAAACCTTATTGGTGCAGGGATTTACGGCCTGCTCACGCGAATTTCTACCTTTCTGAGGTAACACTCTAAACTCCCGCATTTTGTGGCCTGGCTTACCGCACCCAAAACATACCTGACTATTAGATCCATATGCACCTAGATGATTCTAGATATACTCTCTACAAAGTGGATAAGTATGCTCATTTCTAACACTACTCTAGGCTTTGGAGGCTGGCGCCCCACCATAACTAACATCTCCAAAGTTAGGTGTGGGCACACGAGCTGAAGATGGAACAGGGGCTGAATTTTTCTGACTCTGGTGAGAAGAATTACCACTCTGTGCCCAAGCTAGAGAAAAGTTATAACTACCTGTTCTGAATCTCTTATTAGATCTCTCCCTCTTCTTAGACTTATCTTCCTCTATCTGCTGAGCATGCATCATTAACTTAGCAAGTTCCATGTCCCTATTGAGCATAGATGTTCTACACTTTTTAAACACTAACCCGGACACACCAGTCACAAACTTACTCATACTCGCTCTGGGGTCAGCTATCAAGTCTGAAGCATACTTAGCTAACTGGTTGAACTTAAGACAATAATCCTTCACTGTCATGGAGCCTTGTATCAGGTTCATAAACTCTTCTACCTTAGATTCTCTCATCTCTAATGGGAAAAACTTATCTAAGAAGGCATCTTGAAATATCTGCCAAGTCGTAGGAGTTGCATCTTCCCCTCTGCTCTTCTTCCACAACACGACCCTATCATGAGCAATATCTTTCAGCCTATAGGACGCTAATTCCACACTCTCCTCCTATGACACATGCATGATTTGGGTGATCTTCTTTACCCCTTCTAGATATAGCTGTGGGTCCTCACCTATTACTGGCCTAAAGAATTCTGGAGGGTTCATTCTCATAAAATTTCTGATTCTGGTTGTAGCTGAATCCCCATCTTACTATGGTGGGGCTGTAGTCTATCGGTTGCCTTGAATACTAGTGGTCATATCTTGGTATGGCTCCTAAAGAGCTGCCCGAAATTCTACATATAACACATTCTCATTCAAAAGACCTATAGGCTGCAGGGCTGGCTGATTCCATGTTATCTTCTTAGGAGGCATATTCTACAAACAGAAGAGGAATAAGGATTAAACTGAGAGTTTAACTTGAGCTTTTGCTCACTGGCACGATATGAGTATTGAAAGAAGGGAAACTGTTCCTAAAAAATCTTATAGCCTCTTGTACATAAATGTGGCGTGCAACACACCCATGTACAAGACACTACTAGATGCGGCTTTCATACTTCCTAGGACTCTATTGAACCTTAGGCTCTGATACCGAGTTTGTAACACCCCAATTTTCTAAACCAGAATGCTACACGGAGCCCATGACCCTGAAGGACCACAAGCTAGCCCATGACTGATATCTATTCCTGTAACTATATAATATACATATAAAATACGGAAACATGAATAAAGAGGGCATAAGATTCAATCTTGAATAATAAAATATATGAAATAAGGTGGTATCACAGTACCAAAACAAAACTGAAAATACTAAAATCTAAATTTTAAAACTCTATAATCGTTTGAAAGCCTCTAAACTGTCTGAATAAGGAGTTGAAGGAACATATCTCCAACTAACTCCCTAAGCTAAATATAAATCAAAATACTGGAATAATAAATGTAATGATCATGTCCTTGAAAAATAAGGACTCACTGCTTACGAAATTGCTACTGCTGATCTGGAATCTGTACCTCAGAACCTATGGTGTAACATAAAAAGAAAGCACCATAGCGCAAATGTATCAGTAAAATTAAAGTACTTAGTGTACGTGGGGGTAGGCTAAATACATAGGGTTTATATGAATGAACATACTGACTAATATGAATGTGAGAATACATACATACATACATACATACATACATAACTGCTACTAAACTTGTGGAGATACTGACTACTTGAGTTTGAACTCTGACAACATGAGTTTTGTGATACAGAGATACTGAATGACTAATAACATAGATAACTGTATCTAACAGTCCTAATTCTGGCGAAAACTAGTTGAGTTCCAAACGGTATCTGAACATCTAAGTCTGAGATCAGTCTTAGCTAATGAGTGATCTTTGAAACTCATAATAAGAATAATCTACTGAATCTGAGATTGAGATCAAGCCTGTCAGTCGGGTGACCACTAAATCTAATAAATAGCATCTGAATTTAAGACCAAGCCTATCTGCCGTGATGGTCCAGGAATTAATGGAACTATCTGAGTTCCTTACTGAGATCAATGACTTTATCTGATAATCCTGGTTCATGATTTCTACTTTGAAGACTAATACTGAAACTATAATTGTAACTGTGACTGTGGGAGGTAGTACCCTAACCAAAATACCCTAATACTATACTAGTGGGGTTCAATCTTTGCCCTGATTGGAAGGGTGTCAATACTATGCCACGGGTAGAGACCTCTACTATGGTCAAGCCTCGCTGACGGGTGACCTTGAATAGGAAATCAAGCCTAAGGAAATATAATAGTCAAGTCTACCCTTAATCTAATGGGTGACTCCTGTCCTGCGCTAGCTACGTAGTTCTGGAGTACAGGGAATGCTGCTAATAACTCTGCCTTTATAGCGGGAAAAACTGCCATCCCTGCACTCTCTCGGTGCTAGTCTCTGCTCCCAACTGAAAAACTCTAAAATGATTAACTGTGCTGAGCTGACAAACTGAGTAATTGAGAATATAATATTTTCTTAGCTGAATTTATTAATTTTTGTTGACTGGCAAAAAAGCTACATGAGATCTGAGGTCTGACTGAGAGTACTGAAACTATTGGGACTACTGAACTACTGATATTTCTGAGTTTTTCTGAGTCACGTGACTAACTGAAATCTATGTAGCAAGGATTAAATGAGGATGTATTGAAACATGACACTAGCTCTAGGCACACAACTATAGTTTTTGGGTACAAGTACCCCCAGGACTCGATGGAAGGAAATTAACACACATGACTGACTTGATCATAAATGTAGAGTCCACAATTCACAATCTCATAAGTAAGGATTTCATAATAAGAATGATTCTCAACAAACTATAACATGATCGGGAATGCACACAACATGTATATACCTACATGGCTTTAATAACATGGTCATTCCATATCACAACAATATCATGAGCATTTCATACAACATCTTCAATTCAAGACAATAGCATGGGGATCACATTAAACATAAACTTAGAAAATGGAATACTCAGTTAGGGCTTATTATGTCATAAAAACATGATTTTTATTCCCTTAGGTATTTTCACAAACACCTTACAGCACATCTTAGGCATAGGTGGATTCATCAAGATTACAAATATTCAACCACCAACTTCACATATTTATACATTGAATACCACCATATCCTCACACAAAACATACAAAGATCCCATCTTAGGCATCATCAAATTCCAACCACATGAACATCAAACATCAACAACATAAATATCATAATAAATAATTTAGAAGATGGTTCTTGAGCTTCATAGACAAAATGAGTCCATGAATCAACTCACGCATACCTTAGAAGGAAGATTCTTGATGATTGACAGAGGAATTTCCTTGAAATTGGATCTTCAAGATTAATTATACAACCCTAGTTGTTTTTCTCATTTAATGCTCTTCGATGATGAACTTAAGATGTTAATAGGGTTGTAATGTAATTATGTGCTATATATTTCAGAGGGTTAAGTTTAGGGACATCTAAGGAGTGTTAAAAGACTTAATTACCCTCAAAATAACTCAAAATGGAGTGTTTAAGTCACTTGAAACCATAAGATATACGCCACATATGATATCACATATATTTACATAGGTGCCGTATATGATATCTCTTAAATTTACGTAGCCGCTGTATATGATGTTGCCTATATCCACATAGGCACCGTATATGCTATCGCCTATATTTACATAGGCGCCGCATATGTTATCACCTAAATTTACATAGGCGGTGCATATGATATCGCCTATATCTACATAGGCGCCGTATATGCTATCGACTATATTTATATAGGCGACGCATATGCTATTGCCTATATTTACATAGGCGCTGCATATGCTATCACATATGCTTCCTGTGGCCATGTGCGATTGGTGAGGCGACGCACTCTACTTCACAAAGCCATAACTCCTAGCTCAGGTGTCAGATTTTGATGAAATTAGTATCGTTGGAAAGCTAATTTGATTCTCTATAATTTGGTGGGTATAAATATGCAGAAATACCACATTAAAATAGAGTTATACTCGCTCAAATATGACCATTACAAAATCAAACTCCAAAACTTGATGGATTCAAAAACTCTTATCTTGTATTACCTTAAGTGACTCATATGAACATGCTTAATGCATCATAAGCTATCTTATTGCAAGTATACTCATTGTAAGTCATGTACTCTAGTATGAATCACAGGATAGGAGATTTCATATGTAGGAAAAATGGTTTGTCTCCTATCTTAGAAACATGCGGTGTATTACAAGATATTAGGGAGTAAGTGACTTAAAGAATTTAACAAAACTAACCACTTGAAAATGTTTAATTATGAGCTATGTAGTTTACACTGGTATTATGTAATTCATGAGCTTTATAGGTACAATCTGTAGCCAACTGGTGGGGCTCCAGTCCATGTTAGTCGTATGAAATAAGGTAATCATTATTAGGTCATCATATAATTAACATAACTACATACTTCTATCAGAATCAAGCATACACAATCATTCATTTTTCAAGACAAGACCTTCCTACTTTGGCAAAAGCGGTTCAGGTATTGGTCACAAGGACTAGACCTTCTCAGTGAAACTACAAACTTCACTTTAAGTCCAATGAAAATATTTTTCATCACCTTTATCATAGAGTCTTTCATTATGACATTCATATTTTGGTATTGTCGTACCAAGACTTGCAAGTCACTCATACCATGCCAAACCATTATCATTAAATATTTTAACTCCTAATATTCACCTTTAAAAATCATGTTCAAAATCATAATTGAATTTTTCATAAAAATTTCAAACCATTTGAATAACTCATTACCTTCAATGATATAAAGAATGGGAAAAACAAGGATATTCCTTATGCAATTCAAAGCTTGTAAGAGACATGAAACTCATGGCTTAAACATTTATCTATTTAACATTCAATTTCAAGACATAAAGATTCGTTATATACAAAAAGAAATTTTTGTTTCAAAAACCTCAAATAAATATTTAATCATCCATTCATATTGAAGAAAATTTTTATAGCAAGCTTTTCAAAACTAATTCCTCAGCCCTAGCTTCAAACCTTTAAAAAAATATACATAGATAATATATAAATTTACATTTTAAGAAAGTAACTGATGTAGGGAGTGTTCAACGTGTCTTTTTGATGAAAAATATTTGAGAAATCCTGAATTTGAGCCTTGAATCTTAAACCCTAGGTGTTCTTACTTCTTGGAATTTTTCAAGGGTGGAGGAAAGGGATTCTAATCATATCCCTCTTGAAAATAATCATAATTGATTGTTCAAAAGGTGTTTTGAAGTATTTGGGGTTTGGTATCTTAAGAAAAATAATCAGAATGCCCTTAAATTGACCATAAAAAAATTTCTCGAAAGTATGTTTTCATGACTTTATTCTAGGGTCGTGAAAGCTTTCACGCTCCTTAAACCTGAGTCGTAGAAATCAAATGAATTTTTTAACATTCAATATTACATCTAAAACTCTGTCTATGAGTCATAGAACCCGTTCACCAATCGTGAATCCAACTCATGAAAATTAAAAAAAATCCACTGATCATGGAAAATTGCCATGGATTAACTTTCCATTAAATGTTGAAAATTTTTCATTGATCGAAAATGGTTGTACCAATTGTGAAGTAGACTAGTGGAAATCTGGACACCAAATTTTTAAGCCTAAATTTATACAAAATTGGGTGCACGAAGGTTCTATAATTTCAGGGGTATTACAATATCCCCTCTTGGGATTATTTGTCCTCAAATGATGGATAAGGACTTATTGAAAATACCTGAAACAACATAAAGGTTTAAACCTTACATCTAATAAGAGAGCTCTCCTGATACATCAATCAATGAAGTAGGAAAGACACAAGATTTCAGAATGCATATAGGCACATATACTACGACATGTATATGAGAAGGTTAAAAATGACATAGAATTGGTACCTCTAACAACATCATTTGACAACATGAACAGAAACAGACATATAGCATCCTCTACATTTTAATTGTTCCTAAACACCTTTACAAAAGCATTTTCTTTGGTCCGCAACTTTTAAACTTGGTGATCCAAAATTTTTAGAAAAACTTTCTCATAGGACAAACAATCTTTCACACATAAATCTAAACAATATGGTGGAAATAAACCCTAAAAATTGCGCTTGGGATTACATTCATTTTTTAACTAATTTTATGATCACCAAAGCCTCTTCGTCTGGTGGGATTAGCCCACTTGAGGATCATACTATGATAACTAACGATAAAGATTGCAAAAACAATGTAGCTGCTCCAACATATGTAGATTTATTGAAAAATAAAAGCTACGTACATGAGATTGAAAGGGGTTCTCCTAAACCAGTTGTACTGATTCAAGGGAGCCAAGTGTTACTTGGAAGGAATCAGAAGTACAAAATATGATAATGCAGGAGAACTTGCAATATGCAATCATTGGTAAATTCTAGTATGGTAAACCTGACATCATAGAATGAAGGATGATAATACCAATACAACGTAGGATTAAGAGGGATGGCAGTGTAGGGTTATTGGACATGAGGCATATATTGATTAAATTGAATCAAATGGAGGATTATGTCCACCTATTGTCAACTACGGAGTACAATATTAAGGCTAAGGAAATGGTGTAGCAGATGAGAACACTCAAATATGATCCATGGTTTGAACCTGACATGGAAACTACTTTAGGTGTTGCATGGATATCATTACCAGATCTACCACCAAATTCTTTTTGCAATAGAAGCTGTATTCTCAATAGCATCAGCAGTAGGTAAGCCATTTATGGTTGATATGGACAAAATAACTATACAAGGCCAAGTTATGCTAGGTTGAAGGTAGAGATTGATTTGGTGGCTAAATTACCTCACAGAATCAAGACAAATGAGGAAGATGATACTACAGGGACTCTTCAGTCTAAGTAAATTCAAATACAATATGACTATAAACAAAAAAATTGTAAGTAGTGCTGCTTATAAGGACACCAAAAAGGAACTTGCTGGAATATTCATCCAAAAATATTTGATCAGGCTAAGAAACAACAAGAAGAAACTATTAAAAATAAAGAAGGAGAGAAGAAAGAGGAGCAAAGGAAAAGTACTGTTGAGAGGGACAATAATAAATACTAATGGATCCAAAGAAGAAATACATATAGAAAGGACAAGTATGGGCATATAGTAGGGGAGGAAGTAGAAAATAATGAAAAGGTGGAGACATCAAATTCTTTTAATGTATTAGAGAAGGACAAGATAGCGGCATAACACAGTTCTAACATCAGCCAAACAATTGAAATCAGCATGATTTGGGTGACTAAAAGTTTTTGCAAATCTTATGAAAGGGTAGCAGAAGAAGAGAAAATCACCAAAAATGCAGATGAATAGCCAAGGTTACTAACATTAAGGAAAATGATCAAGTGTTAGAGGACAAAGAAGTATGCACAACTAACCAGAAAGGTAAAGAGCATGTTACTAAAGAAGGTGAGAGCGGATCAAATTCAAAAGAGTTGGTAGTGTTTGATAAAGATAAGAATAGGAAGAAGAAAAAAGTCATAGAAGATATTGTCCTTACGGAAATTAAAGCAGGGAACATGATTGATATTGTTAATAACAAATAAAAGGACATAAATGTAGAAGATATGATGGACAATACTGAAGGGGTAGCAGTGGAAGCCAACTTATGTCCAAAGTAGGTTAATTTATTGAAGGCAAAAAATAGCAAACCGCCTAAAAAATACAAAAGTACTGTAAAAGGCAAAGGTTGTAATGCCTTGTAATTTTTCTAGCTTAATTTCACTCCTAGAATATCGAGGGTTAGCTTAAAAAATGAATAACATTTATTTCATACATAATTTTTCAGATTTAGACCTTTTATTGTGTGGTAAATTGAATAAGATTTCAATCAATACTAAATTCGCTCAAATCTAACACTCGGTAAAGAAGGTAAAGCATTTTTTGTAATGCAGTGTCCCACCTGGCACTCACCGCGTCGTAGTGGATGCAAAATAGCAATCGTCACATTCCAGTGGACCTCCATGATATTCACACATTTTGGAGAGGTCAAAATTCTCAATTGTTAATTTTCAGTGGTGCAATGCGATAGCACCATGTCATGCCAAAGTGAAAATTCACACTAGTCCTTTTTCAGTCGCTTAACGCAATTTCACCGAATCGTAGAGAAGATGTAATTGCCGTACTCTTGATTCATAATTTGAATTCTTGTGTCATGACTTGAATCCTAAGTATGTGAAGTTCTTATTAGGTGAATAATATTCATAGCTACCATTGGGGCATTAAATTAATGAGGGGCAATGGAGTATTTTTCTCCCTCAACCCAAATCATAATATAGCAATATATAGCTGCCATTGGGGCATTATTTTTCCCTATTATCCTACTTTACTCCCAAGAACAAAACCCTAATCAATTATCTTCAAGATTCATCCATTCCATCACCTTCTATTCAAGAAAACCATCAAGAATTAAGCTTTTCATTCAAACAAGGTCAAGAAAATCATTCAAGAACATTCCCAAGAACATCAATTTAATTAATCTTCTTCAAGAAACAATATTCAAGAACACAAATAGGAATTCAAGTCAAACTTATTCATCAGTTCTCTTTCAAAAGAAAACCCTAAAGCTCAAACTTACTCTCCAAGAATCCAATTTTCCTCATCAATTATCCAAGATAGTTCAATATTAAAAATTTTCAATTTAAGAAATCCAAGAACTCATTTTTCAAAGGATCACAGGAATCCTAGATTCAAGATTTCTCATCTAAGATCATCAATTGAGGTATGTGGGGTTATGAACAAGGAAAATTCTTTCATCCTTGTGCCTAAAACTATCTTTCTAAGTTATATTCACATGATTTGCAATTAGGGCTCATACCCAATTTTTATTATTTGAAAATTATGAGATTTCAAGTGATTTAATGTTGAATTGCATGACTATTTTCATATAATTATGCACATAATATGACTTTACTGATTTTCCCAATTGAGTTTAAGCATGATATTGAGATTCTTTATTTATTATTTTGATATTATTGAAGTATTTTCAAGAAACAACTTGAGCATGCTGTGTTGCTATGATTTTACATGAGTTTGAAGCATGGGTTATTACCCCAAGATTCAATATTATTATTTCAAGAAAGATGATGCTTTAAGCATCCTATTATTAGATTATTTAACAGATTTTTAGTAAAGCTTTTATCTTTTGCTCATCAGATTAGCTATGGAATCCACTTTTTAGATTTTTACAGATTACAGAATTTAGATCAGCTTATTTTATAAATCTTATCAGATAAATGCATAATTGCTTTTAGATAAACCCTTAAGCTAGTTTTAAAGTAGATTTCCTACAGAATGAGCATATCAAATAAAAAGGGAGTAGTATTTAGCACCGAGTGGAAATTGTGGGTTTAGCGCATCCTACTTCCACAGAACTACGTAATCAGTGTAGGTACAGATTATCAAATTATTCCTACTTCGATATGGATGACAGATTTAGCTTGTGATTGATCACATAATTAGGTTATACGCCCTGGCAAGAGTATGATGTCTCTTCCCAACATGAGGTTTCTTCCTTAGGAGGACGAGATGTTGGACTACATATTTCTAGCATAGTTTATGTCTGTTAAGAGAACCTCCCTACTAGCTAAAAGAAAAGAATAAAATAAATGATTTTAGAAAACGAAGTGTAAAGACTCACAAATTTTACTCAGATTATGCTTTACAGAAAGATATTAGCTAAAAATTTCAGCTTTCAGATTTCAGAATTAAGAGTGAGTCTTTTCTACACTTAGACAGTATGATTTAAACAGAGAATACAAGTACAACTTTTAGAACTAAATATTATGGCTCACGAGATTTATAAAGTGTGTTTTACTCCTTATTACATATTTCAGTATTTAAGATATTCTTGCTTATATGACTTATTTACATTTAGCATGCATTATTTTACAAATTATGATGACGAGATGATATTTTAGTTATGCAGTTTATACCCATATACTCAATACATCCTCAAAATATTAATCCACATATACTTCTATATGCTACAATGTCCCATAATATAGGTACGAGTTGTAGCACGCATACCATATTCAGATAGTTGTAAATTCCAGCCAGTAGATGATGAGTCCTCCCACTTTAGGGACTTTAGTTAGATGTTATTTATGTACTTTACTTTATTACTCATATGTATTGATTAGTGGTAGTTTGAGTCGCCCCTAGCTATCTATAGTCAGTATAGTAGAGGCTTCACAGATATCAGTTAGAGTCAATTATGTAATTTTAGTCCCTTTTTTCTTACTTTATCAAAATGTAAAATTGTATCAGTATTTATATTTTCACAGATTCTATCATTATTATGTTTCAGCACAGTAAACTCAGTCATTTTATACGTATTTAATTAGTTGCTTAATAGAATGCAATTTCATGTGTTAGCTTGAGATCACTTGTGGTCCTAAGAACCGTGTGATCTCGAGACCTATTTTAGGGCATTACACTGGTGCTAGTTCAATGTAGACAAGTAGTCAACATTCCAAAGGTAGTTCCAAATGAATGCACTAATTCAGAATATTAGGTGTGTCAATACACAGAAGGTATTTACAAGATTGAATAATATGCACAAGAGGTATCAATTTGCCTTCATAGGGTTGATGGAACTATTTTAGGAGGGACAAAACATAGAGGTATACATGAGAAGAATAGGGATGCAACATGCAGTAGTATATTCATCAAGAAAGATTTGGGAATTTATGGATTCAACTATAGATAATAAGGTTTTTTCAGATGAAGAGCAACAACTGACACTCAGACTAGAGAGTCAGAATATTGGTATTGTAGTAATACTCATACTGATATATGCCAAATATAACAAAACTGAGAGATTATAGTTTTAGGAATCTTTGGGAGATATGGATAGCAATATTTAACACCCTTGGATGGTGGGAGGGGATTTTAAAGTCATCAAAAATGCTGAAGAGAAGTTAGGAGGGCTACCTATAATAGTAGATAAAATAGATAACTTCAATCACTGTCTGAAATCTTCAATCTAGAGGAGGCACCCTTTAAAAGAAGTAAATTCTCTTGGTGGAATGAGAGGATTGATAATGAATGCATTTTTAATGAATGCATTGATAATAGTTTTGATCATGCACCCATACTGGTGCATTGCAACACACAAAAGGAATAATTGATCAAGCCATTTAGACTTCTTAATTTGTGGGTGAAAGAAGAATCTTGTATGGAGGTGATCAAACAAAGTTGGAGAGATGAAATAGTTAGAAATACCTTCATTATATTCCATCAAAAGTTGAAAAGGACAAAAGTTGCATTAACTCAATAAAGTAAGAAACTTTTTGGTAATATATTCCAAGAGATTGTGACTCTGGAGGACGTATAAAAATATAGGAAAAACAATTTGAGGAATATATTTCAGGGATGAATAGAGCTCACTTATTCAAGGCTTATGCAGAGTTATCTTTGCAATTAAAAAGTGAGGAGGTGTTTTAGAGGTAGAAGGCTGGATTTTAGTGGTTTAAGGATGGGGAGAGAAATACTAAATTCTTTCGTGTAGTGGTGAAGAGAAGAATAACAAGGTTAAGGATTCAGAGAATTCAAAATGATGATGGATGTTGGATAGAGGATAAGAGAAGATTGCTGAAACTACAATTAAGTTCTATCAAAAGCAGTTTAAGAAGCAAAAAGATGTGCATGATTTTTCAATGCTGAAGGTTTTACCAAGAGTTGTATAAGAGGAGAAAAATAAAGAGTTAAAGAGGATTCCAACAATTGAAGAAGTCAAAATGGTACTCATGGGGTTAAACACAGATAGTACAGGTAGACTAGATGGTATGACTAGTGCATTCTATCAGGATACTTGGTACATCATTGAAAATGATCTTCGTCAGATGGTGATAGCTTTTCCCTATGGGTCTGAGTTAGCTAGATTCATCACACATACTAACTTGTTGTTATTACCTAAGAAGTTAGTAGTTAGTATATTTTCAGATTTAAGGCCTATCTCACTAAATAATTTTGTGAATAAAATATTCTCTATCATTATTCATGAAAGACTTAAGAATCTTCTTCCTGGTATTATATTAGAAGAGCAGGCTGGATTTATGCATGAGAGGAGTATAGTTGAGAATATTTTAGTAGTATGGGAGATTGTTTCTGAAATTAGAAAGAGTGGAAAACTACTAAATATGGTAATGAAATTGGAGATGATGAAAGCATATGACAAAGTTGAATGGCTATTTCTCACAAAGGTGTTGAGGAAGATAGGTTTCTATAAGGAGGCTATTGAAATGATTTTCAAACTTCTATCCAATAATTGGTATTACATTTTGTTAAATGGAAAACCTAGGGGTTTATTTAAATCCTCTAGACTGGAGAAACTTTTTCACCTAATTTGATCATTATTGCAGCTGAAGTACAATCAAGAGGTCTGAAAGAACTGATGATAAAGAAGCAGTTCAAGCTCTTTGGCATACCAAGAGGTAGTCCAAAACTAAATCATTTGGCATTTATAGGTGATATGATTATTTTATGCAAGGTAGAACTAGGGAATTTACAATTTATGACAACAACATTGGAGAGGTATTAAGTTGTATCAGGCAGAAGATCAACAAGGATAAAACTGCTTTATACTTGCATGAGAGAGTGTCACATAGAGATGTAGTTATGGCTGAAGTTGCTATTGGAAACATGAGACAAGATTTTCCCTTCAAATCATTGGATTTTCCCTTCAAATCATTGGTCTTTCCTATTTTCTACAAGAGGAAAAAGAAGATTTACTACCAACAACTAATGAATAGAATTAATAATAAGCTACAATCTTGGAAAGGAAAGATCCTATCCTTTGGTGGGAGAGTAGTATTAATTAAGAATGCATTTCAAATCATTCCTATGCAGTGTCTTTCAGTGATAAAGACCCCAAAGAATGTGTTAAGTTCTATTAAGAAAAGTCTTGCTAAGTTTTACTGGAGTAGTAGTATTAGGGGTAGGGGTATACATTGGGTATTTGGACTAAAATGTGTTTGCCTGAAATGGAGGGAGGTTTGGGATTTAAATTATTACAATATGTATCTACTGCTCTATTCTTCAAGATATGGTTGGATTTTAGAACAAAGAAGTCTATCTGGAGTAGCTATATGATGAATAAGTATTGCAGAAAACTTCATCCTAATGAAGTAGTGTGGAAACCTGAAGGGGGATCCAAAGTTTAGAAGAAAATACTTCAGGTAAGAGATCTTATTGATCATCTTATACTATGGAAAATTATAGGTAGGAATTTTCATATTTGGTATAATAATTGGACTGGCCTAGGACAATTATATTCTATTATCCAGGATAGCAGGTAATGGGATGATAGACATCAGAGAGTAACTAATTTGGTGATAAATGGGCAATGGAATACAACAGTATTATAGGAATTATTCCTTAAAGACATTGTGCATCATATTTTGAATAAGGTGGCCCCATCACAACAATTACAGCAAAGATAAAAAGTAATATGGAGTGTTGAAGCCAAGGGGAATTTTTACAGTTAAATCATATTGGCAAGATGTTAGATTCAGAGAACGGTCCAGTGAAGTGTATAAATAGATTATGTTAAGGATGTGGAGAGGTAAGATAGAAGTTGATGATACTATCAGAAGGTGGGGAATTCAAGGACCTTCTAATTGTTGGTGCTGTTAGAATCATTCAAAAGAGACTATATCTCATGTGCTGAGGGGATCCTGTACTGCTAATAGGAATTGGTCCTACTTCTCTTATTTTGCAGGTATTAATTTTCAAGGGATAAGCCTCAGAAATACCATAAATACATGGTGGGAACTATAAGTTAAATCAAGGAAGATAATGTATTACAAAGCAATTAGAATTATGGAGGAGGAGAAATACTCTCAAGCATGAAGGAAAAAGAGTTTCTGTTCAGAGACTAATTTTTAATGTGACAAGGTATCTGAGAATGTGGATTAAAGTTAGAAAGCCTACTATGGAAGTCTCTTTTGAATGGCCAGGAATCATGTAACATCTTACCCAATTATAACCTAATACTTAAGCTATGCCAGTCATATGGAGGTCACCATAGAAGGGTTAGGTAAAGTATAACACTGATGGAGTTTCCAAAGGTAATCCAGGTTCCTGGGATTTTTGCTTAAAAAACTCACAAGGGTATCTGATAGATGAAGAGGGAGCAGTACTAGAGGATACAAATAGCATAGAGGCTAAGGTTATGGCTATTCTATATGCAGCAAATCAAGTAAGAGCACAAAGAAAGATAGAGTTATTATTAAGACTGACTCACTTTTGATGTAAAAGCTGTTAAACAGGGAATGGGGGATACTAAAGAGGGTAGAAGATATAATCAATCAAATATGGCAGAGTTTATCAAGCAAGAAAGTGCAGATTTAATACATTTATTGTGAGGGAAATCAATTAGCAGATTATCTAGCTACACAGAATTTGAGCATGAGCAGTTCATATATACATTCTTCATTAAATTACCAAGTTTAGGAAGGAAGATTTTAAATAGTGATAAAAAGCAAAGATGCTATCTAAGATTAGCAGTACCAACATACTAGAAGACTGGGAAGGCTTAAGCAAGTGGAATCTTGTTTACAACCTATTCAGCTACACAAAAAGTTAAAACTACTACTTAGCCTAGATACACTAGCCAAAGAAAAGGACTCTCAATAGATGAGATGGTTCTCATGGAAGATCTTCACTACAAATAGATGAGGTTTTTGGTCTTCTTCAACTACACGTGGGTCCAACCACCATATAATCTTCCTCCCTTCCATAGCTACAGACAAGCAAAAAAAACCAAGATTAGTAGAGAGCTTAATTGGTCAGAGAAAACATAGTAGTAGGGGTCTCTTAATTGGATCAAATACCAAAGCTCAACTGACAAGACCATAAGTGTTAGCACTAAAAATCAAATAGGTTAACCTCACTCTGTAGATTGCAGCTGGAAGCAAAGATCCAAGATAATTATACTAGTAAGATTAAGAAAGAGAAGTTCAAGCTAACAAAATGGAAAAAATCACTTACTCTTGCAAGATGGAAGACAAGATGCTATATCAATCCAAGGCAAGGTATTTATCACCCATAGTAACAGAAGTACGAATTGAGGATTTACAAGGGAAGCCATTAAGAAGGAGGCGGAGCAACAGAGAAAAAGAGCTAAAGTTAACTCATTTAGGAAACCCTACTGCTATATGTTTCCTTTTAGTTTTTCTTCTTGGACAGGTTTATTTTATGGCCTGATCCAGCTAGATGTTGTTGTTATGTTTTTGGGATGGGTTGGTCCATCCGTATGTGGAAATTTTGTGATTATAAACAAAATACTAAATTAAACAAAAAAAGAATCTTTCACATTAATATTCTTTATGGGGACTATAAGAGAATGGTCACCCACACATCTTTTGAGCATAGAAACATCAAATACTGAATGAGTTAATGCCAAACTGCAGACAAATCCAACTCATAAGCAACATTCTCGAAATTTCTCAAAATTTGGTATGGACTAATGTAATGAGGGTTGAGATTTCCCTTCTTCCCAAATCTCATTACTCCTTTCATAGGAGAGACTTTTAGGAATACCTAATCATTAATTTTGAACTCGAACTCTCTATGCCTTACATACGCATAGGACTTTTGACAACTTTGATCGGTGTTAAGTCTCTCAAGAATAAATTTAACTTTATCCATTCCTTGGTGCATAAGGTTAGGTCCAAAAAATCTTTCTTTGTCTACCTTATACCAACCAATAGTTAACGTGCATCTCCTACCATAAAGGGCTTCAAAAGGATCCATATGTATACTAGAGCGATAACTATTACTGCAGACCAATTCTATAAGAGGCAAATAATCTATCCAACTACCTTTAAAGTAAATAACACAGGCTTTCAACATATCCTCCAAAGTATGAATAGTATGATTTGCTTGTCCATGTGTTTGTGGGTGGAAAATGGTGCTAACATTAATTTGAGTACCTAAAATTTTTTGAAATGCCTTCCAAAACTAAGAAGTAAATTGCATAACTCTGTCCGATATTATGGATATATGATCCCCATGTAATCCAACAATTTCCTGAATGTAAAACTTTGAAAAATCCTTTCCCAAATAAGTCATATTCATAGACAAAAAGTAAGCAGACTAGGTTATCATGCCAACAATGACCCAAATAAAATCACATTGGTTGCAAAAATGTAGGATGCTAGTGATGAAGACCATATTTATCATCTCTTATTTCCGCATGGGAATTGCTACATCTTGCGATGTACCACCAGGCCTCAAAATCTCAACCTTAAAATGTTCACAATTAGAGCACTTGCCAATAAAACTTGTTACATCCTTCTTTATATTATTCCATCAATATAATTCTTTCAAATCATTATACATCTTAGTATCACTAGGGTGAAAGGTATACCTGGAAACATGATACATAGTCAAAATTCCCTCACATAAATTATCAACATTCAGGACACACACTCTTTCTTGGTACCACAATATTCCATCTATACCAAACTCGAAAACCAAGACCTTCTACTGGCCAAGATCCTCCTTAATCTGATTATTAATCTTTTTTTCCTTCACTTTGTCACCCAAATATACTTAGTCATCTCATGATAGACCACACTTCCATTCTCAAAGTACAAAAGTCAGACTCCCAAATTAGTAAGTAATTGCATATCCTTCACCAATTATCTCTTCTCCTCTTACACATGTGAAAGAATACCAATAGGTAACTTGGTAAGATCATTAGTAACCATGTTGACTTACCTGGGTGATAATGTAAAATCATATCATTACCCTTTGATAGTCAACCCATCTTATTTAAATGAGATTAATTTCATTCGTGTGAAATATATTGCAAACTTTTATGATCGGAGTAAATGTCCACATGCACTCTATTTAAATAATGATGCTAAATATTAAAAACCAAAATTGCCAACTCAAAATCATGGGTTGGGTAGTTTTCCTCATATTTCTTAAGTTACCTAGAAACATAAGCCACAACTATGCCACGCTTAGTTATAACACTACCAAGTCATCTATGGTATGCATCACAATATTCTATGAATCCCTCAGTACCCTCGGGTAGGGGAAAAAGAATAGCAGATGTCAACCGATCTTTTAACCTCTCAAAACTGCCCTCAGAAGCATCAGACAACTGCACTTTCACCCTTTATTAGTCAACTTAGCTAATAGTGCATCTTTAGTCGAGAAACATTCCACGAACCTCCTGTAGTACCCACTAAATCCAAGAAATTCCTAATATTAGTTGGAGTTGTGGGTCTAGATAATTTCCTTATTGCCTTAATCTTTTGAGGATCAACCTTAATCCCTTCATCTAATACAATTAAGGAATTGAGCTAACATTGGGACTTGATGAGTGAAAGAAAATCCATTGATGAAATCCCACATACTTGTAGATGAGAACCTTAAAGAAATCTTCAGAATCACTACCAATACTACATAAACACATTGTTTGCTTTTACATGTACTTGAAGTATGATTCTAATCTTAGCTTGGAATTTTGAGGTGTTACAATGCATTTTTTGCATCTAAAGTATTTTAGACCATCACAATCTGTAGTACCCCAAATTTTTGTCCTAGCTAATTTCATCTCAAGAATGCCTAGTATTAGCTTCTAAAGTGAATGATGATTATTACATGAGGAATTTTCAAGATTTTCACCTTTTTTCTTGTGGAAAATTCAATAATATTTTCATCAATATAACATTCTCCAAAATGTGACACCCGAACAAAGAGTTAGAGCCTTTTTAGTGAGACAGTGTATCACCTGAGCCACCAGCGCATCGCGGAGATAGCTCAAATGACAATTGTCAATTTTTAGTCAAATGACAATTGTTAATTTTTAGTATTGCTCCTTAATAGTGGAGCATCGCGCCAAACTTCCAAGCAGGAGACAAGGTGGCAACACGATAGCTCTGTGTCGCGCCCCCGTGAAATTTTCCATTTGTCACTTTCTAGTGACTTAGCACGATAGTGGCGTGTCGTGCCAAGGATGAAAATCGAGAAATTTTCTCAGAAATTAAAGACGTGTCCTATGGTTCAAAGGGTTAATTTTACCCACCCTCTATAATCCTTATAATATGAGATTTAGCCATAATTCAAGAACAAGCCTTAGGGTTTTCATAGAAGGTTCAATTCCTAGGGAAATCATCGTCAAATTTCAAGAATCTCTTCATCAATATTTACGAAATAATGGACAAAGGGATGCATAGTGTTCATCTATGGATCCCTTTCATTCGTGGAGTTCAAGAATCATGTTTTAAATAACCTTTTGTGATTTACTTGTTGTGATTTGATCATGTTCATGTTGATAGTTGTTATTTATGTTTCAAGATGGTGTCTTGATGACTTTCCATTAAGTATGTGAGTTCGTTGATTGAAAACCTATGATTTTGGGTAGTTTTAGATTCTTAAATTGATGATTTTACCTATGCTATAAAGTGTGCATGTAAGGTGTTTGATAAATGCCTAGAATAATAGAATTATGTTCCTTATGAATCAATAGTATCTAAATGACAAGTCCATACTAACCCTTATGATGCAACATAATTTCCATGCTATTGTTATGTATTGACTGTTGTGTTATGCAACGTTCATGATATTGAAATCAGGAAGGTATATACATGTTATATGCATTCCTTTCCATGATCAATACTATGATAACCATGTGAAGCATGAAATAACTTATTTATGGCATTATGAATTATGAACTCTATTCCTATGATCAAAAAGTGTTATGGATTATTGGTATTGGTCTTGTATTCAGGAATGTCATGCCTTTTCAGTTTCTATCTATCGAGTCTTGGGGGTACTTATACCCAAAAACATATAGCTGTGTGCCTAGAGCCATGTCATATTTTCATGATACTCTCAGTCAAGCCATATTCCATATCAGTCAGTTAGTCATGTGACTCATAAAATCTTAGAAATCTCATGAACTCAGTACTCAGTAAGATCAATAATCTTATGAACTCAGTCAGTTTTTAGATATCGGTAGTATTCCGCGAGCCGATGGAATTTAGTAAACTCAGTTCATGTACAGTCAGTCAATCATTTTCAAACTCTTCATATGGGAGTAAAAATTAGCACCAAGTAAACCCAAGTGTAGGAACACACACTGTCTGATGAGGCTATGGTTCTTAGTAGTCATCCTTGTGTTCTAAAACTATGTAGCCAACATAAGTTGAAATATTAGTACTCTCAGATGAAGGTTGATGATTTGGATAAGCACTACCAGATGAGGGCCCTACTATTCTCTTTTGGAGACACTGTCAGATGAGGGTACCCACAGTTTTCCTTACCAGTGATACTGTATTGAGACCCTTCCAATTAGGGCACAGATTGGACCCCAGCTCAACTGTTCTAGCACATTTGGGGTATGTCAATTAAATATCTATTCCCATAATTTCATTCTCAGTCTCAGTAAAAGAACTCAGATAGTTCTTCAGATTTCAAGACTGTCAGATACATTCAACTCAGTCACAATACGAAACTCAGATAGTTCCATCAGATTTAGGGCTGTCAAACACGGTCACTCAAGATATCACTTATTTCAGTTATCTGAACTCCAATATCAGTCATGCTAGATATCATTAAATTAATGTCATCAGTATATTGATTCAGTCATCATGTTCTCACGATCACCGTTACTATGTATTCATATGTGCACTCTCACGTTCCTATTAGTTAGTCAGTTATTATCATTCTTGCATGTAAGATCCATGTATTCAGCCTAACTAACATGTATACTCAGTATATTCTTTTGTACTAACACATTTGCGCTATGGTGTTTTCTTTTTATGTTATACCATAGGTCCAGAGACACGATTCCCAGATCAGCAGCAGTAGTAGCATTCCCGGGTTAAGAGTTTTAGAAGTGAGTCGTTATTCTCCAAGGACGTGATCTTATTTTATCATATCAGTTAAGTTTTTAGTTGACGAAGTTAGTTAGGGATATGTCCCATCAACTCCTTAGTCAGGCTGATAAAGACTTTCAGAGGACTATAATATTTTTCATGTTTTTTAGACTACAGTATTTCAGTTTTATTTTTGTATTAAGATACCACTCTATGTCAGACGTCATTGTTATTATTCAATTATGTGCAGTATTTAACCTTTCAGCCTCTCAGTGCATGTTTTAATATTTTTATGTCATATTATGTAGTGTAAAGGTACAAATATCAGTCATGGGTTAGCTTGTGGTCCTTTGGGGTCACGAGCACCATGTAGCATTTCGGTTTAGATAATCAGAGCATTACAAACTTTTTATCAGAGACTAAGGTTCAATAGAGTCCTAATAAGTCTGAAAGCTGCATCTACTAGAGTCTTGTGCATGGACGTGTTGCGCACCATATTTATGTGTAGGAGGCTATGAGATATTTTAAGAAACATTTTCCCTTCTTTAAATATTCAAGTCGTTCCTATGAGCATAATCACAAGTCAATCTCTTAGTGTAATCCGTTTCTCCTTTTGATTTCAGAACATGCCTCCTAAGAGAAGAATCTAGTCAGCTCCTCAGCCAGAAAATCCTTTGGGTGAGCATGTTTACCATGCGGAATTGAAAAACATATTTACCACTCTTGCTCAGTCATTAGAATCCCATAATGAGAGGCTATCAGTTATCCTAGAAAACCCAGTAGCCAACTCAGCCGCACCTAGGATTTGGGACTTCACCTGAATTAATCCTCCAACATTTCTCTGGTCTTAGGTAGATAAAGACCCTCATGAATTCATTGATCAGATATAGAATGTGACAAATATTATGGGGGTGAGTACTGTTGAGAGTGCTGAGTTAGCTACATACCAGCTGTAAGATGTGGCTTATACTTGGTATAAATAGTGACAGTCTAAAAGGGTAATAGGGTAGGTCCTATAGAGTGGGAGGAGTTTTTCATGACTTTCTTAGATAGATTCTTTCCCAGGGGATGACGGAGGAAAAGGTTCTAGAATTTATCAACATTAGGCAGGGCAATATGACGGTGAAAGAGTATTTTCTCAGGTTTACTCAATTAGCCAGATATGCCCCTCATGTGGTTGTAGAAAACAAAGCTAAGATGTGTAAGTTTGCTTCAGGGGTAAATGATAGCGTGGTTATCAAGTGTAGATCTATCATGCTAAATAGTTACATGACTTTTGCTTAACTCATGACTCATGCTCAGCTGATAGAAGAGTAAAAAATTAAGCAGTGGGAAAACCAGAAAAAGAAAGCGAGGATAGGTAGCTTAAATTTTAGACAGCCTAAATCAAAAGAAGGAAACCATTTCCAGTTTCATCCTAGGTCATCAGTTTTAGCTCCTTCTACAGCCAGTGCTCCACTTCCTAAGTTTAGACAAGGTAATAAAGATAGAGCGCCAGGCTCTAAGTCTCAGGGTAGTATCAGCAATACTCAAACAAATCCTCTATGTTAAACTTATGGTAAGAACATAAGGGTACTTGTAGAGTTGGTAGGAATGTCTATTTTGGTTGTTGCAAGCTAGGCCACAGAGTCAAAGATTATCCCTAGTCAGGTTATCAGGTTCAGCAGAACCGTTCCGCAACTCATTCCAATCACCTAAACCAGCAGGGGGCCACTTTCAGTGCTACTAGTGGGCAATACCCAAATAATCTCTATACTCTTTAGACCCGATAGGATCAGGAAAATTCTCCTGATGTTGTTATTGGTACGTTACAGATCTTTCATGTTCACATTTATGCTTTGCTAGATCCAGGTGCATCCTTGTCTTTTGTTACTCCTTATATAGCAGGTGATTTCAAAGTCAGTCCTAAAATTCTGGTAGATCCCTTTTTAGTCTCTACCGAAGTGGGTAAAACCTTCATTGCTCAGCAGGTATAAAAGTACTGCCCAATTATGATATTTTAGAAAGTCACATCAACAGATTTAGTTGAGTTAGAGATGACTGATTTTGATGTCTTTCTCGGCATGGATTAGGTTTATTGCTACTATGCTACAGTCAACTACAAAAATTGAATATTTTAGTATTAGTTTCTGAATGAACCCATCTTAGAGTAGAAGGGTAATACTTCAGCATTCAAAGGTCAGCTTATTTTCTACGTTTGGGTAAGGAAAATGATATTTAAGGGGTGTGTTTATCATATCCTACATGTGAAGGACTCTAGTTCTAAATCTCCTAATCTTAAATTAGTCCCAGTGGTTTAGTAGTATTCAGATGTCTTTCCCAAAGATCTTCCAGGCATTTCTTCAAAAAGAGAAATAGACTTTGACATGACCTTCTTCCAGGTGCTCAACCTATCTCTATTTTGCCATACAGAATGGAACTAGAAAAACTCCAGGAATTAAAAGAATAGTGGAAGAATCTCTTAGATAAGGGATTCATCAGACCTAACATTTCCCCGTGGGGTGTACCAATCTTATGTGTTTGAAAGAAAGATGGTTCCCTCAGAATAGGCATTGATTATCGTCAACTCAATAAAGTCATATTCAAGAACAAGTATCCTCTTCCGAGAATCGATGACTTGTTTGACCACTTTAGGGTGCCAGTTATTTCTCAAATATAGACCTCAGATCAGGCTACCATCTGATCTGAGTTAGAGAATATGACATTCTGAAGATAGAGAATATGACATTCTAAAGATAATTTTCCGTACTCAATATGGTCACTTTGAATTTCTAGTCATATCATTTGGTCTTACCCATTCCCTAGCAGTTTTCATGGACTTAACGAACCGTGCATTCAAGAAGTATTTGGACATGTTCATCATAGTATTTGTAGATGATATTCTAGTTTATTCCCGCACAGAGCATGATCATGCAGACCATCTCAGAACAATACTTCAGACCCTCAGAGATCATAATCTATTCACCAAATTTAGTAAGTACAAATTTTGGCTAAGGTCAATAGCATTCCTTAGTCATATCATTTCCAATAATAGCATTAGAGTACATCCTCAGAAGACTGAAGCGGTAAGAAACTAGCCTCGCTTGTCTCTCTATCAAATATCATCAGTTTCTTAGGCTTGGCTTGATATTACAGATGGGTTGTTAAGGGATTTTCTTCTATTGCATTCCTATATCTAATTTGACTTAGAAAAAGGTCAAGTTTCAGTGTCAGATTCTTATGAGAAGAGTTTTCAGGAGTTGAAGACTCAACTCACCTCAGCTTTAGTTCTAGCTCATCTAGATGGTTTTGATGGGTTCATAGTGTATTATGATGCATCTAGAGTAGGTTTGGGTTGTGTTCTCATGCAGCATGGTAAGTTCATAGCCTACGCCTCTAGACAGTTAAAGCCCCACAAGAAGAATTATCCTACTCATGATCTTGAGTTAGCAGCCATAGTATTTTCCTTGAAGATTTGGAGGAATTATCTCTACGGTGTTCATGTAGATTTCTTTATAGGTCATTAGAGTCTTCGGTATGTCTTTTATCAGAAACATCTCAATATTTGTCAGAGAAGGTGGTTAGAGCTCTTGAAAGATAATGACATGAGCGTCCTTTATTATGCGAGCAAGGCCAATGTAGTAGCCGACTCTCTTAATATAATGTCAATGGGTAGCATTTCTCATGTTGAGAAAAGTAAGAAGGAGTTAGTTCAGGAAGTTGATTAGTTTTCCAGACTAGGCATTCACTTAGTCGATTCTTCAAAGGGCGGTGTATGTGTCCAGATTAATTGAAATTATCTTTAAGACGTACCACAACTTGCGGGAGATCTATTAGTGGAGGTGGATGAAGAGACATGTTGAATATTTTATGACTAATTGCTCTACATGTCAGCAAGTTAAGATAAATCATTAGTAGCTTAGTGGTTCAATACAGGAGTTCACTATTCCTACTTTGAAGTAGGAAAAAGTGAACATAGACTTCGTGATGGGTTTGCCTCAAACTCATCATCAACATGATTCATTTTGGGTCATATTAGATCGAATAACCAAGTCAGCTCATTTTCTTTGAGTTCATACGTCTTATTTAGCCAAAGATTATGCCAAACTCTATATTTGGGAGTTGGTCAGGTTATACGACGTTCTATTATCTATCATCTTAGATAGAGGTACTTAGTTCACCTCTCACTTTTGGAAAGAATTCCAAAAGGGTCTTGGTACCTAAGTTCATCTCAATACAACCTTTCCTCCTCAGACAAATGGTCAAGCAGAAAGGACCATTTAGACTTTAGAAGATATATTGGAGGAGTGGGATGAAGACAGAGGTTGTAGAGCTTATGGCTATATGCTCTAAATATCAGCAATTTAAGATAGAGCATCAGAAGCCTAGCAGTTCTATGTAGGAGTTTACCATTCCTACTTGGAAGTAGGAAGAAGTGAATATGGACTTCATGATGGGTTTACCTCGAAATTATCATCAGTATGATTCAGTTTAGGTCATAGTAGACAAAATGACCAAGTCATCTCATTTCCATCTAGTTCATACCTCATTTTTAGTTGACGATTACGCTGAACTCTTTATCATGGATTTGGTCAAATTACACGATATTCCATTATTTATTATCTCTGAAAGAGGTGTATAGTTTAACTCTGATTTATGGAAAGCATTTCAAAAGGGTCTTGGTACCTAAGTTTATCTTAGTACAACCTTTCATCCTTAGACATATGGTCAAGCAGAAAGTACCATTCAAATTTTAGAAGCTATGCTAAGGGAGTGTGCAACTGATTTCAATTGTAGTTGGGATGACCACTTGCGTTTGATTGAGTTTACATACAACAATAGCTATCATTCTAGTATTCAGATGGCTTTATTCAAAGCTCTCTATGGTAGGAGATGTAGATCTCCAATAGATTGGTTTGAAGTTAATGAGTCCTCAATCATAGGGCCAGACATAGTGTTCGATGCCTTATAGAAAGTCTAGTTGATCAAAGAAAGACTCCGGGCTGTTCAGAGCCGGCAGAAGTCTTATGCAACTGTACGTAGAAAAGATCTCGAGTTTGAGATTGGTGATTATGTCTACCTCAATATCTTCCACATGAAGGGAGTGAAGATTTTTGACAAGAAGGGAAAGATCATTCCCCAATATATTGGCCCCTTCAAGATTCTCACTCACTTCAGCAAGGGAGATTATGAGCTCGATTTGCCTCCAGATATAGCCTTAGTTCATCCAGTCTTTCATGTCTCTTTGTTTAAGAAATGCATAGGTGACCCATCAATCATAGCCCCTATTTAGAGAATTTTTGTTCAGAACAACCTCTCTTATGGAGAGATTCCAGTTGAAATCTTAGATTATTAGACTCGTAGATTAAGGAACAAAGAAGTTCATCTTGTCAAAGTTCTATGGCAAAATCAATCCATTGAGGGAGCTACTTTAGAAGCAGAAGCAGACATGCATGCCAAAAATGCTCACCTCTTTCCCTCCAATCCAGATCTAGCTCAAGTTAATAGTTCTCCTTAAGCTTATTCAGCTTCACATTCAGTATTCAGTGAAAACTTGGTATTCAATTTCATGTTCATGTGTCATCACAAACTTGGTATCAAGTGCTATTGCATATTTGGTCATGCATTCATGCACTAGCTCAATTATTTCACTATGCATCAAACATGCATTCTCATTGTTAAAAAAATTTAGTTCCTCAGAGCACTCAGTTATGCATTCATCAATCAGTTACACATGCATCAAATCTGTATGTTCAGTATGTTATGTTCAGCTTGTCAGTCATGAGATCATGTTCCAGTTATCTATGTTCAATTCATGTTTAGATTGTTTTTTCCCTCTCAGGTAGTCTCATTCAAGGACAAATGTTCCCATCGGGGAGATATTGTAATACCCTAAATATTCTTCCTAGCTAATTTCATCCCAATAAGGCCTAGTATTAGATTTTAAAGTTAATGATGATTATTCCATGAGTATTTTTCAATATTTTCATTTTTTTCATGTGAAAAATTCAGTGAGCTTTCCATCAATATAAAATTTGTCCCAATGCGACACCCAGGCGAAGAGTTAGAGCCTTTTTAGTGAGACAGTGTATCATCTGAGCCTACAGCGCATCACGGAGATAGCTCAAATAACAATTGTCAATTTTCATTATTGATCTATGATAGTAGTGTGTCACACAAAACTTTCAGGTCGCAAAAAGGTGGCAACGTGATAGCTTTGCGTCATTCCCCCGTGCAATATCCCATTTGTCACTTTTCAGTGACTTGGCTCGATAGTGGCATGTTGCACCAAGGATGAAAATCTAGAAATTCTCTCAAAAATTAGAGGCGTGTCCTAGGATTAAAATGCTCATTTTACCCACCCAATATAAGCCTTATAACACGAGATTTGGCCATAATTTAGTAACTTATACTCAATTACTCTCAAAATCTCTCAATAACAAGCCCTAGGGTTTTCATAGAAGGTTCAATTCCAAGGGAATTCATTGTCAAATTTCAAGAATCTCTCCGTGAATCTTCATGAAATCACGAACTAAGTTATTCATAGTGTTTTCAACGGATCCCTTTCATTCGTGGAGTCCAAGAATAATGTTTTAAATAACCTATTGTGATTTGCTTGTTGTGATTTAATCATATCCATGTTGATAGTTTTTATTTATATTTCAATATGGTGTCTTGATCACTTTCCATGAAGTATGTGAGTTTGTTAATTGAAAACCTATGAGTTTGGGTAGTTTTAGATTCTTAAATTGATCATTTCAGCTATGCTATAAAGTGTGCATGTAAAGCGTTTGATAAAATGCCTAGAATGATAGAATCATGTTCCTTATGACTATAGTATGTAAATGACAAGTCCATGGTAACCCTTATGATGTAACACATTTTCCATGCTCTTATTGTGTATTGACTGTTGTGTTAGCAACGTTCATGATATTATAATCTGGAAAGTATGTACATGTTATATGCATTCCCTTCCGTGATCAAGACTATGATAACCATGTGAAGAATAAAATACCTTATTTATGGAATAATGAATTATGAACTCTATTCCTATAATCAATAAGTATTATGGATTGTTGGTGTTGGTCATGTATCAAGAATGTCATGCCTTGTCAGTTTCCTTCTATCGAGTCCTGGATGCACTTGTACCCAAAAATTATAGTTGTGTGCCTAGAGCCATGTTATGCTTTCATGATACATTAGGTCAAGAAATGTTACATAGAAGTCAGTCAGTCATGTGACTCAGGAAATCTCAGAAATCACATGAACTCAGTACTTAGTAAGATTAGTAATCTCATGAGCTTAGTCAGTTATGAGATATCGATAGTATTTCTTTAATGGACAGAATTTAGTAAACTCAGTCCATGTACAGTCAGTCAGTCATGTTCAGTCTCTTCAGATGTGAGTAAAAATTAGCACCGACTGAACCCAAGGGTGGGAACACACACTATCAGATGAGGGTGTGATTTTTAGTAGTCATCCTTGTGTTCCAATACTATGTAGCCAGCATAGGTTGAGACATCAGCACTGTCAGATGAGGATTGATGAGGTGGATATGCACTGTCACATAAGGGACCCACCATTCTCTTTTGGGGACACTGTCAGATGAAGGTATCCACAGTTATCCTTACAAGTGGCGCACTATTGACACCCTTCCAATAAGGGCACAGATTGGACCCCAACTCAATTATTTTCATGCATTTGGGGTATGTTCATTAAATAACTATTCCCAAAATTTCAGTCTCAGTCTCAGTAAAAGTACTCAGATAGTTCTTTAGATTTTAGGAATGTCAGATACTGTCAACTCTGTCACAGTATAAACTCAGATAGTTCCATCAGATTGAGGATTGTCTGACACAGTCGCTAATGTTATGAGTTATTTTAGTTATAGGATCTCCAGTATCAGTAATGCTAGATATCAGTAAATTTATGTCATCAGTATATAGATTGAGTTATCTTGTTCTCACGATATCACTTACTATGTATTCATGTGGGCACTCTCACATTCATATTAGTCAGCCAGTTATTATCATTCATGCATGTAAGCCCTATTTATTCAGCGTACCTCTCACGTATAGTCATTACATTCTTTTGTACTGACGCATTTGCGCTATGGTGTTTTGTTTTTATGTTACACCATATATTTAGAGATAGGACTCCCACATCAGCAATAGGAGTAGCATTTATGGGTTTGGAGTTTTAGCGGTGAGTCCTCATTATCCAAGGATGTGATCTTAGTTTATCATATTAGTTCAATTTTCAGTTAATGGAGTTAGTTGGGGACATCTCCCATCAAATGATTAGTCAGACAGTTAGAGGCTTTCAGACGACTAGAATATTTTTCATGTTTTTCAAACTTCAGTTTTTCAATTTTGTTTTGGTATAGAGATACCACTCTATGTCAGATGCCATTGTTATTATTCAATGATGTTCAGTACTGAACCTTACGGCCTCTCAGTGTATGTTTCTACATTTTCATGTCATGTTATGTAGTGTATAGGTACAAATATCAGCCATGGGTTAGCTTGTGATCCTTTGAGGTCATTAGCACCGTGTAGTATTTCTGTTTTGATAATTAGGGCATTAAAAACTTGGTATCAGAGCCTAAGGTGCAATTGAGTCCTTGGAAGTGTGAAATGCTCTTTTACTTTAGTTTTATACATGGATATATTGCGCGCCACATTTATGTGCAGGAGGCTGTGAGATGTTTGATGAAATAGTTTCCCTTCTTTCAGTATTCATGTTGTGTCTGTGAGCATAATCATAAGTCAATCTCTCTGTCTAATCCGTTTCTCCTCTTGATTTCAGAACATGCCTCCTAAGATAAGAAACGAGTCAGCTCCTCAGCCCGTAGATCCTTTGGGTGAGCATGTTTGTCATGCGAAATTTAGAATCGTATTTAACACTTTTTCTCAATCAGTAGATGCCTATAATGAGTGGCCAGTAGTTATTCTGGCCAACCAAGTGTCCAACTCAGCTGAATTTAGGATTTAGGATTACACCCGAATGAATCCTCCAACGTTCCTCGTGTCTAAGGTTGAATAAGACCATTAGGAGTTCATTGGTTAGGTCCAGAAGGTGATAGATATTATGGGGGTGACTGATATTGAGAGTGATGAGTTAGCCGTATACCGGTTGCAAGATGGGGCTCATACTTGGTACAAGCAGTGGAAGTCCAAAAGGGTAGATAGTGCAGGTCCTATATAGTGGGAGGAGTTTGTTACGACTTTCTTTGACAAATTCTTTCTCCAGGATCTGAGGAAGGTAAAGGTTTTAGTGTTCATCAACCTCAGGAAAGGAAATATAATGGTGAAAGAGTATTCTCTCAGGTTTATTCAATTATCTAGCTATGCCCCTAATGTGGTTGCAAACAACAGAGCTAAGATAAGCATGTTTACTTCAGGGGTAAATGATAGCATGGCAAACGAATACAGATATACCATGCTAAATAGTGACATGACTTTACCTCGACTCATTAATCATGCTCAACTGATAGAGGAGCAGAAAATTTAGCAAAGGGAAAAGAAGAATAAGAAAGCTAGGACAGGTAGCTTTAATTTTAGATAGCCTAAATCAAAAGGAGGAAACCATTACCAGTTTTATCCTAAGTCATCAGTTCCAGCTCCTTCTACAGCCAGTGCTCCAATTACTAAGTTCAGAGAAGGTAACAAAGATAGAGTGCCAGGCTCTAAGTCTCAGGGCAGTGTCAGCAATACCCAAACTAATCCTCTATGTCAAACTTGTGGTAAGAACTATAAGAATTCTTAGAGAGGTGGTAGCAATGTCTGTTTTAGTTGTGGCAAGTCAAGCCACAAAGTTAGAGACAGTCCCCAGTTTGGTTATTAGGTTCAGAAAAACCATTCCACAACTCAGTCCGATTGCCCATAACAGCAGGGGACCACTTCCAGTGCTACTAGTGGGCAATGCCTAAATCGTCTCTATGATCTTTGTACCTGACAAGATCAAGAAAATTCTCCAGATGTTGTTACTGAGACATTACAGATCTTTCATGTTCATGTTTAAGCTTTGCTAGATCCAGGTGCATCCTTGTATTTTGTTACTCGTTATATAGAATATGATTTTAGAAGCAGTCCTAAAATTATAGTAGATCCCATTTTAGTATCTACCCCAGTGGATAAAACCATCATAGCTCGACAGGTATACAAGAACTTCTCGATTATGATATTTCAGAAAGCCACATCAACAGATTTAGTCAAGTTAGAGATGATTGATTTTGATGTCATTCTGAACATAGATTGGCTTCATTCCTACTATGCCAAAGTTAACTGTAGAAACAAAATAGTTCTATTTCAGTTTTTGAATGAACCCATCCTTGAGTGGAAGGGTAATACTTCAGCGTTCAAAGATCTATTTGTTTCATACCTTCGGGCAAGGAAAATGATATCTAAGGGGTGTGTTTATCATCTCGCGCATGTTAAGGACTCTATTTCTGAATCTCCCAATCTTAAATCAATCCCTATGGGGTGCACCAGTCTTATTCGTGCGAAAGAAAGATGGTTCCCTCAGAATGAGCCTTGATTACTGTCAACTCAATAAAGTCACATTCAAGAACAAGTATCCTCTTCCTAAAATCGTTGACTTATTTGACCAACTTTAGGGTTCCAATTATTTCTCTAAGATAAATATCATATAAGGATACCATCAGATCAGAGTTTGAGAATGTTACATTCCAAGATAGTTTTCCATACTCGGTATGGTCACTTTGAATTTCTAGTCATGTCTTTTGGTCTAATCCCCAACAACTTTCATAGACTTGATGAACCATGTGTTCAAGAAGTACTTGGACATGTTCATCATAGTCTTTATTGATGATATTCTGGTCTTCTCCCGCACAGAGAGGATCATGCAGACCATCTCAGAACAGTACATTAGACTCTCAGAGATCATCAGCTATTTGCCAAATTCAGTAAGTATGAATTTTGGCTAAGGTCAAAAGTGTTCCTTGGTCATATCATTTCTGGTGATGGCATTAGAGTACATCCTCAGAAGATCGAAGCGGTAAGAATAGGTTTGGGTTGTTTCCTCATACATCATGGTAAGGTCATAGCCTACGCCTCTATACAGTTAAAGACCCATGAGAACAATTATCCTACTCATGATCTTGAGTAATCAGCCTTAGTATTTTCCTTGAAAATTTGGAGTCATTATCTCTATGGAGTTCATATAGATGTCTTCACATATCATAAGAGTCTTCAGTATGTCTTTTCTCAGAAATATCTCAATCGTCATTATAAAAGGTGGTTAGAGCTCTTGAAAGATTATGACATGAGCATCATTTATCATCCAAGAAAGAATAATGTAGTGGCCCATGCTCTCAGTAGACTGTGCATAGGTAGTGTTTATCATGTTACGGATAGTAAGAAGGAGTTAGTTCAGGAAGTTTATCAACTTGCCAGACTAGGCATTTGCTTAGTAGATTCTTCAGAAGGCGTTGAATGTGTTCAGAGTAGTTAAAAATTATCTCTATTTTCTGAGGTAAAAGAAAAGAAAGACATGGATCCTAGCCTTGTCAAGCTAAAAGAGTCATATCAGAATAAAAAAGTAGAGGTTTTCTCCTAAGGGAGAGATGGTTGTCTTCATTATCAGAGTCGTCTTTGTGTTGCAGGTGTAGATGACTTGAGGAAACGAATTTGCAGAAGCGTATAGTGTGCAATACTATATTGATCTAGGGGACACTAAGAGGTACCACAACTTGCAGGAGATATGTTGGTGGAGTGGGATGAAGAGAGAGGTTGCAGAGTTTATGGCTAAGTGCTCTAAATGTCAGCAAGTTAAGATAGAGCATCAGAAGCCTAACAGTTCCATGCAGGAGTTTACCATTCCTACTTGGAAGTATGAAGAAGTAAACGTGGACTTCATGATGGGTTTGCCTCGAACTCATCATCAGCATGATTCAGTTTAGGTCATAGTAGATCGAATGACCAAGTCAACTCATTTTCTTCTAGTTCATACCTCTTATTTAGCTAAAGATTATGCGAAACTCTTTATCATGGAGTTGGTCAGATTACACGATGGTCCATTATCTATCATCTCTGAAATAGGTACATAGTTCACCTTTTACTTCTGGAAAGCATCTCAAAAAGGTCTTGGTACCCAAGTTTATCTAATACAACTTCTCATCCTTAGACATATGGTCAAGCAGAAAGTACCATTCAGATTTTAGAAGATATGCTAAGGGCGTGTGCAATTGATTTCGAGGTTAGTTGGGATGACCACTTGCATTTGATTGCTTTTGCATACAACAATAGCTATCATTCCAATATTCAGATGTCTCCATTAGAAGCTCACTATGGTAGGAGATGTATATCTTCGATTTTTTTGTTTAAAGTTAGTGAGGCCTAAATCATAGGGACTATCTTAGCGTTTGATGCCTTAGAGAAAGTCTAGTTGATCAAAGAAAGACTCCGGGCTGCTCAGAGCCGATAGAAATCTAATGTAGATATGCGTAGAAAAGATCTTGAGTTTAGGATTGGTGATCATGTCTACATCAAGATCTCTCCCATGAAGGGAGTGAAGAGGTTTGGCAAGAAGGGAAATTTCAGTCCCAGATATGTCGGCCCCTTCAAGATTCTCAGTCGCTTCGGCAAGGTAGATTATGAGCTTGATTTTCCTACATATCTAGCCTCAGTTCATCTAGTCTTTCATGTTTCTTTGCTCAAGAAGTGCGTAGGTGACCTATCAGTCATAGTTCCTATTTAGAGCATTGTTGTTCAAAACAACCTCACCTATGAAGATATTCTAGTCAAAATCTTAGACTATCAGACTAGTAGATTGAGGAATAAAAAAGTCCCTCTAGTCAAAGTTCTTTGGTGAAATCAATTGGTAGAGGGAGTTACTTGAGAAGTAGAAGTAGACATGCATGCCAATTATCCTCACCTCTTTCTCTTCAATATAGATCAAGCTTAAGGTAGCAGTTCTCCTTAAGCTTATTCAGCTTCATGTTTAGTATTCAGTGAAAACATGGTATTCAATTTCATGTTCATGTGTCATCACAAACTTGGTATCAAGTTCTATTGCATATTCGGTCATGCATTCATGTACTAGCTCAGTTATGTAATTATGCATCAGACATGCATTCTCATTATGAGAAAATTTAGTTCCTCATAGCACTTAATTATGCATTCATAAATTAGTTACACATGCATCAGATATGCATGTTCAGTATGTTTGTTCATCTTTTCAGTCATGATATCATGTTCCACTTATCCATGTTTAGTTTATGTTCAGCTTATTATTCCCTCTCTCAGCCAATCTTATTCGAGGATGAATGTTCCTAAGGGAAAGATATTATAATACCCCAAATTTTCTGCCTAGCTAATTTCATCCCCAGAATGCCTAGTATTAGATTCTAAACTTAATGATGAATATTCCATGAGAAATTTTCAAGATTTTCATATTTTTTTCATGTGGAAAATTCAATAAGCTTTTCATCAATATAAAATTCGCTCAAATGCGACACCTGGGCGAAGAGTTAGAGCTTTTTTAGTTTGATAGTGTATCACCTGAGCCTCTAGCGGGTCGCGGAAATAGATCCAATGGAAATTGTCAATTTCCAGGGTTTATCCAAGATAGTGACGCGTCGCAACAAATTTCTAGGTAGCATACAACATGGCAATGCGATAGCTCCGCATCGTGCCCTCGTGTAATTCCCCATTTGTCACTTTCTGATGACTTGGCGTGATAGTGGCATGTCGCGCTAAGGATGAAAATCAGAAATTTTCTCAAAAATTAAAGATGTTTCCTAGGGTTAAAAGGGTCAATTTCCCCACCCTATATAAGCCTTATAACATGAGATTTGGCCATAATTCAGCAACTTATACTCAATTACTCTCAAAAACTCTCAAGAAAAAGCCCTAGGGTTTTTATAGAAGGTTTATTTCCAAGGAAATTCATCATCATATTTAAGGAAACTCTCACTAAAGTATGCGTAGTGTTCATCCACATATCCCTTTCATTCGTGGAGTCCAAGAATCATGTTTTAAATAACCTATTGTAATTTACTTGTTGTGATTTGATCATGTTCATGTTGATAGTTGTTATTTATGTTTCAAGATGGTGTCTTGATGACTTTCCATGAAGTATATGAGTTTGTTGATTGAAAACCTATAAGTTTGGGTAGTTTTAGATTCTTAAATTGATGATTTCACCTATGCTATAAAGTGTGAATATAAGGTGTTTGATAAAATACCTATAATGATAGAATCATGTTCCTTATGACTCTATAGTATCTAAATGACAAGTCCATGCTAAAACTTATAATGCAACACAATTTCCATGCTCTTATTGTGTATTGACTGTTATGTGATGCAACGTTCATGATATTGAAATTAGGCAAGAATATACATGTTATATGCATTCCCTTCCATGATCAAGACTATGATAACCTTGTGAAACATGAAATGCCTTAATTATGGCATTATGAATTATGAGCTCTATTAATATAATGTATTCAGGAATATCATGCCTTGTCAGTTTCCTTCTATCGAGTTCTGGGGGTACTTGTACCCAAAAAATATAGCTGTGTGCCCAGATCCATCTCATGTTTTCATGATACTCTCATTCAAGCCATGTTCTGTAAAAGTCAGTCAATCTTGTGACTTAGAAAATCTCAAAAATCTCATAAACTTAGTACTCAGTAAGATCAGTAATCTCATAAACTCCGTTAGTTATCCAATATCAGTAGTATTCCGCAAATTGATAGAATTTAGTAAACTCAGTCCATGTACAGTCAGTCAATCATGTTAAGTCTCTTCAGATGGGAGTAAAAATTAGCACCGAGTGAACCCAAGGGTGGGAACACACACTGTCAGATGAAGATGTGATTCTTAGTAGTCATCCTTGTGTCCAGAACTATGTAGCCAGCATAGGTGAGACGTCAACACTGTCAAATAAGAGTTGATGAGGTGGATAAGCACTGTCAAATGAAGGCCTCACCATTCTCTTTTAGGGACAGTGTCAGATGAGGGTACCCATAATTGTCCTTACTAGTGGTGTGGTATTGATATCTTTCCAATCAAGGAACAGATAGGACCTCAACTCAGCTGTTCTAGTGCATTTAAAGCATGTCGATTAAATAACTATTCCCATAATTTTTGTATTAGTCTTAGTAAAAGAACTTAAATAGTTCTTCAGACTTTAGGACTATCAGATACAATCAACTCAGTCATAGTATGAAACTCAGATAGTTCCATCAGATTTAGAACTGTCAGACATAGTAATTCATGTTATCATTTATTTTAATTATTAGAAATCTAGTATCTGTCATGCTAGATATCAGTAAATTCATGTCATCAGTATGTACATTGATTTATCATGCTCTCACGATCTCAGTTACTATGTATTTATGTGTGCACTCTCACGTTCATATTAGTCAGTCAGTTATTATCATTCTTGCATGTAAGCCCCATGTATTCAGCCTACCTCACATGTATACTCAGTATATTGTTTTGCACTGACGCATTTGATCTATGGTGTTTTCTCTTTATGTTACATCATAGGTTCAGAGACACGAATCCTAAATCAGAAAAAGCAGTAACATTCTAGGGTTCAGAGTTTTAGTAGTGAGTCCTCATTCTCCGAGGACGTGATCTTATTTTATCATATCAGTTCAGTTTTTAGTTGACGGAGAGAGTTAGGGACATGTCCCATCAATTCCTTAGTCAGATAGTTAGAGGCTTTCAAATGACTATAGTAATTTTCATGTTTTTCAGACTTCAGTACAGTTTTTTTTGTGGTATCAAAATACCACTCTATGTTAAACATTATTGTGATTATTCAATTATGTCCAGTATTGAACCTTACAACCTCTCAGTGCATGTTTCTACATTTTCATGTCATATTATGCAGTATACAGGTACAAATATTAGTCATGGGTTAGCTTGTGGTCCTTTGAGATCATGCGCACCGTGTAGCATGCCAGTTCAGATAGTCGGGGCATTACACAATCCTTATTCTTTATCTATATTTTAGGGTTGTACTAGTTTCAAAAAAACTTGGAGTGTATTTTTAAGACTTGTGTCTCATTCATATATTTGGAATTATGCTATACTTTTGCTTCTATTTCTATTTCCTTAATTCATAATCTTTTGGGTTTGGTTATGTTTACTTTTACAGAGGGTATAATGAGTTTTTTCACATGGTTGTGATAAGATATTTGGATGACATTCGTCACACAAAGCTAGTTCAAAACTTCTAAATGAAGAAAAAGGTATCTCCACATCTAATTTAAGGTCAAAGATCTAGGAAAATTAAAATATTATTTCGGAATTATAGTTTATGATCACAACATGGAATTATGATGATCCAAAAGAAGTATACATTGGAACTCATATGTGATGTTGAATTGGCAGAAGCCAAGCCAATTTTTACACCTTTAGGGGCTACTACTAAACTTACTTCTATTTTGTATGATAGTTTATAGGAAAATAAGATGTTCCTTTATTTGATTTTGTGAGTAGATATCAAAGACTCATATCCAAGTCGATCTTTTGGATATTTATTGGACAATCATTTGTTTTATAGTTCAATTGCCTAATCAATTCATGCGGCATCCCAAACAATCATATTGTATGGCAACATTAAGGGTGGTGAGATATGTTAAAGGTTTACCTGGACAAAGTATTTTCTTAAGACGAAGTCCTATAGAAGATTTGATATTGCATTGTGATTCAAATTGGGCAGCATGGTCCAACACAAAGAGATCAGTTATAGGTTTCATTTTACATCTAGGATTATCATTTATTTCTTAAAATTCAAAGAAACAAAATGTTGTTAGTTACAACTTATCAGAGGCAGATTTTGGCATCATGGTAGCTGTAGTTGCTGAAGTCATTTAGATGATAGGTATTTGGAAGGATCTATATTTCACTGTAACTACTCTTGTTCAACTCTACTTTGATAGAAAAGGAGCTATGCAAATTCTATCTTTCATGAATACAATAAACACATCAAAATTGATTCTCACTTCGTCAGGGAGTAACATAAAGAAGGTCCTAGATATTCAGTTCATATATCCACTAAGTTCCATCATACTGGCTTGCTAACCAACGAATTATAAATCGCTTAACACACTTTTGTTTTCCAATCTTGGTTCTACATCCTTCATCCTCCAGCTTGAGGGGAGTACTAAAGTACCTAAAGTTAGTTTATTGTTTATTGATTAAAGTAGTTATGGAATGAGTGAGTTGTCATTAGAAAGTAACAATTGATTTTGTTTGTGCACAACTGTCCTAACATAATAAACATTACATATAGTGTTTACAATTTCTTTCAATTTGGTTTGAAAAATATGGTTCAGTTTTTTCAACTTTTAATTTGAAAATTTACTAACCTTGAACTAAAATAAATTTGGTTTATCCCTATTTTGATGATTTCAATTTAGTGTTTTGGGTTTATTTTTTTCTATATATAATATATTGGGCCTATAAAAAATCAAATAATGGACACGACTTACACAAATTTAAAACAATTAGAAGTAGAAAGTCAACAATCTAACAACCAATAATACGACAAACACAAACAAGTGTTTTAATTTCTATTGAAATTTTTGGTTATGTTGCCGGACAACGACAATGGTATGTTGTAGCATCGAAATTTTATGGGTAGTGGCATTGGGTGTTAGTAAATCGGTGACCTAGTAATTATGATATAAGATAAAAAAGTCGATGAATGAGATCATATGAGAGTGTTGATAATTGTTGGCTAATTGGCGATTGTTTTTGAGATTTTGGTATATTAAAGATTCAATAATGGGTTGATTTATGGAAGATTGTGATTTGGGATTAAATAAATTAGGCCTGCCATCCTAGCCCTGATAGGTACCGAGTTGTCTGAACGTATAGAAAATGAATACAATATATGATACTATGAGGTATAAGGGAATCCTCTTAGTACACTTTACATATGTATCATGGAGAGCTAAGGGTACTTGAGAATTCCCTACTCTTGTGGTATCTCTGATTCATGCAATTACAGGCATTGGGGTTAATTTAGGAGGTTACAGTAGACCCATATAGCTCGTGGGTGGTTAAGGAAGGTTAAGATACACATTCCCAGGGTGATGGTTTTAAATGCATACTAAAACAGATTCCCTTTCCCAG
>JAPEIP010000003.1:100415078-100425639 GCA_026120095.1 Capsicum chinense
ATGTATAGTTTGTATACATATGGTTGGTTTACTTGGTTTTACTGGATGGCATAATTTTATCCTTATTTTGAGTTCATGATAACATTCACCTACTAACTTATTTTTGGTTGGTTGTATCCCCATATGATGCAGGAACCGTCAATTCTACTCTTCTACCATATTGGTTAAATTTTGAGATCAGCTTTTAGATTGAAGTGTTAAGCTTTCATCTTTTAGGAAGGCTCCATTTAATGTTATGGACATTTTCATATATTTGGTTATTTTATGGATATTAGTTTTGGGCATGGTTGGGGGAATTCCCCAATCAGATATTAGTTTTCTTTTGGCTAGAGGATTTTGTAGAACTACTTTGGGTTAGTATGGGAAAGATCAATATTGGTGTCAGCCTTACTATTGGCATTCATACTGGGGATGATATCGTTGAACTAAATTTCTCACTGTTCCATTCTTTTTTATTTTGGGATTATATATAATTATTATGGAACTCATATGGTTATGTTTTTGGATTATGGTTTTGTATTGGTCATTGATTGGGTGTCAGATGATTGGACTCATTTGGGTGGTCACAGATATATAGATCTATCCCAGATACTTGAATTATGCAATAACACTATCTTTTTATATGTTCGGAATTCATTCGAGTCTGGATATGTGTTGTTGAGTTGGGATGGGTAACGGGGGTGGTCTCCAGTCCTCGTTGGTCTTGGGGTGCCCATTAAGACAAGGCCCTGGTTTGGGTCATGTCACCATGTCCTAAGAGAACAACAAAATGATAAAACATTAAGAATAATAGGACTTTCATATAAATGGTTAATTATATTCTTTATGGATTTGTTATGTCTGAAAATCTGTGGCCTAGAGCCTTACTTTCAACATGTCATATTTTGAATAGAATTACTCTCAAGAATCATGATGCATCTCCATATGAACTTTGTAATAATTGAAAGTCAAATATAAATTATTTTAAAGTATGGGGTTTCTTGGCACATGTTTTATTATTAGATTAATATTTGACTAAAATTGGCTATAGAGCAATAGATTGTATGTTTATTAGTGTCATACCCCAAGTTTACAAGCTCTCAACCGATCAAAAGATAAGCCATTGATTTAGTTTCCAAATGCCACTAGTCTCTATTTATCCCAAATGGTAAGAAGTTATGGAAAATTTCTTGAGGTTTTGTGAACTGCCAATGAAAATGACTCTGGCAACAACCCATTATTAGTCATTATGTGGAGACATTGACACAATAGTGAAGGATTCCAAATTTTGGCGTAGTGGTGATGATTCCAGTTATGACTCATTGGTTGTCCTAACAAGTCATTAGGTGTGACCGTCGTCACAATAGAAATAAATCCAAAAATCAAGTCTCTGACCATGACATATCCTAAAGAACCATGATCAGACATAGGGACTGATTAAGTGGTGATTCATTGTTGATGTTGGGTGTATTTATGTATTCTAGTGTTACTATTCTAGTATTTTTAGCCTTGTTTTTAGGATGATTCATGTTTTTAATGTTTTGATATGATATAAATGTTCACTTAATTGTGTATGTATGGGTTTACAACGTTTAATGGTATTTCCACATGAGTTTCGATTCAAATTGATCATATTGAATTAAACCGAGGAAACTAGTGTGGCTAGCTTGAGTTAGGTGTTTGTCTAGTCTGTCGTGTTGGGTTCTGATGTGTTTAATGAGTTCCTAAGGTTGTTGTATTTAATTTATATGTGATACAACTTTATTTTAATGTTCAATGATCAATTGGATCAAAAAAAGAATCAAAATAATAAGCTTAAGCTTAATATGAATTTAGCCTATGGTTAGCTCGTGTTTCTAGTTCGCCGTATTGGATCTTGTGTTGTCTTGAGCTTTAAATTATTTTTTTTAATGAAATATGATGCCTTATTAATGTATTATGATGATATATTAAGGATATACAAGCTTCAAATCAAGTGTAAACCACTCAAAATGGCTTGGAATGGATCACGAAAGCGCAATACGCAACTTGACACAAATTTGAACACCTGAAATATCAAGGAGAGTGAGGGCACATGGTAAGGAGTTTTGGAGTGTGGTACACAGCAAAATACTCAGAAGGGACCCAAAATAGTGTGTACTTTAATATATGTGCGTCCCATGCTCCATTCCTACGGAATACAGTGTGCGTCGCATGCTCCATTTCACCCTTGGACTGCACGTTGATTCCTTGGCCAACACGCCTTGGGCTTACCCTATTGCTATAAATACAACTTTGTAAGTGTTTTCAATGACTTTTGGATTTCTTGGACTAGTTGTGGGGTTGATTAACACTTATTTTAGGGTTTATAGCTCTTTACTTTAGTTTCTTTCATGGTTTGTGTAATACCCCGCGATTTTTCCTAGGTTAAACTCGTCCTGAAAATGATAAGGAGTAGCTTCTATAATGAGTGATATTTATTTCATGCAGAATTATTTAGGTTTGGAATTTTCATGATGTAGGAAATTGAATTAGCTTTCCAATGATATAAGATTCTCCTAAATCTGATAACCGGGTAAGAAGTTATGGTTATTTAAAGTTCCAATCGTAAAACACTGCCATTTAGACCCTTAGCATCCCACGGAGAAGTGTCAAATGCCAATTGTCGTTTTTCAGTGGACTTCCATGATATTGGCATATCGAGGAGAGGGCAAATTTCCCAATTGTCAATTTCCAGAGATTCGACACAGTAATGACGCATCACGTCTGGTGCCAAAATGGCATTCCAAAGGGGCACCGCGAGAACTCCACCTCGTGGAGTCTGCCAAATTACCATTTATCATTTTTCAGTGAGCCACCGTGATAGCGACACGTTGCTGTGGCCACCCAAATCAGGAAAATTTATGTTTTTCAGTTTCGTTTAAAAGTTTAAAGGGGGTATTTTGGCAAATTATCCAACCCCCAATTCATCATTCTCTCTTATACAAAACCCTAAGGCTAATACTTCCTCTTCAAGAAAATCAAGAATTTCTCCATGAACTCTCAAAGACAAGATTGATGATTTCCAATATAAGAACACTAAGAATTCATCTCCAAAGCATCCAATAGAAATCCAAGATTCAAGTCTTTTATCAAAGATCATCAATTAAGGTATGTGGGGTTTGAACAAGGATAATTCTTTCATCCTTTTGCCCAAAACTTTATTTTATTACAAATTTATTGCAATTTATATGATTTCCCATGAAATTCAAGTTAGGGTATATACCAGTTAGCATTATTTGGAAGATTATAAAATTTTTAAGGATTTAGAAGTTGAAATACATGAATATGTTTATGTTTCCATGCATATTTCTGAGATTTCCAGATTTTAAGATGATTTATGAATGTTTACATTACCAAGTATGAATTTTTAGATATTTTAACATGAGATTGATGCTTGGGTCAATAGACTCCATTTAAAGATTATTGTTTCAAGATTGTTAGTGCTATAAGCACCTCATGACTAGATTATTTTCAGATTTTAGATAAAGAATCCACTTTATTTTAGAAGACTTGAGATTTAAAGAAAAGCAAAGCATAGTATGCTTTCTGCAAAATTTTGTGTAAATTTTAAAGTGGATTTCTTATGATTTTGAGCATGAGATTGGGAGTAGTATTTAGCATTGAGATGGGTACATTACTACAGTTTCATACACCAGAACTACGTTCCACCACAGGTATAGATTATCAAATTATTCCCACTTCTAAGTGAATGATTTAGATTGTGATCACACAGATTAGAATATTCTATTCTGATGGCAAGGGTAGAACATCCCTACCTAACAGGGGTCAGTCATGAGACTCCATAAATGATCATATGGTGTAATGTTGGTTAGAATAACCTCCCAAAAGATGTCCTCCATTATTAAAATAGTTTATTGATTTGAATCCTTATGATATACAGAATAAGTTTTCAAACTTCACTTAGCCTACGTGATTGGAGAAATAGAACAAAAATACAGATTTCATAACTAAGTGTGATGACTCACAAGATTTAGATTACATGTTTTATTATTTATGCTTTACCTCCAGACTTCAGATTACTCAAGCCTAAGTGAGTATTACATTTAGTATGCATGATTTTATAAATTATGATGATATTTTTTACTTATTGCATGCACCCCTATATATTCAGTATATCATCAAAGTACTAAATACACATATATGTCTATGTTCTACAGTGTCTCATAATGTAGGTTCAGGTGCTCAGTCTCAGCAGCGTGATGGATTTTCGAGCATCACTCCTACATTCCTGCAGTTATTGAGTCCTCATAGTTTGGGGACTTAGTTGCTTACATTTTTTGTTTATTAGCAGATGTTTCTTATTTTATTTTCAGATAGTTGAGTCAAGTGGGGCCTATCCCAGTGACTTTCTAGATTCAGATAGTAGAGGCTTGTCGGACTACTTGTTTTGTGTTAGACTTTAGATTTAGTACTTAGATTCCCATGGTTAGCTCAGGACTACTTGTAGTTTGGAGCACCGTGTGGCATCCCGAGAATCAAATTTTTGGGTGTTACAGTTTTTATTATCAATCCAAGGGATTGGACGATGAATAATTCCACTAAAGGCTAAAACTCCCTATCTGGGGTTAAGGCCAAGATCATGACTACTTTCATTTTGAATTAAGTTTTTTAATTTGATTATTATTGTTTGTTGTTTGTTTATGCTTGTTTTAACTATTTTAAGAATTTTCTACCCTTAGAATATATCAATTGTCAACCTTGTGAACTCGGGAGAGGGAATAGGGTGATATAACATTAGCATAATAAAAGTATGGTTTGTATTTTTTTATGAAATATGGAATTCGAATTAGTATCTAGGACCGGGATTTACTTAGATGCGTTACTCGATTCATATGTAAGATGATATTTGTAAAGAACTTAAGTGAACTATTCCATACCCAATCAACGATGTAGTTTTAAGGTTCAACTTAGGTAAAGGATTAGAGGTTGGGAAACCATAATCATGCAATTAAACCTACGAATGAACAACCAAGATAAGTAATTTAATGGATGAAGTTCAGTAACATAGTATGATTGTTCGTAAGCCTTAACCCTAGGCTTCTATTCGTTGATTGTCCTTAGTCATTGCTTTTTTGCATTACTTTAGTTTCTTTTTAGTTTACAATTCTAAAACTCTATCATTCACTTTTTCTCAATTGTTGAACTAGAATTTGATAGTCGACAGATGCAAATCCCTGAGAGATCGATACTTGGGATTTTTTGAAGCCACTTTACTACTTTATAAGACCATGTACACTTGCATTTTCACTTGGGCGTTGTCAATTATCATAACAGAGTAGACTTAAAACTCAAAACCTCAGGTAATGACTCAAACCACGATTCATGACCACTCATAATGAGTCATTACCCAATTTGTAATGACTGCTTACCAGAAATTCCTGAATGACATTAAAGGGGCTTGCAAGTCTTTTCCATTCTTTTAACTTCTAACCCACTTTTTTTAGGATCCCTATGAGTGTTATATAATCCTAAACTTTCCCAAATTTACTATTTTATCATAAAATCAATCCATAACGAGAAAAAAAACAATTCTCTCATCTCTAAAAGCAAGTTAGGGTATCTAAAGAACAAGCTCAAATCCTAAGGATATTTTCTAAGTTTTCCACTCCAGGTATGTGGGATTTCATAAATGGGGGTCCCTTCTGCCCATTGAGTCCCAAAACGCTTCCAAATCATCAAGTTTACTTCCTCCTCAAGTTTGGGCTCCGGGTAAAATATGAATTTTTTTTTAATTTACTCATATTAATTTGTAATTATACCATTAATTCATGTTTTCCCATAAGAATGACATCTTACTTGTTAAAAAATCATGAATTTCCTTATTATAAATATATTATTGAGTTTGGGATATGTTTTCTAAAATTCTCTACTCTGATCAGTTTTAAACTATTATCATGTTTAGTTGCATTAGACAAAGTTGGTGGGTTTTGAACATCCAAGACCTTTGATTTGATGCATGACCCAATTGACATATTTTGAGCACTTCAGATTATGAATATGTTTCTATTTTCCATACTTTAATATTGAGCGTACGCGTAGACACATAAACATACACAAACACACACGCACACAGACATGTATACATATATATATATATATATATATATTAGTTTTCAGTGTCGTTCAGTTGGGAGGGACTTAGCACCGAGTGAACGTAGGGATGAAGGCTCACCCGCCAATTGAGGACTTAGAACTTTTGTAGAAGTCATTAAGTTCAAAAACTGTGATGCCACCATAGGTGATAAGAAATCACCTGCTAGTTGAGGACTGACACCCTATCCTTTGAGACATCAGTTTAGTAGATCCACACCATTTGGTGTTGGTACCCTCGGCAAGGTACTTGAACCCTTCTAACTGGGTTACAAGTTAGACCCCTAGTTTGTTCTGATTGGGGTATGTTGGTTGTTTAATCCCACAGTCCTCAATTCATTTTTAGTTTATGTTCAGTTCAGGGTTTCTTGACCATGTAGTCAAATATTCAATTATTCAGTATTTGATTTTATCCAGCACATTATATACTTGGTTTTACATTCAATTTATATGTTCATTCATTCATGTTCAGTTTATTTTAGCTAGCTTCCCATCTAACACACTCACTATATTCACAGTACTGATCACATGCTTTCGTTTGCTATATTGTCTCATAGTATAGGTTCGAACGCTTAGTACATGGACTAAACTTAGCACGTTTTCGTGCCACATTTAGCAAAAACTTTTGGTGAGTCCTCATCAGTTAAGGACTAGTTATCAACTTTTTTATTTTCTTGTTAGTGTATTTTTGTTTTAGTTAGTTGGAGTTTGTTGGGGGCTCACCCCAACAACTCATTATGAGTAAAGTCTTTCAGACAAATGTTTAGATTTTCAGCATGATTGGTTGTCAAATAGTTATTTGTTCAAATTCTAATTTTATTCGGTATTCTATTTCACTTTATTATGGTATCCACCAATTATTTCAGTTAGCTTCTGCCCTATTTTTTGTTACTTTATTCATTATTCTAATACATTCTAGGCTATTGGTTAGCTTGGGGTAACTTATGACCTTAGGCACTTTAACATCCCAAATTTTTGCCTATAAATTTCTGAGTTTTGAGCTCACTGCCCAGGCTACAACTCACCTAATCAGTTTCAAGGTTTCACTATGAATTGTAGGTATCGAGTCATAGACAAACCAGTAAATTGGCCAAGTTTTTTATAGACATCACGACTAGCACCGCACGAGTCATAAGGTGTGGTCATGAGTCATAGGGAGACTCATGACCAAACTAGTGGAGTAGCCAATGTTTCTATCTTAAGTATGACTTGAACCCAACTTCGTAGAATTGGGATAAATAGTATACCGAGACCCATGATCCTTGACTATAATCCTTTCCCTCAATCCATCTATATTGAGAACACATACCCTACCTTGGTATCTTAAGATACCATCACCACCAATTACAAAGTCAACAACCTTTTGGTAATCCATATTACTCTTATTCTTTACCAGGTTGGGATCTAACATTTCCTTTTCCTTTATCTCAACTATAAGAGATGAATGTGATACCGGATGATCGAATACACCACCATCTTTCGAGTCTAAGAGATGAACTCCAAGACTAGCTAATCGGTGAATATCCTTCACCAACTCACGCTTATCCTCATCAACCTGAGACAAACTGTCCATGGGTAACCTACTATGAGCATCAATAACAATGTTAGATTTGCCTAAATGGTAATGAAGACTCATGTTATATCCCTTCAACAACTCAAGTCATCACTTTTTCCTGAGATTCAACTCCTTCTAAGTAAACAAATATTGAAGGTTCTTATGATCAGAAAATATGTCAACATGGACCCCATGCAGATAATGTTACCAAATCTTCAACGCAAAAACCATGATTAACAAATCCAAGTCATGAGTAGGGTAGTTCTTCTCATGAAATTTCAATTTCCTAGAAGCATAGGCCACCACCCTACCATTCTTCATTAATACACAACCAATCCCAATACGAGAAACATCAAAATATATTACAAAACCATCATTACCCTATGACAAGGTCAGAAATGGAGCCGAAGTCAATTCATCTTTCTATTTTTCAAAACTACCTTCACACGCATCCGAACAAAGGAACATTATTTTCCTTTGGGTCAACTTAGTCAATGGGGCAGCTAGCGTGGAAAATTTCCACAAATCTCCTATAGTAACCAGCTAGACCCAAGAAGTTCCGAATATCGATTGGAGTCATAAGTCTAGGCCATTTCTTAACCGCCGCAACCATTTAAGGATCTACCATGATTCCTTCAGTAGAGATAACATGATCGAGAAAACCCATGGACTTCAACAAAAACTCACACATAGAGAACTTGGCATACAAACGATGATCGTCCAAAGTTTGCAACACAGCATGGAGGTGATCGGCATAATCCGCCTCACACTTATAATAATCTATGATGTCATCAATTAAGACGATAACAAACAAGTACAAGAACGGATAGAAGACCGTATTTATCAAATCCATAAGTGCCACAGGAGCATTGTCAGTCTTAAATACATAACTAGGAAATCATTGTGAGCATACCGGGTCCTGAAGGGATTCTTAGGGATATCCACTTCCCTAACTTAACTAATGTTAACCCGACCTATGATCTATATTCGATAAATACTCTCCACATCAAAGCTGATCAAACAAATCATCGATCCTAGGAAGATGATATTTATTCTTTACGTTAACCTTGTTCAACTGACGATAATACATGCACATACGAAGGAAAGAATCCTTCTTGTGCACAAACAACATGGGAACACCCCAAGGAGACACACTAGGATGGATAGAAACTTTATCCAAAAGATCCTTCAATTGTTCCTTAAGCTCCTTCAACTCCACCGGATTCATTCTATAATGAGGTTTAGAAATTGGATGATTGTCTAGAACAAGAACAGTCCCAAAATCGATTCCCTATCAGGAGAAATACTGGGAAGGTCATCGGGAAAGACCTCAAGAAACTCATGAACCACAGGAACAAATTCTAGAGAAGGACATTTCGAGTTAGAATCCTTATCTCGGGCCAAATATTACAAACACCCTTTAGAGATCAACTTTTGAGCTCTAAGATAAAAGTTAAATCTCCCCTTATGCACTAAAGAACCCCATTACTATACAATGATTAGATCATTAGGGAATTTAAATATGACCTTACGGGTCTAAAAATCTAAGAAAGCATAACACGAATGCAACCAATACATCCCCAAAATAATATCTAAATTGATCATGTCTAACCCTACAAGGTCTACCAGAGTTTCTTTACTATCAATAAATACCACACCCCCTATAGACCCTTTCAGCAACCATAGAGTCTCCTACCGGGGTAGAAATAGAAAAAGAAAATGACAGACACTCAGGACCAAAACAAAAATGCACAGCTACACATAGGGTCACAGAAGAATAAGTGAACACCAGATCATTCAAATAATACACATCACAAGAGAAAAGTCTAAACATACCCATAATAACATCTAAAGATGCCTGAAATTCCTGGTAGGCAGTAAGTGCATACAAACGATTTCTTCCATTGCTGGTACCTGAAAAAAAATAGGAACAAAGGCAACACACTTTTTTGCAGGAGTGGATGAAGTAACAATAGGAGCCCACTTGGCTCAACAAGCCATGAGAGAGGAGCACACTCACTGGATGTGCCCAATTTAACCATATGTAAAGCATCTGTTTCTCCCCTTCTCACACTAACTAGGATGATACTGACCGCAAAATCTACAAGGTCGGTAGGTTGGAATCGATTGGGCCTCACTAGTTTGAAATTGGGCACATTGTTCCAAAACTTTACCACCAAGTTGAGATTGGTGATCACCTGACATCATTGGGTAAGGATCACTAGGCAAGGAGAAAGAACCTGAACTCCCCTACTTCTTTCTTAGCCATTTGCCACCATCTATACAACTTTGTTCATCAGGACTTAATTTCTTACTTGCCTTTTATTAAAATCAACCTATTTCTTTTTATCTTCCTCAACTTATTTCATATACAAGACCAACCGAAAGATGTCCATGTCTTTGAACAACAAAGTTTCCTTGCCCTTAAGCACCAAATCACGGGACAATCCCAAGGTAAATATACACATTCTAGCCCTCGTGCTAGAAATCATCTCAGGAGCATACCTAGACAACTGATTGAATTTCAAGGCATACTCCTTGATAGACATCCTCCCTTACTTAATGTTCACAAATTTTTATTCTTTTGAGGAAAGAAATGGTCCAAGAAGGCCTCAGAGAAATTCTCCTAAATAGAAGAACTAGCATCTACAACTCTCGACAATTTCCTCCTTTTGTATCATTGGTTCACTATATCTATTGATTGGTAGAAAGAAAACTCAGCAACCTTAACCTTCGAATCATGTATGATCTGAAAGATCTTCTCTATTTCATCAATGAAACTTTGAGAATTTTCTTCCAACTTTGCACCCATAAACATAGAAGTGTTTAACCTCATAAATTTGCCAACCTATGTGGCCTTATAAGATAGGGTAGATAGAGCACCACTCTCCAATT
>JAPEIP010000003.1:100444566-100469299 GCA_026120095.1 Capsicum chinense
ATGGAAGTTTATATAGTGATGTTATATCTGTATATGTGGTGGCCCCGACGGCCAAGTATTATATATATATATATATTTGCGCGTGTTGTGCTGATACAAGTAATTATATCCTTCTATATGCAATGAAGTGCTGTCCAATTTTTGGTGAAATGTAAGTAAAAGTACAGGTATTTGAACGGGTTCTCCCAGGCCTTCTCGGCTTAGGGTGCCAGTCCGGCCCGATGGGATTTTGGGGCGTGACAGACCGTCATTGATTACTGAGCACTCTATTCATGAAACTACTAAGGTTGTTCTGTAACTACTGTAGCTCTAGGTAAACAGCTAGATTTTTGGGTATTGAGTACCCCAGGACTCAATAGCATGAAAAGTAAAGCATAGCATGAACTTGAAAAGCACAACAATGCGCACTTTTTCATAACTCATTCATAGAGATATTTTAACAAACACTTGTGAGATATATGCTTACACATATGCTAGCATGACATGATTATCCCATTTAACTAACATGAGTAACTAATTAAGCATATGGGGAACATAAGCCATATACATAATGTTAAACAACATGTTGGAATCATAATTTAAAATCTTAATTTACCAAATTAAAGGTTATAACATGAATTCACATAATACCTAATACATGTTAAGTAATTTCACATGAAATTTTTAATAAACCATGGATTAGAAACCCAATTAATATCATAATCATGAACATGCTCAAATCTAACATAGAATTCATGAAATCAACTAACTTAAAGTTTTAAAAGAGTTTCATGAACTCCAAGGGTGGAAGGAAACCCTTAGATGAACACTTCATATACCTTGGTGCTTAAATTATTAAAGATTGATGGTGCATTCTTGAAGCTTGAATCTTTAATTAGAAGCCCTAGGGGTTTGTTCTAGTGAAATTTTGAGAATAGTGAAAGGATTTTGCCTCTAAAATGGCTAAATCTTGTGTTTTGGGGTCTGATATAAGGTGGGAAAAGACCGGATTACCCTTCTGGATGCGGGCTTCTACTGACTAAAAATATTTCTAGTGACGCGCAACCTGACGTGCTGCACTGATGGGATCGATGCTATGCCAACGCACCACATCAATTCTATGTGGCTCACTAAATTTTGACACTAGGAGATGGAAAAAAAATTTATCTACATGATAGGCAATACGGAACATCAAGATCACCTCGATCCACTAGTTTGGACTCCCAAACTTGATTCAAATAGGGTCCAAAAATTCTAAAACTTATCCTGGGACACCTACTGACATTCTTGATCATGGATAAACCTATAAATCGATATTTGAAGGTTGTATGGGTCATAAAAATAGAATCACCAACTTATGAAGGCTAAAATATATTCTAAGTGTAAACACTTTAGCTAAATTTTCTATGTCTGGGACCTCTTTTCAAGCTCTAAGGGTTGAGTTAAGCTTAGAATTTTGTGGGGTATTACAGTTAGATTTACTATTTTCTAAAGGGATGTTATTTTAACCAACATATACTATGTGAGCTATTATAGTGTCCAACGTCCAGTTTCCTTATGGAAAAGCCTCACGTTGGGGAGAGCTGTCATACTCTTGCCAAGGAGTATAACCTAAGCTAAGTGATTACATCTATAACTATCATCCATATAGAAATAGGAATAATCTGAATCTGTACCTACATTAGCTCATAGTTCTAGGGAAGTAGGATGCGCTAAACCCATAGTTCCCACTTAGTGCTAAATACTACTCCCTTTAATCTGTATCCTCAATCTGTAGAAAATCCACTTTGAAAACTAGAATGAGGATTCATAATAAAAACCAATTATGCATCTGTATATTTTAAATTTTAATCAAAACTAATCAATTTTTTGTAAACTGTAATGAAACTGTAAATTGGAATTCATATCTTCAGTGAGGACCAAAATATCAAATCTTTTTTGAAAAAGTTGAATATAAACTAGTCATAGGGTGCTTAAAATTGACATCTTTCTTGAAACATCAATATTCTAACTGGGGCTTAATACCCATACTTTAACTCATGTCAAGTCATCATAAAGTTCATGATAAATAATGAAAATCTTTATGGTACAATTCTAAATCTGGAAATTAATGTCTTACGCATAAAAATACGAAAGTAAACATGCAATTCAACATCTAAATAACTTGTAAACTCAAAATCTTCAAATAATGGTGAGTGGGTATAAACCCAAAACTAAAATTAAAAAAATTCCATGTAAAAATCAACTTTAAAACTAATTTGGACACAAGGATAAAAGAATTATCCTTGTTGTAAAAATCCACATACCATAATTGATGACTGATGAAGAAACTTGAACTTGAATTCCTATGTGTGCTTTGGAAGATGATTTCTTGAAGTTCTTGAATTGGGAATCCTTAATATTGAGATACCTTGGAAAAAGAAAGGTGGAATTTAGATTTTTTGGGGTTTAAGAGTTGAATGTTATAGAGTTTTTTAGAGAGAAAATATGTGAATAATGAGTATATGTTAATCCAAATGACCTAAATCTTCTATTTTCCATGACTTGGTGGTTGGGAAAAACACAAAATTTCCCTTGAAATCTTAAGTTCAAAACTGGAGCCCGATTTTCACCTTGGCACAATGTGGCGCTATCATGTCACGTCACTGGAAATGGACAGGCCTAATTTTACACCCTGGCATGATACGGTGCTACTGTATTGCATCATTGCAAATGGACGAGTGCGAATTTGCACTTCTCCATGATGTGGTACATGCTTCACTGCAATTTCTGGGGAAACAATGGCCAATAACAGTGAGCTAATGGAAATGGATGAATGGGAATTTATGGTTCAACACTATGCAGTGTAATCATGATGCTTCATTAAAAAAAGGACTATTGCAAATCTGACCTCCACTGTGATGCGGTACTATCGTGATGGCCTACTTTTCTAACTAAAAGTGTCATAACTTCTCAACCGGGTATCAGTTTTAAGTGAAATTGGTATGTTGGAAAGATGCTTCAATTATCTACACATTGGTTGGTATAGAGCTGGAAAATTCTATATGGATCAAGATTTATATGCTTTTAAAGTTGACCCTCAACATACTAGGAGATAAAACGGACTAAGAAAAGTATGTGGTATTACAATCGCCCTCGTTTAATATATCATCAACATGTGACTAGATATTTTTCTTAGATATTTTCAAACACAAGATCAAAGAAGGAATCATTAATCTTAGGTTTAATCCTGACACACTTATTAAACCACAAGCAAAAATTACCTATATTTTCAAATCATTACCAAAACATGTATAAACACAAGACTAAGCAAGATCAAACATTACTTAATACTAGGCATCAAAACCCTTAACTTTTAGATTCAAAGTCATCATTTACAAGTCATAATTCATGTTTCAAACAAATTATATTTGATTTGAAGATAAGGGAAAGAGTAAAATACCTTATATAAGATGATCCCCAGAAAGACTTGACTCATCTTGACCTAGAAGAACACTTGTGGAACCCTAGCTTCCAAATGTTCAATAGTCATTTGAGAGAGTATTTGGAATGTTTTAGTCATTAAAATAAGTGTTTATGAGACCACAAGACATGATGTAGTGAGGGTACTTAAGGGTTTTGGGGTGGCAAATATCGGTAATGCCCTTGGCTTAAAAGATGAATAGTGACTTACCAGGAGAGTACAACTTACTTGACTAAACCATACTCTAGGATAAAAGTTGTACACTAGCTTGTACCCTAGGTCTTACCAAGGACCCCTACACTACCCAAGGTAGTACTACACATATATGACTCAGATTTTAGGGTACAAATGGTACCCTAAATCATATCCTAAATCGTACCCAAGACAGTGCCCATCAAATCAAGATTAACATTCTATATGACTAGGTAGCATATGACTCGTACTCTAATATATGACCATGGAGAGTCTACACTATATATTTCATAGTGTGTAACACTTACAACACTACTTAGTATATGCTTGAGGGGTCACTAAGTCGTATCCAAGTGTATGACTAGTACCCTGGAGTTGTACCTACTCCAAAATCTTCAACTAAGGAAATTTTTTAAGAGTCCAAAGCCTAGGTGTTTCACTACCTACACTAGAAGTCTTGGAAATGACTCGTACCCTATTTTCATGAGTCATGACGTGACCCATAACGACTAGGGACCAATTTTCTACACTTTTAATTAAGGGTACTTTGGTTATTCCCTCTTCCCCCAATCATAACCCACGACCTAAAATACCCTATGGGACTCTATAACACCCCATCACTCAATCTTAAAATACTCTAAAAATCTCTCAAATTCCTAAAGCGATAACAAGAAAGGGTTTTTAGGATTTGGCATTTAAAGTTTTAATTAATGATTTCTTTCTATAATTGTGATATTTTCACACATGTAATTTCTTCCCTTAATGTTATTATCTAAAGAAATAGGTTTCATTGTTGTTCATGTTGGATCAAATGTGGATTTGATTTGGGTTGAGAGTCTTTTAATGATGGTTACTTGAATTGGATTTTCATGGCTATAATTCATTTGTTTATGCTTTAATTATGTATTTTGAAACCCATTGGGGTGAATCGGTATGGTGATTGGGAGGAGGGTCAATTCATTCCGCTAAGTTGATTTGATTAACTATTAGAGATCATGGATTCCCCTAATTTTATTAATTTTAAAATTGGAATTAGTAATAACCTCAACCCAACCCGATGAAATTTTCATTTAACAGGGATATATTCATATTATAAAGACTTTTGGAACAACTGCATGGTATAAAAGGCTAATAAAATATGAATTGATTTAAAAATAAATTATGGGGGTCGGGGATTCGCTAATTGGATGAATAATTGGAACTTTTGGTGTCGTGGATTCCCCCAAGTAATGTATAATTGGAATTCCATGATGATATAACCTTTCATGAATAATTCATATTGCCTAAAGGTAATAATGAATCTTCAGTTTAATGGAATGGAAATGTGTAAATAATTTTTTAATAAGGATTAATGGGGGTTATATAGATTTCTGTGAAGGTGTAAGTCCTAAGAAGGATGAATAATGGAAACCACATTTGACATCGTGGGGTTTTCGGTGACCATAAGCATAGTTCATACTTTTCATATATATTTTGGATGGTTGGAGCCTTGTGGCTCTGTCCCTTTCTTAGAGGCTTTTGTGGATAATAAAGTGTGTATGGTTTATGTTATGGATTCTTAGATCCCTCTCAATATTGATTTATCTATATTATTATATGTTTGGAAATCACCTCCATTTTTTATATGTTTGGAATTCATCTGTTGCTAGTTATATTATGTTCTTATTCGATAAGCTAATGGGGGTAGTCCTTGGTGGACTTGTGATATCCATCACTACTAAGCCCTGGTTTAGGTCATGAAAAGTTTGGTATCAGAGCCTAGGTTCATCATTATTAGATGTCCATAAAGTTTTGTCCAGTAGATTTTCTTTTATGAGAGTGTAGCACGCCACACCTATAGGTGAGGCTACAAGGAATTTAGGCATATTTTTCTTTATTGTATTCTATTTTTTGTCTCTATTGTCTAGGATATTAAATCTCCTCTAATTTTATTTGTTTGCATTTTAGATCACGCCTCCCTAAAGATTTGATGCTTATGATAAATACTCTATCCCACCAGAGGGTAATATGGATAGAACTCATTCTACTAAAGGAGTACAGACCCGGTTTAGGTACCCTACTCATAATTTTCTATGTGGAGTTCCACTAATTCCAACTAATCCTCCTCGTGCTTCTTGGTTTAATTCTACTTATGCCCCAATGCCTCAGGGTAATATGTATAACATTGAGTTTGACAAATTAATTCATCTGCTTACTCAGTTACTGGCATCCCGATCTTTCTAGTTTGTGTGTGTTAGTTTTATTACTCCTTTTGAGGTCACTAGAGTTGGCCAGTTTATAAGGTTGAGCCTTCTGACCTTTAAAGTCTCTAAGGTTGAGGATGATTCTTAAGGTTCTGTGGATAAGATGGCAAAGATAATTAAGGTGATGCGTGTCACAAACTTATGCAGTGTGGAATTTGATGCATATTAGCAGAAGGATATGACATATTAGTGATATGAGGAGTGGGGGGCAGTGGAGATAGGATGATGTTGAGTTAGCTGATTGGGATAAGTTTTTGAGTGCTTTTCTTTATTATTTCATTCCTTAGGAGTTGAAATAGGCTAAAGCTAAGAGATTTTTAAACCTGATGTAGGAAAGGATAACTGTGAAGGGGTATTATTTAAAAATCTATCATTGTTTTATCATTCTCAAGAGATTGTATCTAGTATGAGAGAAATAATGAGGAAATTTGCTTCAAGTTTATCTCAGGACTTGTTTATGGAATGTAAGGTTTTTATGCTGAACAATTTTATGGACATCTTTAGGTGGGTTGTTTTTATGCAATAAATTGAGGATGAGAATAAGAAATAAGTAGAAATAGGAAAGAGGTAGAATAAAAAGTTTAGATATTTAGGGTAGGTTGAAGGCTAGTAGAACAGTAGTAGAGATGGTCAGCAGTGGGGAAAGAAAAAGACTTAGGGAAACTTGAGTTCATATTCTATGGTTAGTGCTCCATATCCTAAGTCATCTGGTGACCATTATTTTTAGACAAATAGTAGGTTTAAGGCTCAAGGTTCCCTATCTCAGGTAAGTTTAGTCAACCCCACCCTATCCTTCTTGTGGAGGTTATGCCTTGTTGCATTATGGTTATTGTGATTAAGGGAAGCATCAATGTTTCAAATATGGCCGGCTTAGTCATATCCAATGGAACTATCATTTAGGTAATGTTGCTACTGGAGATAATAAGGTTCTAGTATATACTTCTTCAACTTTTACACCAAAAGGTGCTACTTTTGGTACCAACTTAGGTCAAAATTGAGCCTATTGTTTTTAAACATGTAATGAATTTGATGTATCTCTTGATGTCATTACTAATATGTTGAAACTTCTCTCTTATGATGTATATTATTTGCTTAATTTGGGTTCTACCCATTTTTATGTGGTTATTCATTTTGGTTTTGGTCCCAAGAGTATTTTTTAGCGTTTTTTTGTATCTACCTTGGTTGGTGATTCAATTATAGAAAGAAAAGTCTCTATCAGTTGGGTGTTATCTATCTTTGGTAGGGTGATGTTGGTGAATCTGATAGAGTTAAATATGGTAGACTTTGATGTAATCATAGAGATGGATTGGCTATATTTGTCTTATTCTTTCTTAGATTGCCACTCTTGAAAGGTTAGTTTTTAATTCTCAAATGAATGGGTGATTGAGTTGGACGGAAGTTCTCTAGTACCTAATAGAAGGTTTATTTTTTATCTTAGAGCCCGCAAGTTAATTTCCAAGGGGTGTCTATAACATCTAGTCCGAGTTATGGATTTTGGTTTTGAAAATCCTTCCTTGCAATCTGTGCTTCTGGTTAACAAATTTCTTTAAGTTTTTCCCAATGATCTTCTTAATATTCTCCCAATAGAGAAATAGACTTTAGGAATGATCTTCGATTGGATACGTGTCCTATGTTTATCCCTCTAAATATAACGGCTTCGAATTAGTTAAAAAAACTTAAGGAGCAGCTAAAAGATATTCTTTATAAGGGTTTCATCCATCCTAGTATATCCCCATGGGGTGCTCCCATGCTTTTTGTGTGTAAGAAGTATGGTTTCCTTTGATTTGTATCGATTATTGACATCTAAATAAGGTGACATTGAAGAATAAGTATCCTCTTTCTAGGATAGATGATCTCTTTAACAAACTTCAGGGTGCTAGATGATTCTTTAAGATTGATCTTTGGTCAAGCTATCATTAATTGAAGATTAGCGAGAGGAATATCCCTAATACTGGCTTTCAAATCGAATCTGGTCATTGTTAATTTCTGGTAATGTCATTCTGGCTGACTAATGTTTCGAATGTGTTAATAAATATCATGAACCAGGTATTTAGGTAATTTTGGGATTTGTTTATGATTGTGTTTATTGATTATATCTTGGTGTATTTTATGAAGAGGAGGATCATGCCAATCACCGCTGAGTTGTGTTGCAGACTCCTAATGATCAAAATTTATATGCCAAGTATTTGAAGTGTGAGTTTTGGTTGAATGTTATGACCTTTTTGGGCCATTTTATGTAATACGCCGTAGTTGGTTGAATGTTATGACCTTTTTTAGGTCATTTAGATAAACAGGTATGTTGGTGAAGAAGAGAGTAAGTATATGCTGATAATTATTGAAGATAGAGAAATTTGAGGATGGTACATATTTGAAGCTAGTATAGTCCAAATATAATTTATTCATGTGATTTGAGCATTTAGGAGTAGACCATTAGAGTAAAGATATTATGACTAGTCTTAGGATATGGAATAGACCTGTAAGCTTAGAATGATGGCTTAAATCTAATGGGGAGATGTTATGATAATGAATCAAATCATGTTTTGAGAAGTAGATTATGATGTATGTCGATAAGAACTAAGATCATATAGTAATCTGATCTTATTCTAGCTTATTTCTTTCCTTAGATTTTAGTCATTATGACTCCCTACCGATGTCTTACGCGATCGAGCCACATCTTTGACCAATGATTATACACTTCATGCATATTCATGGTCCTTCTAAGCTCCTAACACAAGAAGAAGCAGTTTAAGTCTTACGTTACGTCTTATGTTAAATATCTTTTTATAAGTATGAACTATGTTTCAGAGTGTGCTTGGTTTTTAGAACTCATGGTACACCCTTAATGACTATGAATGATGGCACACATGTGCTCAGTTTAGATCTCTTTAATGAATTCATGCCTTTGATACCCTATTCCTCAAGAATTAGATAAGTGTCAAAGTTATGTATAGTATTATTTTATGCTTCAGGTCCTCATGTTCTAGACCTTCAGTGATCATTCCTTATGTGAAGATAGTGGTGATGGTAATGGATGAACAATGGTATAGACGGGTGATAGTAAATATTCCTTATTAGGGAAAGATATTTGTATTTTTATTGTATCTAAGGCTATAAGTGTGAAGAAATATTAAGGAAAAATTTTCAGTACAGGTCATAGTTGAAAATTCTAGGTGTGTATTCTTAAGGATAGTGCATGAAAACTTTTATTGATAGAGGTATTAGAGAATATGGGAAAATTCCTAGGAGAGTTGGTTTCCTAGGAGTTCATATGTGGTTATGATAGGCTTAAATGTCAAGTTGGTATATATGTGAAAGAATGCATTGTTCGTTAGTAAATTCCTAGTAAGAGGTTGCAGTTAGTTGTTGAAGTGGTAAGGAGTATTATTCTTGAGATGAGAGCTCTGAAAACACATAGTATATGCATATATGGTTTAGACTAGTACTATGGTGTCTGTGTGGTATCTTGTGAGTTTGAGTATGCTTGAACATGGTGAGAGAATTTAGTTTAGCCTATAATTAGTAGATGGAGTTATCAGTGCCCATATGAAGAGGATAAGTAGAGTCAAATGAAGGGCAATACTTGGGAGGAAAATCATAACTGAGGAGTATTGCCTAAGACATAGTATCCCTATTATAACATTTATTCTATATGTAAATATCCTATGTTACAGATTTGTATCAGTATTGCGATTCCTTACTCAAATTCTATATATAGATCATGCCTAAAATTCTTTCCCCATTGTAATACCCCACAAGCTTGTAGAAAAGTTTTCAATTATCCGTCACATATTTTGTATCACCCTTAAAATTTTGAGAATTTTACTTTTGGACATTTCGTGTTTGAAATATTATTTTTTGACTTAAAATATGTTTAGGTATGTTAATAAGGTCTATTTTTTGGATTTTGAGGCAGTTAGCCTCTATGATAACATTGTGTCATAGAGGTTACTCTTCATGATAAGCGCCGTGAACGAAGGTTATCCTGTGTTATAGGCAACGCCGAGATGTAAAACTTCATCTAGCATTAATTTTCTCACATGAGGTGCGGATCTTTAGGTCTTTTGCCCCTTGTATGACCTTAGTCTCATTGTCTCATGATTCGTGCTAGCATAATCTACTTAGTTATGCCATGAAGCCCCTTTTATTTTGTTCCTAAACGTGTTTTGTTGAGGGATATTTACAAATGTGGAGTTACATACTTTATTCCATATTTCTAATGTTTCCATAAGTTTCTACCCATCATTTGAGGATGAATGAATCCGAGGGGAAGACAATATAACACCCTACTTTTTTAAGCTAGAATTTGAATTATCTACATGTATTTACTAAAAACCTATTATTCCTATGAAAATATAAGTTTCAATATCATGATCATAGTTTGAAATGTTATTTTGAGGTAAAAATGTTCATAGGAAACACTAGAGCAAAGTTGAGTTAAGAGGTTTTGGTTCAACCAAATTTTGGTATTAGATCCTACAAGGGTAAACTTTGAACGTGTAGAACTTCTGAAATATACAGAATTTTTATCTCAAAACCTAGAAAATTATAGATAAATGTGTCCTCTTTCCAACACATCAAATTTCTCCTTAATTTAATAGCCAGGCAAAAAGTTATGAGCATTTTCGTGAGGAACCAGTGAGGGTGAATGATTTTAGCATGGCACAGACCTTGTGCTCCCCGTTTTCCATCGTGGAATGGACCTTGTGCTCCACAATTTCCTCTGTGGCATGGACCATGTTAAGAAATGCTAAAACCTATGTTTCTCTTGAGTAATTCAAGGGTAAGCAAGTCATTTACATACTAAACTATCCTATAACTGATAGTAACATGAATTGATCATCCAATAACCCTAAACCACACCAAATATATGATCCCGTTCCCCTGCCACTCTCAACTACAAGAAAAAAGGGTTTCTTCCAAGAATTTACTCCCACCCCCAAGGTTTCAAATCCAAATTTCTTATAAGGAATCAAGAAATCCTATTATGTAGGGTTTGGGTAAGGATAAACTTTAATCCTTGAACAAAAAAATTGATTTTTTAAGGTTTAATTAATGTCATTTAAATTAGGGTTCATGTCCAAATTTACATGTTTTAGAATTTACGATATTATTATGTGATTTGAAGTTTGTTTACACAAGAAATTACTTTTATTCATGTTTTGACGTACATGATTTTTATTATGACATGATTTTCATTATCTTGACATGAAGTTTGATGAATTGATGAAAGATTCTAATTTAAGACTTGATCATCATATTTTGATATAAAGTTTCTATGGCATGGTGCATGAATTTCAATATTTAAGAACAAGTTGTTGAGTACAACAAGTATACGCTTATAAGTTCATTTTACAACTTATGATCTCAGTTAAGATTCAAAATCCACAATTTCACCCCATAGATATGATTTAAGTAAAGAGAAGCATAATTGGATTTTAGTTTATAAACCCTTATTCTATTAGAAGGTGGATTTCCTAAGTATGAGCATGTAAGTATATGCTTGGGAGTAGTATTTAGTACCTAGAGGAGAATGTGGGTTAGCACATTCTATTCTCAGAAACTACGTGCCCCCATAGGTTTATGGGCCCCTCAAGAGAATGTCCCCTCTGTTCCCAATATGGATGAAGTGTAGTGATCACTCTAAGTTAAGGTTCTTTTTTGATGGAAAGGGTAGAACAACGCTCCCAAATGTGCGTAAAACATTGTCTACAATAGCTTATATGGTTTATATCAGTTATAATAATCTCCCACAGAGAAAATAAAAGAAAGTATTTTAGAAACTAAGTGTAATGACTCACTAATCTTATCAGATTATGTTTTATTATTCATGTTTTATGATATTTCGCATTTCAAGTTTATTCATGATCAGTGTGAGTCCTATTACACCTAGTACGTATGTTTTGAAAGTATACACATTCTTTATTTTACCTATGCATTCACCCCCATATAATAAGTACATTCGATAAGTACTGACCACATATATGCATTTGTAGCTACATTCCTTCATTATGTAGATGCCAGATGTAGTCCACACAATAGGGTTAGATTGTTTGTAGCTTCCACTCAGTAGGTGATGAATTCTTTTAACATGAGGACTAAAGTCAGTTGTAGTTCTTTTATTGATATTTCTTATTTGTATGTATTAATTTGATATAGTTGGAGGCATGTCCCAGCTACCTATAGTCAGTATTAATAGAGGCTTCATAGATAGTCAATTAGAGTCATTATATGTAATTCAAGTTCCTTCTTTAAAATTTTCATGTTGTAAACTTTTATAGTGTCATATTTATTAGGATTTTCTCTTGATTATGCTTTCGGTTAGAAAATTTAGCTTTTTATACTTTTTAAATTAGTTTCCCAAGTAATATGCCAATACATTGGTTAGCATGGGATAACTTGTTGCTTTAAGCACTATGTAACATCTAGGGGGTAGTCTCGAAATGTTACAGGTTTTTGATCTTATCATGATGCACATAAAGGACGATTTGCATCAGCAGAATATTATGTCTTTATATATTGAGGGTGATGGTAGCTTGAGGTACCAAGGTAGATTGTGTGTTTCAGATGTTGATAGGCTGCAAAAAAGGATTTTGGCCAAGGATCATGAGTTGAGATATACAGTTTATCCAGGTTCTACAAAGATGTGTCATCACTGAAAGGATATTTATGAACAACATGAAGAGAGATATCACAAGTTTTGTGGTAAATGTGTGGTTTGTCTGTTAGTGAATGTTGAGTGATGTGTGAGCTAATGCTAACACATTTGAGTCTTTCAACTATGAATAATTGTGAAGTCTTAAGCAACTTTTGTCGTTTTTGATTTCTTTACGTTTGATTTTGCAGTAGAAGCAAAAATGATAGAGAACTAACAAATGGAAACAAATGAGCTGAAATCTAAAGTAAATAAAGGCAAAGTATGGCTGACGACATTTTTGATAAGTCGTCAGCCCTATGATAAGCTATCAGCTTCATCGTCAGCCATAGACAAAGAATTGGCCTAAGTTGAAAGCTGTGATGACATTTTGTGATCGGTCATCAAGGAGCAGATAAGTGGTCAAGAATGCCATTAGCCTAAGGCCGCACATGAGAATTGAAGATAATACTTGACGACATTTATGATAAGTCATCAATGAGATGATAGGGTGTTACAATCTTTTGTCAGCATTAGGCATCAAGTGTCCATGGCAAAGACGAAGCTGACGACATTTGTGATTAGTCGTCAGCCTCCTGATAGGCTATCATAAATGGCGTCACCTAATCTGAAGAATTTATGAATTTTATTATTTTGTTTCCATAATTAGGGTGAACTATTTAAAGCCTTGTTTAGGGTTTTCTTAGTGTTCCAAACCTTGAGTTTTGAGACACGTTACTTTTATATTTTCTCTCTCTAACTTCTTGGCTTGTAAAGGCAATTATTCTGAAGATAATTTAATCATTATTTTGGGATTTTCTGTTGTGATCTAATCTGAGATTCAATAGTAATTATTCATCCTGTGGTAAGTTTATCTTTCAAAGCATGAATTCATCTATTTGTTTCGATTATTACGTCATGAGCAACTAAATTCCTTTAACCTGAATTATGGGATCTAGGGGTAGGTCCTGATAAGGTGCTGAGTGTTCAAGATTTGAAAGGTGGTAGGACTCCTTGATAATTCTAATGTTTAAATTATTTTCTATTGGTTGCAAATAATAGATAACACCTGCTTTGATTTTCTTGAGAAATAAATCAAATATAGTGGGAAGTGAATTATCAACTGGGATGTGGAAATACTAAACTTTAGTTTAATAATCAACGGTGTAACAAGGTTTGTTAACCAAAGGTAAAATCTAGGCAGTGAATATAAATTTCCTAAGTCTGAGAGGATTAGGTAATTAAATGCTTAAGTAGGCCGAGAGACATTTAACCATAACTTTGATAAAGATAACTTGTTGTCCTACCTACTGTGAGAGTCTTGAACCAGTAGTAGCATCTGTCAAGTACCAATATCCGTAGTGAACATAATTGTGGTTTTTCATAAACTCTTGATTACGAACACTGATTAAAGTGATTAACAATTACTTGTTCAACTAAAAACCCCATTTCAGGAAACATCAACTATCAGTTGATTAAATTGCAAACGACTTAAGTTCACACCATATTCCCTGTGGGATTTGAGCCCAACCTAGTTGGGTTTCATATTGACAATGATCTCTTACATTCTCATTGAGTGGTGTAGTTTGAGCGTTATCAAAAGTGGAGCCGTTGCTGGGGAATACAGTTGAAAACTGAAGTTTGTGCGTGCTAATTGACTGTTTGTCACTTTTCCTAGTTTTACATTTGTTTGTTGTTTTTGTTTATTTGTAAGATCTTTATAGTGTATGATAAGAACCAGAAGTTTTGGAGAACCGTTATTACTACCTAATCCGGAACTGCAACAAATTGGAAGAATCGAAGAACAGTAAGAGGCTGATAAATTAGCAGCCTTAGTTAGAGCTTAGGTGAATGTGCAAAATGTCGAGCAAAAAGCACGATATCCAAATCTAGAGGATGAAGATTTGGGAGATGACGAGTTGCTTTGGTAGCCTAAGGCATACAAAGTAAATAGCTGCACTAGTATGACGTAATATTTATAGGAATCATCCGTTTTGAGAAAGGCAAGAGTACCAGCTGGTCCAATATAATCTTTATGATGATGATGATGGAATGGACGAAATAGGTGCAATGGGTTCAATTATTCCTCCACTGTTGGCACCTGGGGAAAAATTCAACATTACGAGTACTATGATTCAACTCCTAAATCTGAAGGGATTGCTTGGTGGCCTTCCTGGGGATGAACCGAACTTCCATCAGGTGAATTTTTTCACCATCTACAAATCTTTTGATAACCCTGGAGTGGGACAGAATGCTATTTGGTCGACATTGATTTCATTGTCTCTGTCTGGAAAGGCAACATTATGGCTAAATAAGCTGACACCCAATTCTATAAGTAACTGGAGGCAGTTGAAAGGAGCTTTCCTTGAAAGGTTCTTTCTACCTTCCAGGAGGGTACAGTTGAGAGATGACATCAGCAACTTTAGGCAGCTCCTGACTGAAGCCTTGCATAAAACCTGGGAAAGATTCAAGAAGAAGATGACATAGTGTCCAAACCACAACATGACAGTTATATATTTGATGGAGACTTTGTATGGGGCTCTTAACTCTGTTAAAAAGCCAATTGTAGAAAATGCTACTGGTGGTTCGTTTGTTGATATTACATTCCCAGAGGATTCAGAAATGCTGGACATAATTACCAAAAAGAGGAAGGAATGGCATACCAGAGACTCTGTGGTGGCTAGCACCACTTCTTCTATAGGTATTACTGTAGAACAATGCAAAAGAGAAGATGAGCGTGACCAAGACAAGGATCACTTTAAAATACAGATAAAATTACTAACCAAGCACTTTCTATCAGGCAAGATTTAAAAGGTGAAAGCCATGGGATCTTAGGATAGAAGTGAGGCTGATACAGATAAAAAAGCAAACTATATTAATAATTAGGGGGGTTTTTGAGACAATAGCCAAGGGAATCAAGGTCAGACCTACTATGTTCCTCCTGGAAATCATGAGACTGCTACAACACGTTCAAAAAAGATTTCCATAGAGGACATGATGGCTAAGTTATTGAAGAGAGTGGAGGCTACCAACTCTGGTGTGACCACCATGAAGACCGATCTGATATCCATCACTTATTTGATGCACTCACACTCTACCATAATCACATAGTTAGAGCAGAGGGTAAGCCAACTCTCCATATCATTCAACCAGAGAAAGAGCAGAATGTTAAAAAGTGATATGGTCGAAAATCTATGGAATGATGAATCATGCATGGCTATTACCACTAGAAGTGGTAAGATATTACCTGGCCCTTCCTGGGCAAACTTATAGTTGATGATGTAGTTGATGTTGAACCGAACGAAAGTGGTCTAGTAGAGTCTGAGAAGCTGGATAATTCTGATGATTCTCCAAACAAAGACAAAGAGAAGGAGAAAGAGGTAGTGCTGAAAACTATCCCAAGACCACCACCTATATTTCCTCAGCGGTTGAAGAAATGGTTAATGATGCAAAATTCAATAAATTTATGGCAATGCTTAAGTAATTAACAATAAATGTTCCTTTCGTGGAGGCTCTCAAAAAAATGCCAGGATATACTAAATTCATGAAGGACCTTGTGACTAAGAAAAGAGTAGTGAGCTACGAATTGGAGGATAATATCCATCATTGTAGCGCTATTTCTATAAAGATCTTGGTGCAGAAGAAGCCATACCAAGCGCATTCACTATTCCCTATACAATTGGGACTATAAAATTTACCAAGGCATTATGTGATATGGGAGAAAGCATTATTTTGATACCGCTGGCTGTATATAGAAAGTTAGGTCTGGGAAATCCCATTCCTACCAATATGCGAATAGTATTGACGGATAGGTCAGTACAACAACCTGTTGGCATTTTGTATGATGTGTTGGTGAAGGTAGGAAGCTTCATATTCCATACAAATTTCATTATTCTAGATTGCAAGGTGGACTTTGAGGTGCCCATAATCTTGGCCTGACCTTTTCTCGCAATTGGAGGTGTATTGATTGATTTGTGATTGAATAAGCTCTTATTCAGGACGAATGATAAAATGGTATGATTTGATGTGTGCAAATCGATGAAGAAGTAGAAAGAAATGAGTGTGTTATCAATAGTTGATGTGGATTATAATGAAGAATAGAAGGTGTCAAGAGAGTAGCAACCTGTTACTGAGCCTTTAGCCGCAGTTCTGATGAACTTCCATCGTTAAGGCATTGAGGAGTATGGAGAGACTATTTGTTCCTTGTCAGTAATGGGTTCATATCCTTAAGCTACTAAAAAGCAAGACCATGACCTAGCTAATCGACCAACACCACCAGACAAACTATCCATTAAGGATCCATCGGTGTTGGAATTAAAAAAACTGCCTGGGCACTTACGGTACATGTTTTTAGGCAACAAAAACATGGTACCTATTATTATTACTACTGATCTAGGTGAGCAATAGGTAAACACACGTATTTTAGTAATTTATAAGAATAAGATATATAGAGTATGTACCATTACGGATATTATTAACATTCCCCCTGGCATCTGAATACATAAAATACAACTTGAAGATGATTATATTCCAACCATGGAGCATCATCACCATCTTAAGCCACCAATGCAAGAGGTGGTTTAGAAGGAGATTATTAAGTGGTAGGATACGAGTGTGGTTTACTTGATTGCTAATAGAAAATAGGTGAGCCCAGTTCAATGCATGCCCAAAAAGAGGGGCATGACTGTGGTTGTAAATGAAAGGAATCGGTTGATTCCAATTAGGCTTATGACTAGGTGGAGAGTTTTCATGAACTACTGCAAGCTAAATTCATGGACTCTGAAAGACCATTTCCCAATGAACTTTATGGACCAAATGGTTGATCGATTGGCTGGAAGGGGATGGTATTGCTTCTTGGATAGATATTCTAGATACAACCAAATCTGTATTACTACTGAAGATCAGGAGAATATGATATTCATATATCCATATGGAACCTTTGTATTTAAGAGGATATCATTTAGACTATGAAATGTACCCACCGCTTTTCGATGGTGCATGATGACTATCTTCTTAAATATGTTGGAGGACACCATAGAGGTATTCATGGATGATTTCTATGTGATGGGAGATTTATTTAAGGTGTGCTTGGAAAACATGAGCATAGTCTTACAACGATGTGTTGTATTCAATTTGGTGCTAAACTGGTAAAAATGCCATTTTATGGTAAATGAGGGCATCATTCTCGGCCACAAAAATTTAGAAAAAGGGATAGAAGTTGATCGAGCCAAGGTTGAACTTATTGAGAAACTACCACCTCTCATTTCATCGATGGGAGTATGTAGTTTTATTGGATATGCTGTATTTTATCGGAGGTTTAGAAAAGACTTCTCGAAGGTTGCAAATCCACTTTGCAAACTTTTAAAGAAAGAACTAAATTTTTTCTTTAATGATGATTGCTTGAAGACATTTGAATACCTTAAAAAAAAAAGGTTGAGGCTACTATTATTGTTGCACCAAAATGGTTAAAACCGTTTGAGATCATGTGTGATACAAGCGGTGTTGCCCTTGGATCTTTATTGGGACAAAATAAGGACAAACTATTTCATCCAATATATTATGCCAGGAAAGCACTGAATGGAGCACAAAAGAACTACACCATTACTGAGCAGGAGCTTCTGGCTGTACTGTAGGGTTTTGAGAAATTTATGGCTTATCTGCTTAGGACAAAGGTCGTGGTCTACACTGACCAAAAGCCTTGACATATTTGATAGCTAAGAAGGGTGCAAAGCAAAGGCTGGTTAGATGGGTGTTGTTGCTACAAGAATTTGACTTTGAAGTCAAGGATTGGAACGGTTGTGAAAACCAGGTGGCAGATCATCTGCCTAGAATTGTAGGTGAGAGAGCAAGTAGTAATGAAATGGAGATAAATAATGTATTTCCTGATGAGGAGATATTAGCTATTGCATAGGAGAAATTGCCTTGGTATGCTGATTTCACAAATTATGTTGCGAGTGAAGTTATTCTAGAAAATATCTCTTTACATCAAAGGAAAAAATTCTTGCATGATGTGACACATTACTTCTGGGATGAGTCGTATCTTTTTCGGTGATGTGCTGATAACATTATAAGGATATGTGTGCTAGAGGTGGATGTATTGCGCATATTGGAGGCATGTCATGCTTCCCAATTTGGAGGCCACCATGCAAGTGACCGAATAGCTAGGAAGGTGTTGTAGAGAGGCTACTATTGGCCAACATTATTCATGGTTGCCCACAAGTTTGTGCTGAAATGCAACCAATGTCAGAGGCAGAGGTCAATCTACAAAAGACCTGAGATGTCTTTGACTAAAATGCTTGAACAAGAATTGTTTGATGTCTGGGGAATCAGTCTCATGGAACATTTTGTAAGCTCGTACAGGATGAAGTATATTTTAGTTTCTGTTGACTATGTCTTGAAATGGGTTGAAGTTGTTGCCTTGTCCAATAATGAAGGAAAAGGGGTTGTTGCTTTTCTCAAAAAGAATATCTTCTCTCACTTTAGTGTACCACGTACTATTATAAGCGATGGAGGATCTCATTTTGGCAATAAAGTATTTCAAGCAGTGTTAGTAAAATGTGGGGTGAGATAGTATAGAGTATCTACTCCATATCACACACAAACTAGAGGACAAGTGGAGATGTCAAATCGAGAGATTAAAGCTATCCTAGCCAAAATGGTGAATGCTAGTCGGAAAGACTGGTCTTGAAAGCTTGATGATGCCTTGTGGGCAAATTGGACTGCTTTTAAGACACCCATTGGAATGTCACCATTTTAGTTGTTCTATGGAAAAACTTGCCACTTACCAATAGAGCTGGAGCACAAAAACTTATGGGCACTCAAAAGGCTGAATTTGAGTAGGAAGAAGGCAAGAGAAATGAGACTGGGATAGCTAAATTAGAATGGATGAATTTTGTCTCAAGGACGATGAACGAGTAGACCTATATAATGAAAAGATGAAAAAATACAATGATTTAAGGATAAAGAAATAAGACTTCTAAAAGGGTAATTGGTTCTCCTGTTCAATTCCAGACTCAAATTGTTCCCAGGTAAGCTTAAATCAAAGTGGTCAGGTCCTTTTAGAGTTATTCAAGTCTACTTATCTGGAGTGGTAGAACTTGACAATCAATATGACATACCTTAAAGGTAAATGGGCAACGAGTCAAACTTTATATTGGTCCAAAATAATCAATGAAAAGTGTCGCTACTATCTGTCTCGATAAATTCTAAAGTAATCGAGATACCTGAGTTGTTCCATGATATTAAATCAGGTGCTGCATGGGAGGAAACCTATGACCCTCAAAATTGATCTATTCAAGGTATACTCTAACCCTTAGTTTAGATTTTCTTTGATTTTGAGTTGAGGGTGTAGGGTAAAGTTGTTATTGTAAAATTTTATAGTCAACTAGGAGAAATACTTTTACTTCAGGCAGTTGAATTGTTCTTTTTATTTTTATACAACTTTTCAAGTGGTCTACTACTTTGAACTGAGTAATTAGCATTTAAGTGTGACCATCGTGCATCTTTGTATTGAATTAGTTCTACTAACATAATAATGATTGCTAGATAGTTGCATGAACTGAATGAGTAGTCAAGTGCGATATACCTATGCACCAAGTGTGTATGTGAGAGAGTTTACTCAGTTCGCTCTGTAAGTTGAAGCTAGAACTTGCCCAGTTTGTCTTACCTAGGTTGAAGGATAGGGGTTGGGAAAGGATCATAGGTTATTTTAATATTAGCTCACTTTAGCCTAAATAACCTTCCTATGTGTATCATATCCCTTGATCCCTGCTTTTGAGCCTAATTATCCTATTTCTTTGTATGACACCTGTCACTTTCTCATTTAGATCATAATGAACCTGTTTTGGTCCTGGTCCACCTTGAAAACTTTGCACCTTGTCTTAGGCAAATGGCCCAATTTGAGGGTGGTTATTATAGAGGTGCATGATATAGAATGAGTATAAAGAAAGGTAGCATAAAAGAAAAGAATAAAAAGCTGGGTGCAGAAGAAAAGATCAAGAAAAAGAAAAATTGTGAAAAAGAATAAGTAATTGAGAAAAGACTGCACCAATCCTAAATAATTGTGATCAAGAAAAGAGAAGAGTGCAAAAGGCTAATGACTGAAACCCCAAAATGGTAGTGTAGTGTCAAGGAGGCTTAGTCACTTTAAGTACCATCGAGTATAATACCAGCCCCTAGCCTACATTACCAGCCTAAGATAAGTTCTATAGTTATCCTAGTTGACCTATATGAAGATCTGGGTAATGAAAATAAGGGCAAGCCTATGGTACTTGGCATACACTGATTGGAACTTCATTCTGAGAGTGAATGTTTTGATTGTCCCCATGGTTACATATATAATTCCTTATATAAGATGAGGGGAATTTCTTTGCTACGAGTGAACACTGGTTACATTGCTAGTTACTAACTAGTTCGGGTAGTGTAATACTAGTCTATGCATGGTTGTTATAGTTGAATTTATGCCATTTCTTGATTCCTATGTGTTTCATTGGTGTTATTCATTTTACATAAATCGACTGACTTTGGAGATAGTGAAAGTATTTTAAGATGATATGGAAGATTGACTGCCAAATATGCTTTGTATTCTCTTAGTTGTGCTGAGTTGCTTGAGGACAAGCAATTGTTTTAAGTTGAGGGTATTGATGTGTGAGCTAATGCTAAAACATTTAAGGCTTTTAACTAAGAATAATTGCTAAGTCTTAAGCAACTTTTGTCATTTTTTATTGCTTTATGTTTGATTTTGCAGTAAAAGCTAATATGCTTGAGAACCAACAAGAATGGAAAAAATGAGCTGAAATCTGAAGTAAATAGAGGCAAGGTATGGCTGACAACATTTTTTATAAGTCATCAGCCCTTTGATAAGCTATCAGATTCATCGTCAACCATAGATAGAGAATTGGCCTAAGTTTAAAGCTGTGACAACATTTTGTGGTAGGTTATCAAGAGCTGATAAACCATCAAGGATACCATCAGCCTAAGATAGCATATGAGAACTGACGCAGAAACTTGACGACATTTGTGATAAGTCATCAATGAGATAATAGGGTGTCACCGTTTATCGTTAGCTTTAGGTAGCAAGTGTGCAAAGCAAAGAGGAAACTAACAACATTTGTGATAAGTCGCCAGCATCCTGATAGGCTATCACAAATGGCGTCACCTAGTTGAAAGAATTTCTAAATTTTATTATTTTATTTCCATAATTAGGGTGAACTATTTAAAACCTTATTTAGGGTTTTCTTAAGAGTTCCAAACCTTGAGTTTTGAGACACGTTACTTTGATATTTTCTGTCTAACTTCTTGGCTTGAAAAATAATTATTTTAAAGAGAATTTAATGAATATTTTGGGATTTTATGTTGTGATATAATCTGAGATTCACTAGTTATTATTCATCTTGTGGTAAGTTTATCTTTCAAAGCATGAATTCATCTAGTTGCTTCAATTATCACATCATGAGCAGCTAAATTCCTTTAACCTGAATTATGGGATCTAGGTTTAGGTCGTGATAAGGTGCTGATTGTTTAAGATTCGAAAGGTGGTAGGACTCCTTGATAATTTTGATGTTTTAATTATTGTCTATTGGTTGCAAATGATAGATAACACCTGCTTTTATTTTCTTGAGAAAGAAATCAAATATAGTGGACAGTGAATTTTCAACAGGGACTTGGAAATACTAAACTTTCATTTAAGAATTAGAGTTGTAACAAGGTTGGTTAACCTGAGGTAGAATCTGGGCAGTAAATATAAATTCCTTAAGTATAAGAGTAGTAGGTATTTAAATTCTTAAATAGGTTGAGAGACATTTATGGATAACTTCGATTAAGATAACTTGTTGTCTTACCTACCGTGAGAATCTTGAACCACTCGTAGCATCTTGAACCACTTGAGGCCCGATGGCATGTCTCAAGAGGTTGAGTTGACTACGTAGAATGGGAGATAATCAACATAGATTTTTTATGGGTCTTCTTTGGTCTCTAAATAAGTATGATTTTATTTGGGTCATCATGAATAGGATGACTAAGTCTGCTCATTTTTTACCTATGAGGACTATTTATTATGCATAGGATTATGCGAAGTAGTTTATTTAGGATATTGTCAATTTCCATAGTCCTCTAGTTTCTATTATTTTGGATCGAGGTACGCAGTTTTCTTCTCATTCGTAGCATTTTTTGTAAAGGTTTGGGTACACGGGTGAACCTTAGCATTGTTTTCCACTCACATACGGATGGACAAGTGGAGTGCACAATTCAGAATTTTGAGAATCTGCTAAGGTCTTGTGTAATTTATTTTGGAGGTATTTGGGTTGACTAGTTATCTCTCATCGAGTTTGCTTATAATAATAGTTATCACTAGAGTAATTAGATGGCTCCATTTGAGGCTCTATATGGTAGGATGTGTAGATCTCCCATTGGTTAGTTTGAGAAAGGTGAGACTCCATTGTTCGGTCCAGACTTGATTCACCAAGAAAGTTCTATGGAGATATGAGGCGAATGGAGTTGGACTTTGATGTGAGTGATTAGGTATTTCTGAAGGTATCTCCTATGAAGGGAGTGATGCAATTTGGGAATAATGGGAAGCTTAGTACCCATTATGTGGGTCCGTACTTGATTTTGAAAAGAGTGGGAAACATCACTTATGAATTAGATTTTCCTTCGAGCTTGGGTTCTATTTGTCAAGTTTTCCATGTATCAATGTTGAAGAAGTGTGTAGGTAATCCTTCTTTGGATGTGCCTATGGAGAGTATTGGTACTCTTAATTCCTTATCTTAGTAGGAAGTTCCTATTGAGATTTTAGATAGTCAAGTCTATCGCTTGAGGAATAAAGATGTGGATTTGGTGAAAGTCCTTTGGAGGAACCATAGCATAGAAGAAGCTACTTGGGAAGTTGCGGAGGACATGAAGTCCAAATATCTGTTCTTTTTCCTCATGTTGGATAATCGTGCATAAGGCACGAATTTTTCTACTCTTTTGTTTACTGACTTTTTTCAAGGTTTTGTAATTGTATTCCTGTCATTCATTCGCAATAATGGATGCCTTGACTTTTTATTCTGGGATGAATGATCCTACAGGAGTAATGTAACACCCAAATTTTGGCCTCTAAAATTTATGAATTTAGAGATCACTACCCAGGACACGATTCACCTAATGAATCACAAATTCTCATTACAAGTCGTGGGGCTCAAGTCGTAGGCAAACCAATAAATTGGCAAAAAATTCTACTAATGTCAATAATGGTACCTCTTGAGTTGTAAGATGTGATTAAGAGTTGTTGTAAGGGACTCGTGACCAAACTAGTGGAATAGCCTAACCAGTGAAGGCTTCCTTGAGTCACTCTCCAGACTAAGAGTCTAGGCAATGACTCGTATCCAGTCATCATAAGTCACCACATAACCTATAATGACTAGCAACTAACTTTCTGTACTTTTAATTAACGGTACTTTGGTCATTTCCCTCTTTCCCCAATCATAACCCACAACCTAAAATACCCTAAGGGAACATATGAATCCCCATTAGTTAATCTTAAAATACTCAGAAACTCTCTCAAATCCCTAAAGAAAGAACAAGCTAGGGTTTCTACTGATTTGGCATTTCGAGCTTCAATTGGTGATTTCTCTCCAGAATTGTTCTTATTTCAGGCATGTTATCTCTTCCTTTAAATATGTTTTCTCTTAAGGCATAGGTTTTATTGTTTTTCATGTGGGATTAAATATTGAATTGACTTTGGTTCAGGGTCTTAGAATGATGGTTACTTGAATTGGATTTTCATGGATGTAATGCATTTGTTTATGCTTTAATTATGTATTTTAAAACCCATTGGGGTGCATGGGTGTGGTGAATGGTATGGGTGTCGAGTATTCCACAAAATTGATTGATAAACTATTTTTCTCACAGATTTACCTAATTTTATTGATTTTGAAATTTGAATTGGTAATAACCTCAGTCCAACCTTATGAAATTGTCTTTGAAGAAGAGTATATGCTTATTAAAAATACTTTTGGAACCATCGCATGGTACAAAAGTCTAATGAAACATGAATTTATTTAAAATTGAACCTTGCGGGTCATGGATTCCCTCATTGGATGAATAATTAGAACTTGTGTGGTTGTGGATTCCTCCATGTGATAAGTAATTGGAATGGCATGATAATATAAACTTGCAAGCATAATTTATAATGCCTCAAGATAATAATGAATCCATGATTTAATTTAATGGGAACGTGTAAATAAT
>JAPEIP010000003.1:100469399-100500251 GCA_026120095.1 Capsicum chinense
GCTTCCTTGAGTCACTCTCCAGACTAAGAGTCTAGGCAATGACTCGTATCCAGTCATCATAAGTCACCACATAACCTATAATGACTAGCAACTAACTTTCTGTACTTTTAATTAACGGTACTTTGGTCATTTCCCTCTTTCCCCAATCATAACCCACAACCTAAAATACCCTAAGGGAACATATGAATCCCCATTAGTTAATCTTAAAATACTCAGAAACTCTCTCAAATCCCTAAAGAAAGAACAAGCTAGGGTTTCTACTGATTTGGCATTTCGAGCTTCAATTGGTGATTTCTCTCCAGAATTGTTCTTATTTCAGGCATGTTATCTCTTCCTTTAAATATGTTTTCTCTTAAGGCATAGGTTTTATTGTTTTTCATGTGGGATTAAATATTGAATTGACTTTGGTTCAGGGTCTTAGAATGATGGTTACTTGAATTGGATTTTCATGGATGTAATGCATTTGTTTATGCTTTAATTATGTATTTTAAAACCCATTGGGGTGCATGGGTGTGGTGAATGGTATGGGTGTCGAGTATTCCACAAAATTGATTGATAAACTATTTTTCTCACAGATTTACCTAATTTTATTGATTTTGAAATTTGAATTGGTAATAACCTCAGTCCAACCTTATGAAATTGTCTTTGAAGAAGAGTATATGCTTATTAAAAATACTTTTGGAACCATCGCATGGTACAAAAGTCTAATGAAACATGAATTTATTTAAAATTGAACCTTGCGGGTCATGGATTCCCTCATTGGATGAATAATTAGAACTTGTGTGGTTGTGGATTCCTCCATGTGATAAGTAATTGGAATGGCATGATAATATAAACTTGCAAGCATAATTTATAATGCCTCAAGATAATAATGAATCCATGATTTAATTTAATGGGAACGTGTAAATAATCTTAATTTGTCTTAATAGGGGTTGTGTAGCTAACCGAGAAGGTGTGAGTCCTAGCGAGGACGAACACTTGAAACCATATTTGTTGGCATGGGGGTGTTGGTGATCATGTGCATAGTTCACAAAGTTCATATATATTTTAGGATGGTTGGAGCCTTAGTGGCTCTAGCCATTCCCTGGATTTCCCTTATTTTTGAGGCTACACACTTTAGACCCAACCAGTAGGAAGGGAGCTAGACCCAACCAAAAAGGGAGAGCTAAACCCATATAGCCCGTAGGAGTTTAGATGACGAGAAAGCTACACAGTCCAGGATAATATCTTAAATATTATGCTAAACCTTGTTTCCTATCCCATCACTATATTTTATATGTATGTACATTGTGTGCATGTGTTTTAATGTTGTTTTAGACTTGACATTATTTTATCCCTTCCTTGAGAAACATGATAGCGCTAAACTCATAAAACATCCTCGAATGTTGTATCCCCGTGTGATATAGGGTTTTAAGATACTTTTATTTCCTTGTTGTTAGGTAATTTCTGGATTGTCTGTGAATCAGCTTTAAAGTGGTGAGCTTCCATTCTCCGAAAGGCCCTAATTTTATGGTCTTGCCTTTACTTATGTCTTAGAGAAATTTTGTGGGTTTTGGCTATGGTTGGTGGCTGTCCCAACTTGGGTTAATGTTTGGTTTCTTAGATGATTTTGTGGACAACAAAGTGTGTGTGGTTTATATTATGAATTCTCAGATTCTTTTTGTTATTGATTTATCTATCTTTTTATATGTTCAAAACTTATCTCTATCTTGTAATATGTTTGTAATTCATCTGCAGCAACTTATATTATATTTTTGTTGGCTAGGCTAATAAAGGTGGTCTAAGGTCCTTGGTGGACTTGAGATACCCATCACAACTAGGCCTTGGTTTTTGTCGTGACAGTCACCATGTTACAACTAGGGGTAGTGTAACGCCCCAAAATCGAGTCCCGAGATGTCACACGGTGCTTAGGATCACAAGTGACCCAAAGCTAACCCTTCTACTGGCATAACTCATAAGCAACTGCATTAAAATTATAAATCCATACAAATTTGCAGAAAATAACTCTTTTCTGAATATGATAGATACAAAACTGAATTTACAAGATTACAACTCCACTTTTACAACCAAAACTGAAACGGAATACATCAACTTCTATTGACTATCTATGAAGCCTCTACTAGTACTGACTATAGGTAGCTGGGTCATGAATACCGACTATCCCAACTCAATATGGCTGAATAAAGAAAATGCAACACTTCTAGAACTGTATAAATAACTCAAGCCCTTTAATCAAAAGGACTCATTACCTGTCGACTGGATGCCGCAAACTGACTGAATCTGAAGATGTACACTATACCTTGTACCTACATTACGAGAAAATGGAGCCCAACACACTGGGTGTGTGTGTGTCAGTACCATGGAAATGTACTGAGCATATGGGGGTGCAATGCATATATAAAATAATATCTTAACATCATCACTAATTATAAAACTTATGCATGCTGATATAAATGACTCACTTAGCTCGAATTAAAATCATCATAATCATAAGAGAGTAAAATATATCGGGTGGAACATGTGAGTCATCATAATAAATCTCAATTCACTTCTATCTCGATTCTAAATCATCAAAGCAATCAAATCTCATAACAATTCTCATTGGAATATATGTTCATTAAATCTTTCAAAACAATGACTTTCTAAACTCAGTCTTTCAAACAAATATGTTTTCATCTCAGATAGAATAATGAGCCTTTTCATATTAGAAAGGAGAAAAAAAACACACACATTGGGAGTCGCTCATAACCGACATAAACCATGTGAGATACATGGAGCTCAACGTCCAACCCACGTTGGGGAGAGCTGTCCTATCCCTGTCATCGGAGTAGGACCTTAATATTTTATTCACTAGTGATCACTATATATATATCAGCCTCAGGCTCACAGCCTATGGGGGCACATAGTTCTAGGAAAGTACCAATCCTGCTATACCTCCCGCTCGGTGCAAAAGACTACTCTCGGACCTAGCTCTGATCTTTTCAAAAGAAAATCCACTAATAAATATTTCAACAATTTACAAAGACAACCATCATGCTACTCCTTTCGTAATAAATCAATAAAAGTGGATTTCTTTTCTCATCCCGATATAAAAAGACAACCCTTTTTACAATCAAAAGGTCAAAGCTTCTTTATCATCTCAAATTATTTAAACTCAAGGTATTTATAACACATGATTTTCTCAAAATAATAATCTCAAATAGGCTTCCAAAAGCCCATACATAAATATCACCATAAAACCTTCCAAAGTTTCATACTTTATGACATAAGCACAAAAATAATCACTTAAAACTTAAAATTTCAGCTTCATAATCATACATCTTGTTAAAGAAAATTAGCTTTGGGATTGAAATCTCATTGTGCTTATAGCACATAATTTCTCAAAGTACAATCCCAATTAGGACTCAAGGTCTCATATATCAAAATCATATTAAATTTTCTCAAGATTCATGCTTTTCATCATAAATATATATATAACTTACTTTAAAATCTGGAAAATTCAGCTTTATGTACAAAAATGTCATAATTCTCATTTAATTCAACTTCCAAAACATAGAGAGTATCATAATCGCATGTAAAACCATATAGGGTATAAATTCATGCTTCAAATTCATATCAAAACATGTAAAATCATGTATATTGATAAAACAAAAATCAATTTGGGCACAAGAACGAAAGAGTGTTCTTGTTGAAAACCCCATATACCTTAAACTTGAGGCTTTGAATGAACTCTTGACCTTGGGAATCTATTCGTGAAAATAATGAGTGTTTCTTGTTTCCCTCAGAATGGAGATTCTGAATCTCGAAGAATATTGAAAACTCATGGTTGAATCTTGAGATATATGAATTTTTAGGTTGAAACCCTAGTTCTTTATGATTTTGAGAGAAAGTAAACTTATTTTGGTGTTATAATAGTATAATCCCGTGTTATAGACATATATAGGGGTGTTTTTGGCACTTAGAAGTGAGGTATGTTGCGCACAACCCATGACAGACCTTAAGGTGTGCGTTGCACACCTTATGGCAGACATTAAAGTATGCCTCACACTCCCAATTGCTTACATTTGATTGAGCGGCGTATTTCCCATCTCACACCCTTACTGCCTCACAGGAAAATGGGCATAACTATTCGCTCGAGTATTAGATGTTTGCGAAATTGGTATATTTGGAAAGATAATTCAATTATCTACAATTTGATAGGTCTTGGGATTAAAAATTCCATATATATTAAGAGAAATACACGTTTGAATTAAACCTTGTAGAATCGAATGTCAAACTTTGGATGAATCAATTTGTCTTAACTCAAATTTGTTCTACGTTATTTCTATGAAAATTTTTCTTCTCTAAACTACTCCATAGACTAGGATAATGATCATGCAACTTGTATTCACATGAGAATCACTTGTATTAGAGCTTAGACGCACAAGAATGATGGTTAGAATTCTAGCATGAAAATATGAGGTAGTACATTATCTCTCCCTTGGTAACATTGGTCCTCGAATGTGGATAATTAACCTAAAACACAGAGGAATATTTGTCTTCAAGATATCATGCGTAACTGATAGAACTGAATCACTGGATCTCAAGAATAATGAGCTAATAAAATGGTCTGTAAGTGCATGAATCCTTAAGAAAAATAACTATATGGCTAAGATAGAAACGAGAGTGTCAACTTATGAGTAACCATTACTTTGCATTGGATCTGATCTCATGAGAAAGGATGAGAGGTTTATGAAATGAAAACTCAAGGTATTACAACATCCCCCTCTTGGGATCGTTCATCCACGAATGATAATAATTCGATGAAAATACTAGGAAGAGACTATGATACTACACAGGATACTTGCAAACTGAATCATGACTTAATATCTGAAACTGAAACTGATGCATGAACTAAGGTGAATTCATAGTTTAATTGGACATAAACACATTGCATCTTGGAATGTACATACATTGCATCTTGGAATGTACATACGTATAAGACTGCAGATAGTAGGACTAGCTAGAAAATTAAGAATCTATAGGAGCTTATCTCATACTGACTATCCATACTCAAATTGAGTATTTCTTCAGCACTATTCTACGAAATTCTATTGACATTAGGGAGCAAAGAATTCTGGGCATGCTCTGAATATGACATTTGACTAAGGAATTACAACATTGATATAACTCTATAGCATGGAATATAATTATATAACTCATAAACTAGGATAGGATTTATAGGCCATAGGCACCGCAACTTCTTACTTTCAATCTTAGCATCAATTCTCAAATGCTCTATCAACGATACTATTCCCCTTAAATACCATACTCATTTGATTCAACTTATAATTGTCATATTGGCACTGTAAAATCTTTTGACTAAGGTCTAAAATAAACTAATTTCTCTCACCATGATCAAGCCTAACACTAAATCACAAGATACAACATGCCAAACAACAATACTAGTCTAAACCACAAGGTTCAATATTCTATATCTACTAAGAGCTCACACCGTTAGCATAACATACCTTACCACTTCAATGACTAATTTAAAACTTTTGATATGGATTCACTAGTGAATATTGCATACATCATCTTACACCCAACATGACTTTCAAGCTTATCAGTAAAACCATATACAACTTTATGGCAAATATCCCTAAAGGCATATTCCACATATTCTCGAGATTAAGCCATAATTTCATTATTCTAAGATCTACAAATGAATGCTAAACTCACAAGAATAAACTAATTTCGAACTTACTGACTTTATTTTTTAACAACCCATCCATATGCCATCCTTAATTCCTAGCTTCAATAATCGTCATCGAAGACTTACACTCTCATTTGAAACAATATCTACATCTCTAACACATAATCATAGCCTACCAAGATCACACTTCTATACTTATATTTTTCCCAAACCATGAGAATAAAATCATACTAAAATGACTCAACATCTTCAATCATAACTCCTTAACGTAGGTATCAATAACAACATAAATTATCTAACTAGCCTTTCTCCACCTAGCAACTCAACGTTACTACTAACCATACAATATGCAATAATCCTAAAAAAAATAATGCAGCCTCATAGTAACTTGGGCACACCTCTACATCATACTTAATTGCGAACACATGATCTTACACTTTTGCATACACTGTTCAGGCCTACTAGATCACCTCCATATAACTAGCACAACTACCAAACCATAAATTGTTCAAACTTAGTGTCTAGAGATAAACATGATTTACAACCCAATCTCACACACAATTTTCACTTCAAAACTATCGAACACAACATGAAGAAAAACTAGTACACAATGACAGTCGATCATAATCATATGGCCTATCTTATTCATAATCTGTTAACACATCCTCCTTCTTCACACCATTACTATTTACCTACCTCCACACCTAAATTACTTTTATATCTCTATAAATTTCAACAAAACTTCCTCTTGTAATCTGAGGAAAGCCTAAATTAATAATACTAAACCACAAAGTACTTCCATCAAAACCTATATTTCCTAGCACCAAAAATAGAATCAATAACTCTTTTCAAACTTCAAGCAAACAACAATCAACCTTAACTAATAATATCCTTCTCTAACTTCACTAAACTAACAAACAAGGGTATATCACTTCATTACTAATTCAATCATAAGCAAAAATTCAGATATACATATTTAATAAATCGTCCTTACCATCATTCTTGCCACTACACTTTTAAACCTACAAGTTCAACTAATACAAGACTTCAACTAAATGTTACTACTTCTATCACTACACAGAAACCCACACTTTCAACTACATCAAGAACAACAAGATAAACAACAAGTTGCTAGTGAATCAGAATTGGCCTCACACTGCTTCACTAGACTTTGGTTTTGTATTTTGAACAAGAAAATCAGATGAATAACAAAGAAACTATGCTAGTGAATCGAAATAGGCCTCACATGGCTCCACTAGACTTCGATTTTTCACAAAAACAATGATAACAAGATTACATAACACAAGAGATAGAAACTTGACACACAACATTCAACGATCTAAGAATAAACCTTACAATATACTTCAAATCTGATTGACTTATAATATACTAGAAGGCTCATCTCAAGCCGCTTTATGAAACTTCTGAAACTTCTCCTAGCAATTATAAAATCATTATCAAGGGAGGAACTTGAACATGCATAACATGTTACTTCAAGAACATAGATAGAGAAGTATAGATTATCATTATGGATTATTAGGAGAAATTCAATAGCACATTTGACTCAGGCTTTATGCATAATTTCTACAGGCCTGATAAAGCACTTCAGTTTTTGAAACTCAAAAGTACTGATAGGATACTTTCTAGATCTCTTACAGTCCCATAACTATCTATGGAGAAAGAAGCTCAACTGTTTCTAATACCTTGGAAATAAGGTAAAGATGGACTGACTAGAGTAAGATGAGAATCTGTATAAGTTTCTTAGAGAAATTTTCAATAGCATGATTTATGACTTGAAAAATGGAAACATTTCCTAAATGCCCTGCAGCCTCTTGAAGAAAAGTATAGACATTTCCGTACCATTCCGCAAGACTCTACTAGACACAACTTCATAGACAACCTAAGTCACTTGAACTCTATGCTCTGATACCAAATTTGTAATGCCTCGAAATAGGGTCCCGAGACGTCACACGATGCTTAGGATCACAAGTGACCCCAAGCTAACCCTTATACTGGCATAACTTATAATAAACTGTAAAGTATAAAACTATACAAATTTGCAGAAAATAAATCTTTTCTGAATATGATTGATACAAAACTAAATATATAGGATTACAATTCTTCCTTTACAACCAACACTGAAACAAATTACATCAACTTATACTGACTGTCTATGAAACCTCTACTAGTACTGACTATAGGTTGCTGGGTTATGACTCCCGACTATCCCAACTACATACGGCTGAATAAAGAAAATACAACACTTCTAGAACTATATAACAAACTCAAGTCCTTGAAGCAAAAGGACTCATTACCTGCCGACTGGATGCCGCAAACTAGCTGGATTTGAAGATGTACACTATACCTTGTACCTACATTACGAGAAAATATAGCCCAACACATAGGGGGGTGATTCAGTACCATGGAAATTTATTGAGCATATGGGGGTGCAATGCATGTATAAAATAATATCTTAAAATCATCACAATTTATAAAAATTATTCATGCTGATATAAATGACTCACGTAGCTCGAATTAAAATCATCATAATCATAAGAGAGTAAAATATATCGGGTGGAACATGTGAGTCATCATAATAAATCTCAATTTACTTCCATCTCGATTCCAAATCATCAAAGCAATCAAATCTCATAACAATTTTCTTTGGAATATATGTTCATTAAATCTTTCAAAAACAATGACATTCTTAAACTCAGTCTTTCAAACAAATATGTTTTCATCTCAGATAGAAGAATAAGAATTTTCATATTAGATAGGAGAATACACACAAACACATTGGGAGTCTTTCATAACAAATATAAACCATGTGAGCTGCATGGAGTCCAACGTCCAAACCACATTGGGGAGAGCTGTCCTATCCTTGCCATCAGAGTAAGACCTTAATCTTTTATTCACTTGTGAGCACTATATATAAATCAGCCTCAGGATCACAACCTATGGGGGAACGTAGTTCTAGGGAAGTACCAATCCTACTATACCTCCCGCTCGATGCTAAAGACTACTCCCGAACTTAGGTGAGATCTTTTCAAAAGAAAATTCACTAATAAATATTTCAACAATTCACAGAGGGAGCCATCATGCTACCCCTTTCATAATAAATTAATAAAAGTAAATTTCTTTTCTCATCCCGATTTCAAAAACAACCCTTTTTATGACCAAAAGGTTAAATCTTCTTTATCATCTCAAATAGTTTAAACTCAAGGTGTTTATAGCACATGATTTTCACAAAATAATAATCTCAAATAGGGTTCCAAAAAACCCATACATCAATATCACCATAAAACCTACCAAAGTTTCATACTTTATGATATAAGCAGAAAACTAATCACTTAAAACTTAAAAGTTCAGCTTTATAATCATACATCTTGTTAAAGAAAATTAGCTTTGGGATTCAAATTTCATTGTGCTTATAGAACATAATTTCTCAAAGTACAATCCCACTTAGGACTCAAGGTCTCATTTATAAAAATCATATTAAATTTTCTCAAGATTCATGCTTTTCATCATAAATAAATATAACTTACTTTAAAATCTAGAAAATTCCACTTTATGTACAAAAATGTCATAATTCTCAGTCAATTCAGCTTCAAAAACATAGAGAGTATCATAATCTCATGTAAAACCATATAGGGTATAAATTCATGCTTCAAATTCATATCAAAACATGTAAAATCATGTATATTCATAAAACAAAAATTAATTTGGAAACAAGAATGAAAGGGTGTTCTTGTTGAAAACCGCCCACATACCTTAAACTTGAAGCTTTGAATGAACTCTTGACCTTGGGACTCTATTCGTGAAAATAATGAGTGTTCTTGAAGCCCTCAGAATGGTGATTCAAAATCTCGAAGAATTATTGAAAACTCGTGGTTGAATCTTGAGAAATCTTAATTATTAGGTTGAAACCCTATTGAATGTTCTTGGTTATTTTGAGAGAAAGTAAAATTACTTTGTTGTTATGAGAGTTTAATCCCATGTTATAGACATATATAGTGGTGTGTTTGGCACTTGGAAGTGAAGTATGCAGCGCACAACCCATGGCAGACCTTAAGGTGTGTGTCGAACACCTTATTGTAGACATTTAAGTATGCCTCGAACTCCCAATCACACACATTTGATTGGGCGGCACATTGCCCATCGTACACCCTTACTTCCTCTCACGAAAATAGGTATAACTCTTTGCTCGGGTATTAGATTTTTGCGAAATTGGTATCGTCGAAAAGATAATTCAATTATCTAAAATTGGATAGGTATTGGGATGAAAAATTCCATGTATATTAAGATATATACATGTTTGAATTTGACCCTTGTAGATTTGAATATCAAACTTTGGATAAATCAATTGGTCTTAGATCAACTTTGTTCTAGGTCATTGCTATGAATATTTTTCACCTCTAAACTACTCCATAGACTAATATAATGATCATTCAACTTTTATTCATGTGAGAATCACTTGTATTAGATCTTAGACGCACAGGAACGGCGGATAGAATTCTAGCATGAAAATATGGGGTATTACAGGTAGCCTCACATTATGAAAAGTTGGTATCAGTGTGACAAGTTTAAAGAGTACTAGGGTGACTAAGAGTCATGTTAATTAGAGTCTTTTTCATGGGTGTGAAGTGCGCAACACTTATGGGCAAGAGGCTACAAAATATTTTAGGAAAGTTTCACTTTTTTCATGATAAATATTGTGTAATAGAGTATGAGATATATTAAAATTTATATTCTAATTTGACCTCTATCCATTTACAAATAATGCCTCCTAAGAGAACGAACAGAAGAAGAAATAAGAACAAGCAATCACCACCGCTAGTTCTCAAAGACCCTCAAAATGGGCAGGTTTCTCACACTAAGTTTAGGGCTACTTTCACCACACTAGCCCAATCTATGACTACTTAAAACAACTAGTAGGCTATTTTCCCAACCAACCTAGTAATGAATATAGTGAAAACTAGAATTTGAGATTTCGCTCAGATGAATTTGCCAGCGTTACTTGGATCTAAGTCAGAGAAAGATCCACAGAAGTTCTTTGACTATATTCAGAAAGTGAAAGGAAATAAGGGTATAACTTTAAGTAAAAGTACAAATTTGTCTTCTTATCGACATCAACGATTGGCTCATACTTTATATAAGCAGTGTAAGGAAAATAGAGGTATAGATGTAAGGCTAGTAGAGTGCGATGAGTTTGCTACTGAATTTTTTGATAGATTCTTCCCGCTTAGGTTAAGAGAAGCCAAAGTGCAGGAGTTCATCAACTTACAGTAGGTCAGTATGAGTGTTAGGAGTATTCTCTCAATTTTACTCAGTTGGTGAGGTATTATCTGACTATGGTAGCTATTCTAAGGCCTAGATAAGTATGTTTGTGTTTGGTGTTTTTGAGGATGTGGTTAAGAAGTGTACAACCACCACATTGGTTAACGAGATGGATATCTCCCTGTTGGTGGTTCCTGACAAACAAATAAAAGAGAAGAAGATCAACTAAAAGGAAAGTGAAAATAAGAGGGCCAGAACTTGTAGCTTCAATTTCTCTCAACAGAGGTCAGATATTGGGAATCATTCTTAGTTTTGGTCAAAATACTCTACCCTAACCCCATCTTTAGTTAGTGCTCTAGTGCCTAAATTTAGACAAGATACTTATGATAGGGCATCTAGCTCTAAGCCCCATGATAGCATAAATAATGGCCACACCCACCCAGTTTGCAAGAGATGTGGCAAGAACTAAAAGGGTGAGTGCATGGTGACTAGTGATGCTTATTTTGGGTGTGGAAACTTAGGCCACATGATTAAGGATAGTACAGAAGTTGCATATAAGGGTAAAAATGTTCCCCTTCAAGGACAAACTAACTCCTCATTAGTTCCAATAGGTCGCCTAACTCAGCAGAGTGCTACTTCTAGTTCAACCAGTGGATAGCATTAGAATAGGCTTTATGTCCTTCAGACTTGACAAGATTAGGAGGGTTCTCCTGATGTGGTTACTAGTAAATTAAAAATCTTTCACCTTTATATTTATGCATTGTTAGACCCCAAAGCCATAATTTTCTTCATAACTCCTTTTATAGTATTAGATTTATGTATCGGTCCTGAAATCATTATAGAACCCTTTTTAGTTTCTACTCCAATTGGTAGTTAATAATAGATTTATGGGTAAATAGGAAGTTCTCAATCACAGTATCCCAAAAATTCATTTAGTTGATCTATTAGAATAAGAGATGATCGATTTTGATATTACTCTTTGCATATATTTGCTCCACTTTTGCTATGACTTAACTGACTATAGAAATAGAGTAGTTTAGTTTTATCTTCCCAACAAGCCAATCTTAGATTGGAGGGGTAGTACCAAAGTGCCTATAGGTTGGTTTGTCTTTTTACTTAAAGAAAGAAAAATGATTTATAAGGGGTTCATCTATTATCTTGTCTGAGTTAAAGACTCAAGTTCTAAAATTTCAAGCCTTGAGTTAGTTTCAGTAGTGAGCGAATTTCCAGATGTATTTTTTGAAGATCTTCCCAGAGTTCCTTCTGAGAGAAAATTGACTTCAAAATGAAACTCCTTCCAGATACTTAGCCTATCTTAATCCCACCTTAATGAAAGGCTCCATCCAAGCTTAAGGAACTGAAAGAGAAATTGTAAGATCTCTTAGTCAAGGATTTCATTAGGCCTAGTATCTCCTCATGAAGTGATACAGTTCTACTCATGTGCAAGAAAGATAGTTCTCTCAGAATGTGTATTGACTACTGCTAGTTGAATAAAGTCACAATCAAGAATAAGTATCCCATCCCTAAGATGGATGACTTGTTTAACCAACTTTATGGTTCCAACTATTTCTCTAAGATATACCTCAAATTATTCTATCATCAGCTCAAACTCAGAGATTGTGACATCATAAAGATAGCCTTTAAAACTTGGTATGGTCGCTTTGAATTTGTAGTTATGTATTTTGGACTAAAAAAATCCTCCTGCAGCTTGTATGGACCTGGTGAATAGGGTTTTCACGTAGTACTTGGACATATTCATTATAGTCTTTATAGATGACATCCTCGTTTATTCTTCGAGTGAGGGTGAATATGCAGATCACTTAAGGATTGTTAACAGACATTTAAAGATCACCAACAATTCACTAAGTTTAGTAAGTGTACATTCTAGATGAAATATATAACATTCCTTGGTCATATCATTTCCATCGAAGGCATTCGAGTTGATCCTCAAAATATCAAAGTAGAAAATAGACATCTTAGACCTATATCTCAATCAGATATTAGGAGTTTTTTGGGTTTAGTCAGATACTACATGCAATTTGTTGAAGGTTTTTCCTTTATTTCTTCTCTCATGTCCAGACTCACTCAAAATAAAGTCAAATTCTCATGGCCTAATTCTTGCAAGAAAAGTTTTCAGGAATTGAAGACTCGATTAACCTCCACCCTAATTTTGACTCTACCAGATGATTCAAATGGTTTTATGATATATTATGATGCTTCTAGAGTTGGTATTGGGTATGTGTTGATGTATCATGGCAAGTTTTGTAGTGTATGCCTCCAGAAAGCTTAAACCTCATGAGAAGAACTACTTGATTCATGATCTTAAGTTCGCAACAGTCGGGTTTGCCTTAAGTATTTGGAGGCAATATCTTTATGGGGTTCATATTGATGTTTTCACGGATTACAAGAGTCTTCAATATGTTTTCAGCCCAAAAGATATAAATCTTCATCAAATAAGGTGGATATAGTTGTCGAATATTTATGATATAAGTGTCTTGTATCACCCGGTTAAGGCTAATGAGGTGTGTGATGCCCTTAGCAGATTGTCTATGGGTAGTTTTGCTCATGTAGAGGATGATAAGAAAGATTTGGATAGTGAGGTTCATTAGCTTGCTATATTGGGAGTTCAGTTGGCTGATTGACCAAAGGTAATGTTTGGGTTCATAATGGTTCAAAATCTTCTTTGGTAGCTGAAGTGAAGGAAAAGCAGTATAGAGATCCTATATTACTTAAGTTGAACGAAGCAGTACAAAATCCAAAGGTTTAGGCTTTCTCCAAAATGGGAGATTGTGTTCTTCATATTCAAGGAAGATTATATGTTCACGATATAGATAGCTTGAGGCAGGTAATAATAGAAAAAGCTTATGGTTCCAAATTCTATTCACCCAAGAGACACTAAGATACGCCATGATTTGCAGGAATTCTATTGGTAGAATGGCATGAAGAAAGATATCGCAAAATTTTTAGCTAAGTGTCCAAATTTCCAGTAGGTTAAGGTTGAGCACTAGAGGTCTAGTGGTATGCTTTAGGAATTCAGTATCTCTACTTGATAAGGCCTTCATCACACTGTTGTCTCGTACTCATTGTCAACATGATTCTACTTGGGTTACTGTGGACCAAATAACAATCATCTTATTTCTTACTAGTAAATACTATATATTTAGTAGAAAATTATGCTAGACTCTATCTTAGGGAGTTGATGAAGTTGTATGGATTTCTTTTGATCATTATTTTAGATAGAGGAACCCATTTCACTTCTTGATTTTGGAAGGCTTTTCAAAAGGGTCTTGGTACCCAAGTTTACCTTAGTACAACTTTTCACCCTGTTCACAGATGGTCAGCAAAAAGTCCATTTAGACCTTAGAGGATATGTCGAGGAGCTGTGTAATTTAATTCAAGTATTGTTAAGATGATCACTTGCCTTTGATTGAGTTTGCATTTTATAACAACTGTCACTTCAGTATTTAGAAGGCCCTATTTGATGCTCTTTATAGTAGGAGGTGTAGATCTCCTATTGTTTGGTTAGAGGTCAGTGAGTCTAGTTTGATAGGGCAAGATTCAGTGTATTAGGAAATGGAGAAAGTCCAGCTTATTAGAGAAAGGTTTAAAATTACCCAAAGCCATCAGAAATCTTATGCAGATATAAGCAGAAGGGAGCTTGAGTTCATTGTTGGTGATTCTGTTTACTTAAAGGTTTCACCCATGAAATGGGAAAAGAGATTTGGTAAGAAAGTAAAGCTCTGCCCTTTTTTATGTGTGTCCTTATAATATTTTGAGTTGATAAGGTAAGGTAGCCTATGAGTTAGAATTTCTATAGAGTTAGCATTAGTACATCCAGTCTTTTGTGTCTCCTTGTTGAAGAAACGTATTGATGATCCATCATCAATACTCCCTTTAGAATGATTTTCCATGGAAAATAACCTCTCTTATGAAGAAGTCCTACCTAAGATCCTTGATTATCAGATTCGTAGGCTGAGGAATAACAAGGTTACCTTGATAAAGGTTCTATAGAGAAATTAGATAGTTGAGGGAGCTACTCTGGAAGCAGGGGTGGATATGATGACCAAGCACCCCCATTTTTTCCCTTCAAACTCAGTCCCAATACGAGGTAATAGATAACCTAATTAATTAATTCTTTCATTTCTATATCAAACTATCGATCAATTTTTTTTCGTATTATGCATTCCTGTGTTTAATTCTGTTTATACATCAGTCATGAATTAAGATATCAGTTCATGGTTTAGTTCGTAAGTTTTCAAGGTAAAATTTTAGCTTTCCCCTATCCTTTAAGCTCAGTCAGTTATATTTGAAGATAAATAATCCCTAGATAGATATACGGTAATACCCTAAGTTTTTATACTCTACACCCATAAATAAATAAACCATTGATTTAGTTTCCATATTCCACTAGTCTCTCTTAACTCGATAGCATGGAAAAAAGTTATGGAAAACTTCCTGAAGATCCCAAGTCATTATGAGTCACTATGCAAAGTCATTGCCTCAATAGTGAAGGATCCCAAATTTTATCCCAGAGGTGACGAGTCTAGACTATGACTCATTACCAGTCCTAACTAGTTGTTAGGTGGACTCGTTGTCACAACAGAAAGAATTCTAAAAATCAACACTCTAACCACGACTTCTCCTAAATACCCATAATCAAACCTAATAAGTCATTAGGATGGGTAGTTGTTGTCATAATAAAAAGGACTCTAAACTTAGAACCTATAGGTCATGACTCTGACCATGAATCGTAACCAATCATTACCTCAGTCATGAGGATTGCTAACCAGAAAGTCCTATACGATTTAAAAAGGCCTTTTAAGTCTTTTTAAATTCTTTTAACTTCTAACCCATGTCATTTATCTTCCCCAAGAATAGTATATACGCCTAAAACTCTCCTAATTTATCATTTTATCATAAAATCAATCCATAACAGGAAAAGAAATGATTCTATCATCTCAAAAATCAAGTTAGGATTTATCAAAAATAAGCTCAAATCCTAAGGATTTTCTTAAGGATTTCTACTTCAGGTATGTGGGGTTTCATCAATGGGCCCCTTACCCATTGAGTACAAAATAGTTTTTAAATCCTTAAGTTTACTTTCCCCACAAGGTTGGGTTCTAGATCAAATATAAATTTTATGTTAATTAACTCAGTTTACTTTGTAATTATACCATTAATACATATCTTCCCATAAGAGTGACATTTTCCATTTTCAAAAATCATGAATTTTCTTATTATTGATCAATTGTTGAGTTTGGGATGTGTGTTTTTTAAAATTCTATACTATGATCAATTTTAAATTATTATTATATTCAGTTGCATTAGACAAAGCTGGTGGATTATGAACACTCGATACCTAGAATTTCATGTATGAACCAATTGACATGTTTTAAGAACTTCATATTATGGATATGTTGCTATTTTCCAGACATCGCACAACACACACACATATATATATACATATACATATATATATATATATACACATAAATATATATATATAAATATATTACTTTTAAATGTCGTTCAGTTGGGGGTGGTACTTAGCACCGAGTGAACACAGGGATGAAGGATCATCCACCAGTTTAGGACTGAGACCTTTAGTAGAAGTCCCTAAGTTCTGGCTCCATCATAGGTTATAAAGGGTGACTCATCAACTTAGGATTGACATGATAGTCCTTCAGGACATCAGTTTAGTGGATCTATGCTAGCCACTATTGGTATCCTTTGTAAGGTACTAACACCCTTCTATCTGAGGTTATAGGCCAGGCCCTAGTTTTGCTTAGATTGGGGTGTGACAGTTATTATTAACTATAATACCCCATAAATTTCCCTTGTAGTTTGAGCCTTGAGTGTGTCAAGTAGTGTAATTCTAGCCCTAAAAGATTGACAGGAGGCTTCCCAAGTGATTAGTGTTTTAATCTTGTTGAATTTTCCTGAAAATGACTTCTTATAGTGTACAAAATTAAATTATCTTTCCAACGATACCAATTTTTCCCAAATTCAATGCCCGGGTAAGAAGTTATGGCTAATCATAGTTCTAAAACAATGTCATTTTAGTGTATGGTGAATCGCGAAGACGGTCTATTTAACAATTGTCAAATTCCATTGGAACTCTGTGATAGTGGCGTGTCGCGGAGGACCCTAATTTCTCAATAGTTAAATTCCAGTGTCCTAGCGAGATTTTGACACGTTGCACTGAAGTTCCAGGTTCCAACCAGTGGGACAATGCGAAGGCTCCATGTCGCAGTGACTCCCAGATTCCCATTTGTCAATCTAGTGAGCCACCGCGATAGTGGCACATTCAATTTTTCCAGCTTCATACAGAAGTTAAAAAGGGCACTTTAGACTTTTCTCAAGCCTCTCAAATAGTACAAATACCAAATTAGAGTCATTTACAAGCATTCTATGAGGTTTCTCTCAAGTTTTCTCACAACAAAAACCTTAAGTATCCAAAACCTCTACCAAGAATCTCAAGAATCCACCATAGATTTTCCAAATTGAGTTGAGATTTAAGTTTCCCATGTTCAAGGGTTGCAACAACCCTATTTAAAGAGTAAGAAGAAGAGTTTGAACCAAGATTGTTTATCAAATTTAATAATCTAAGGTATGTGGGGTTCTGAACAAGGGTAACCATTTCACTCTCATGCCTAAAAGCTTATTCAAACTACAATTTGCTGTAATTTATATATTTTTACATGAAATTGAAATGGAATTTTAACCTATTTTTATTGGTTGCAAGCTTTTGATGTTTCCCATGAATTAAGAGTCTAATGACATGATTTTTATATGTTTTCTTGAGAAATTGCAGTTGGGTCTATACCCTATGATTCTAATCCATGAGAAGTTAACAGTTGAAATGTTTGGGATATTAAAGTATATGAGTATGTTGAAATTATGAGCCAAATAGATGTAAATTCTAGATTTCTATATTATTATGAATCTATATGCTGTTTAGTATGCATCTTGATGAGTTTTAACTTGATATTAAATCATGGATCATTAAGCCCTACTTGAGACTTTCAATTTTATGAACTTTCATGCTATAAGAACCTATGATTTGAGTATTCTGAGATTATTAAGAAATATTTTGACCTAATTATCATAGAGCTTTGAAATCCACTTCCCTACATGAGATTACAGATTTGATTGTTAGGTTCTTGTGAAACATGAGATTATTTTGAAAGTGGATTTTCATGAGATGAGCGCGATAAACTAAAGGGAGTAGTATTTAGCACCGAGTTGAGCAAGTTACTATGATTTCTTACCCTAGAACTACATACCACCCTTCGTTTGACATTTTAGGCCTAAGGCCAAAATAATTGGGTCCGAGGCCGAGATAAGTGATCACTGCATTGAGGTTATACTCCTTGGCAAGAGTATGACACGTCTCCCCAATGTGAGGTTTCTTCCTTAGGAGGACAAGACGCATGGTTTATGTCGGTTAAGATTACCTCCCTAAACTAAAATAATTTCTATTGAAATACAATATTTTCCCTAAAGCTTTGGGAAGAGATATTTTCTGAAATCAATGAACTGCTTTGAGTATTTTCTAAAGAAGGAAGTAGTTTTATCTACTAATATGAGTTGACCACTGATTTTTAAACCAAAGTTATATGATTTTGAGTTTCAAGTGTTTGAGTTCAGAAGATTTATAAGTTCTTGAGCATTAAAGAAGTTTTACTCCCCATGAGATATATGCATGAGTTGAAAGTATTATTTAAAGTTTCCTTCAGCCTATGAGTAACGAGAATAAGAAAAGAGTTCAAATTTTAAAGCCAAATTATAATGACTCACGAGATTTGTGTTACATGCTTTATTCTACATAACTTATGAGCTTTTCATTTTAGACTTATTCAAGTCATGTGAGTCATTCCTATTTGCATGCATGATTTGATTAAAAAGCAATGATATTATTTTATGTAAATGCATACACCCCCATATACTCAGTACATTCCCAAGTGTTGATCAACATATACACCTATGTTCTACATTGTCTTATAATATAGGTGCAGGTGCTCAGTTCCAACCTTGTCAGTGATTCCTGAGTACCTTTGTCTACATTTCTCCAGTGGTGAGACTCATGGTTCGAGGGCCTATCTACATATATTTAAGTACTTGAGTGTTTATGTCATTACTTTCAGTTCAATTTGAGTCTGTTGGGGACCTATCCTAATGGCTATCTTATTCATGGAGTAGTAGAGGCTTTGTCAGACTAGTCATCAGATTGTGGTTGTGTTGATATTTCTAGTATTATGGTCATTTGGACCTAGTATTACCTTCGTATTTCCTTTCATTTGATATGACAGTGCCAGTTTTTTGTATATTTCTTCTTAAATGAGTTATTATTAGAAGTGATCGGCTCAAAGGGTTATCTTGGGGCTAGTTGTCGCCCTAAGCACCGTGTGACATCTCAGGAGGTAATTTAGGTTCATTACAAACTTGGTATTATAGGTAGGTTTTAAAGGAATCCTAGGGAGTCTTACAAGCCGTGTTAAGTAGAGTTTTGATCATCGGTGTGTAGTCGGCCACATGTATGAGAAAGAGGCTACAAGATGTTTTAGGAAGAAGTTGTTTCTTTTTTCAGGTTCTATCGTCCCTGTAGTTGTCCCTCTCATCTAATAATTTATGCTTTCCTCTTTCAAAAAATTCTTCTCCAAAGAGTAGATGCCCACAGAAATGATAATAAGCAACCCCAGCCTATTTATCCCTTTAATGAGAAAGTGTCTTATCGTGAGTTTCAGGTGGCCTTTCAAGCGTTAGCCCAAGCAGTCACCACTAATGTTTAGGACAATAACTAGGTCGTAGTTGCAAATTATTAGAAAGGTGATGTATCTGCTTTTAGTATTAGTGATTTCATACGAATGAATACATGGGTTCAAGGCAGGTGATGAGCCATGGTTGTACCTTGAAGAGATGAGAAAAATCATGCAGGTGATGCATGTTTCTGAGGAAGAAAGTGTTGAGTTGGCATCTTAAAAGTTAAAGGACATAGCTTATGACTGGGTTGTATTATGGAGGTAGGGTAGAGGTGAGGATGTTGCACCTATGACTTGGTTGGTATTCCAAGATGCATTCTTGGACAAGTTCTTTTTGCTTAAGATGAGGAAAGCAAAGATTGAATAGGTTATGAACTTGAGGCAGGGCTCCATGACTATTAAGGAGTACTGCTTGAAGTTCAATCAGTTGTCCAATTATGCTCCTGATTTGATTTCTGACACCTGGGCTAGTATCAATAAGTTTGTGATAGGTGTTTCTTAGTTCGGTGCTAAAAGAGTGTAGGACTGCAATGCTGCATATAGATATGGATCTTTCTAGGTTAATGATGCATGTACAATTGATAGAGGTAGATAAGATTAGAGAGAGAGATAGAGTGAGGGGTAACAAAAGGGCTAGATCTGAGCAGCATGAGTATATTCAGCCTAGGGTGCATGGAGGAAACATCTCTTAGTGTGAGAGACGTTTGTCTATTCCAACATCTTCATCAACTCATACTCCTGTTCCTAGAGGTAGTAAGGAGCAAGAAAGTCGGTCTTTCATGTCTAGGTCAAAGAATAGTGTTGGTAACAGGCCCCATTATCCTTCTTGTGCTAAGTGTAGTAGGGATCATCCCTGTAAGTATTTCACAGATTTGAGGGGTTGTTTTGGTTATGGAAAGCAGGGCCACAAGTATACTAGACAGGCACTAGAGATGCCCGACCTCAGGCACAGACTACTAGTATGCTAGCTCCTAAACCATCCTACCCCTACTCAGGGTGCTTTATATAGCACTACTGGCAATCAGTGGAAAAATATATTCTATGCCTTACCATCTAGTTAGGACTAATAGGACTCTCCCAATGTTGTTATTGGTATGCTCCAGGTTTTTTGTTTTGATGTTTATGTGTTGTTAGACCCCCGGTGAAGTCTCTCTTATGTGACCTCACTTTTCACTATGAATTTGAAAATAACTCCCGAAAAGATTCTGGAGCCTTCCCTATTCTCCACACTAGTAGGGGAGTTAGTTGTTCCTAAAAAATAGTATAGAGATTGTCCTATTAGTGTTCTTCATAAAGTCATACTTGCTGATTTGACAGAGTTAGAGATGGTGGATTTTGACCTTATTTTGGGTATAGATTGGCTTCATTCTTGTTATGCATCTATAGACTATCATACCTATGTGGTCAAGTTTCAGTTCCCTAATGAGCCTGTTTTGGAGAAGTCTGGGAGTTCGGTATCTCCTAAGAGTCATTTTATCTCCTATCTCATATCCAAAAAGCTAATATTGAAGGGTTGCATCTATCACCTAGTTAGAGTCAAATACACTGAGGCCCCAACTATTAAGTTAGTCTATATTGTTAATAAGTTTCCTGATGTTTTTTCGGAAGATCTCCCAGGGGTATCACGCATTAAAGGGATTGAATTCAGGATTGACCTTCTTTTCGGCACTTATCCTATTTTTATTCCGCCATACCGTATGGCACCTACTGAGATTAAGGAGTTAATAAGAGCAACTCAAAGATATTTTAGACAAAGATTTCATAAGGCCTATTATTTCTCCTAGGGGCACACCTGTTCTATTCGTGCGGAAGAAAAATAGTTCTTTACGTGTGTGCATTGACTATCATCCACTTAAAATAAGTATCCTCTTTTGAGAATTGATGACATGATTGATCAGTTGCAAGGTTCAAGTTATTTCTCCAAGATAGAACTTATATCAAGCTATCATCAACTTAAAGTGAGGGAATGTGATAATCCAAAGAAAACCTTTCAAACCAGCTATGGTCACTTTGAGTTTCTAGTCATGTCTTTCGAACTGACCAATGCCCCAACTGCTTTTATGGACCTCATGAATCGAGTGTTCAAGAAATATCTTGATATGTTTATCATAGTTTTCATAGATAACATCCTTTTCTACTCTTGCAGTGATTATGATCATGTAGATCACCTTAGAATTGTCTTGCAAACTCTTAGAGGTCAGCAGTTATTTTCCAAATTTAGTAAGTGTGAATTTTGGCTAAGGTCTGTAGCCTTTCTAAGTCATGTTGTTTCAGCTGAAGGTATTAGAATTGATCCCAAAAGACATAAGCTGTAAGGAATGGCGTAGACCTATCTCTCTACCTGATATTAGAAGTTTCTTGGGTTTATCAGGCTACTAACACTATTTGGTTGAAGGCTTCCCTCTTATTGTATCTCCCATGACCCGGTTGACCCAAAACAAAGTTAAGTTCCAGTGGTCAGATTCCTGTGAAAAGAGGTTTTTTTGGAGTTGAAGACTTGACCTAATTCATTCCCTATGTTGACTTTTCCTGATGGTACAGATGGTTTTGTGGTGTATTGTGATGTCTCTAAAATCTGTTTGGGTTCTATGTTATTACAAAAATGTAAGGTTATAGCCTATGCCTCTAGACAGTTGAAGTCACATGAAAAGAATTACCCAACCCATAATCTTGAGTTAGCTGTTGTGGTCTTTGGTTTGAAAATCTTGAGACACTATCTTTATGGTGTTTATGTTGATGTTTTTACTGATCATAAGATCCTGGAGTATGTGTTTACTCAGATAAGGATGAATATAAGGTAGAGGAGGTGGTTAGAGTTGCTAAAGGACTATGATATGAGTGTGTTATATCACCCAGGGAAACCCAATGTAGTGGCAGATGCCCTTAGTAGATTGTCTATGGGCAGTGTTGCTCATTTAGATAAAGGTAAGAAAGAGTTAGCTTGTTATGTCCATTGTCTAGCTATATTGGGTGTTAGGTTGCTTGATTCAGCTGAAGAAAGTACTTTGGTGCAAAGTAGTTTCGAATCCTCTTTAGTTTCAGAAGGAAAAGAGAAGCAAGATAGAGATCCTAGATTGGTCGGACTGAAGAAGGCAGTTATGGACCAAAAGGTAGAGGTTTTCTCCCAAGTGGGAGATGGTGTGTTTAGATTGCAGGGTAGATTATGCATTACATATGTTGATAATCTGAGGCAGAGGATTATAGATGAAGTGCATGATGCGCGGTATTCTATTCATCCCAGTAATACCAAGATGTACCGCGACTTGCGGGAAATCTATTGGTAGAATGGTATGAAGAAGGATATAGCTGAGTTTGTAGCAAAGTGTGCAACGTGCCAACGAGTAAGGTAGAGCACCAAAGACCTGGTGGTATGATGCAAGAGTTCGATATACCCATTTTGAAGTGCGATGTGAATATGGACTTCATGACTGGGTTACCTCTTTTACGTCATCATCATGATTCTATTTGGGTTATGGTAGATAGATTGACTAAGTTCGCGCACTTCTTACCCATGTATACATCTTATACATTTGAGGATTATGCTAGATTTTATATTTGGGAGTTGGTCAGGTTGCCTGGAGTCCTCTAGTCTATCATTTCACATAGGGGTACTTAGTTCAGTTCTCAGTTTTGGAGGGTGTTTCAGCAGGGTCTTAGTACCCAAGATCTTTTGAATTTCAGTTTTCATCTGCAGACTAATTGTCAGGCTGACAAAACTATCAAAACTTTGGAGGATATCTTGAGGGCATGTACTCTAGACTTCAAGAGAAGTTACGATGAGCATTTTCCATCGATAGAGTTTGCCTATAACAATAGTTACCATGCTAGCATCAAGAAGGCACTATTTGAGGCCTTGTATGGTAAAAGATGTAGATCACCCAAAGGTTTTTTTGAAGTGGGTGAAGCTGTCGTAATTGGGCCTAATGTAGTGTTTGAAACTATGGAGAAAGTTAAGTTGATTCGAGAAAGGTTAAAGATAGCTTAGAGTCATTAAAATTCATATGCCTATGCGAGAAGAAGTGATCTTGATTTTGAAGTGGGTGAGTTAGTGTTCTTGAAGATTTCACCAATGAAAGAGGAGAAAAGGTTTGGTAAAAAGGGAAAGTTTAGTCCCCACTATGTTGGCTTGTATAGAGTTTTGAGCCGTTTTGGGAAAGTAGCCTATGAGGTTGAGTTGCCTTTGGAGTTGTCAGTCATTCATTCTATTTTTCATATCTCCATGCTTAAGAAGCTTATTGGTTATTCCATTGTGGTAGATCCTTCAGAGAGTGCTGATATTCAGGACAGTCTTTCATTCGATGAGATTTTCATTGAGATCCTAGATTTTTAGATCCGTTGACTGAGGAACAAAGAGGCTCCTTTGGTCAAAGTGTTATGGTAGAACCAGACAGTTTAGGGAACTACATAGGACGCAGAAGAAGACATGCGATCCAAGTACCCATACCTCTTCTCCACTAGTTAAGATCAATCTGAAGATATTATTCTTCCTTAATTCAGCCCTTCTAATCTAAAGTTATACTATATATCTATTCTTCCATGAGTACTTGCAATTTTTAGGGTATTCAAGAGTTTAGAAAGACATAGAGTCAGTTTAACGAGTTCTTCAAGATTTACGTACTCAATTTCCTCCGTGCTCTTAGTTTAACTAGTGACATTTGAGGATGAATGTATCCAAGGGGAAGATATTTTAAGACCCTGCAAATTTCCCTTGTAGTTTGAGACTTGAGTGTGTCAAGTGGTGTAATTTTGGACCTAAAAGATTGAGAAGATATTTACCAAGTTATTAGTGTTTTAATCTTGTTGTTTTTTCCTGAAAATTACATCCTATAGTGTAGAGAATTGAATTAGCTTTCCAACAACACCAGCTTTGCCCAAAATCGATGCCCAAGTAAGAAGTTATGGCTAATTTAGGTCCTAGTTGTAAAATAGCATCATTTTAGTTCTTGGAAAATCATGGAGATGGTTTATTTGACAATTATCAAATTCTAGTGGAACTCTGTGATAGTGACGCATCGCAGAGGACCCCAATTTCTCAATAGTCAAATTCCTGTGGCCTAGCGCGATTATAAAGCGTTATGCTGAAGTTCCAAGTCCCAACCATTGGGAAAACGCAATGGCTCCGCGCCGTGGTGACTCCCAGATTCCTATTTGTCAATTTTCAGTGAGCCACCACAATAGTGGCGTGTTGCGGTGACCTATAAAATCAGGTCCCCAGTTCAATTTATCTAGCTTCTTAAAGAAGTTAAAAAGCGAACTTTGGACTTCTTCCAAGCCTCTTAAACCATAGAAACACAAAATTAGAGACATTTACAAGCATTCTATGAGGTTTTTCTCAAGTTTTGTCTCAACAAAAACTCTAAGTATCCAAAGCCTCTTCCAAGAATCGCAAGAATCCACCATAGATTTTCAAAATTGAATTGAGATTTAAGTTCCCCAAGTTCAAGAGTTGCAAGAACCCTCCGTCATGAGTAAGAATAGGAGTTTAAAGCAAGCTTGTTTATCAAATTTCATAATCTAAGGTATGTGGGGTTTTGAACAAGGGTAATCCTTTCACCCTTGTGCCTAAAGGCTTATTTAAACTACAATTTTCTGCTATTTGTAAGATTTTACATGAAATTGAATTAGGTTTTTTCACCCATTGGTATTGGTTGGAAGCTTTTGATTTTTTCCATGAATTAAGAGTCTAATGTAATGATTTTTACATGTTTTCTCGAGAAATTGCAGTTGGGTCTATACCCCATGATTCTAATCCTTTAGAAGTTAATAGTTGAAATGTTTGATATATTGAAGTGTATGAGTATGTTGAGATTATGAGCTAAATTGTTGTAAATTCCAGATTTCTATATGATTTATGAATCTATATGCTATCTACTATGCATTTTGATGAATTTTAACTTGAGATTGAATTATGGGTCATTAAGACCTACTTGAGACTTGCAATTTTATAAACTTTCGTGCTATTAGCACCCTTGATTTGAGTATTCTGAGATTATTGAGAAATGTTTTGACCTAATGGTCATAGAGCTTCGAAATCCACTTCACTACATGAGATTACATATTCGATTGTTGGGTTTTTGTGAACCATGAGATCATTTTGAAAGTGTATTTTCATGAGATGAGCGAGATAAACTAAAGAGAGTAGTATTTAGCACCGAGTTAGGTAAGTTACTATGGTTTCTTTGCCTAGAACTACGTTCCACAGTAGGTTTGAGATTTTAGGCCTAAGGCCGAGATATTGGGCTGAGGCCGAGATAAGTGATCATTGAGTTGATGTTACATTCCTTTGTAGGAGTATGATGCCTCTCCCCAACGTGAGGTTTCTTTCTTAGGAGGATAAGACATCGGAACCCATGTAGCTCGCATGGTTTATGGCTGTTAAGAGAACCTCCCTACACAAAAGTGTTTTCCATTGAGATAGAATATTTTCCCTAAAGCTTTGGGATAAGATATTTTCTAAAATGAATGAACAACGTTGAATATTTTCCAAAGAAGGAAGTAGCTTTCTCTACTAATACAGGTTGATCACCGATTTTCAATACAAAGTTATATGATTTTGAGTTCCAAGTGTTTGAGTTCAATAGTGTTATAAGTTCTTGAGCATTATAAAAGTTTTACTCCCCATGAGATATATGCATGAGTTTAAAGTATTGTTTAAATTTTCCTTCAGCCTATGAGTAATGAGAATAAGAGAAGAGTACAAATTTTAAAGCCAAAGTATAGTGACTCACGAGATTTCTGTTACACGCTTAATTCTACATGACTTATGAGCTTTTCATTTTAAACTTATTCAAGCTATGTGAGTCATTCCTATTTGCATACATGATTTGATTAAAGAGTATTGATATTGTTTTATGTAAATGCATACACTCTTATATACTCAGTACATTCTCAAGTGTTTATCCACATATACATCTATACGCTACATTGTCTTCTAATGTAGGTGTAGGTGCTCAGTCCCAGCCTCGTCAGTGATTCCCGAGAACCTTTGTCTATATTTCTCAAGTGGTAGTCCTCATGGTTAGAGGGCCTATCTTCAGATATTTCATTACTTGAGTGTTTATGTCATTACTTTAAGTTCAGTTTGAGTCAGTTGGGGACCTGTCCCAACGGCTCGATTATTCATGGAGTAGTAGAGGCTTTGTTAGACTAGTTATCAAACTGTGGTTGTGTTGAAATTTCTAGTATTGTGGTCATTTGAACCAAGTATTACCTTCATATTTTCTTTCATTTGATATGATAGCGAAAATTTTTTGTATATTTCTTATTGAATGAGTTATTATGAGAAGCGATAGACTTGAAGAGTTAGCTTGGGGTTACTTATAGCCGTAAGCATCGTGTGATGTCCCGGGAGGTGATCTTGGGTTGTTACATTAACTCCCATAGTCCTCAATTTTTTTTAGTTTATGTTCAATTTAGGTTTGTTTGACCAATTATTTAGATATTCGGCTATTTATTATTTTGTTTTATCGAGCACATGTTTATACTTGGTTTTGCATTAAGTTTACATATTCATTAATTCATGTTTAGTTTATGTTGGCTAGCTTCCCATCTCATATACTTACTACATTCAAAGTACTGATCACAAACTTTCCTTCTCTATATTATATTATAATATAAGTGTGAATGCTCAATACTCGGACCGCTCTTAGCATGTTCCTACACCACATTCAACAATAGATTTTGTTGAGTCCTCATTATTCGAGGAATACTTATCGGTTTCCTTATTTTATTATCAGTTTCAATCATTTGGAGTTATTTGGAGGTTTATTCCAACATCTGATTATGAGTAGAGGATTTCAGATAGATGTTTAAATTTTTACCATGATTGGTTGTCAAACAATTATTTTTTTAAATTCCAATTTTATTGGGTATTCAATTTTACACTATTATGGTTTCCACCAGTTATTTTAGTTAGTTTCCGCCTAGTGTTTGGTTATTTTATTTATTATTCAACTGCATGTCCGGCCATGGGTTATCATAGGGTAACTTATGACTTTAGGTGTCGTACTACGACTAGGGAGTAGTCTCGGGTCATGACAATTGGTTATTAAAAACCAATAAGGCTTATAAATTTTTAAATTTTGAGACCCCAAGCCCTCACAAAATTATTGAATATTTAAAGGCTAACTTTTTTTAGCATATATTTCCCAATGAAAAAGATTTATTTGAATGAGATACAACTTATTTTATTTCTCCTCTTAAAAGAAAAAATAGTTGAGCCCTAGAAAGAAAGTCAACCAAGACGTAGTTGTAGATCAGCCAATCCAAAGAAATTTGGACCTGATTTTAGAGCTTATTTGGTTGATAAAGATCCTGAAACTTATGCTGAAGCTACTGATCATGAAATGCATTCTATCCTGTCAAACATACATGGGTTTTATCAGCTCTTCCTCTAGGTTGTATACCAATTGGTTGCCAATGGATTTTTAGGAAGAAAATCAAATCCTATGGTACTTTAGATAAGTACAAAGATCGCTTGGTAGCTAAAGTTTTTACTCAATTGAATGACATTGATTATTTTGATTCTTTTCACCTAGCTTAGATTACCTCTATCCATCTCTTGATTACTTTAGAAGGAATTCATGATCTCATGATTCATCAGATGAATGTGAAGGCTGCATTTGTAAATTGAGATCTAGACAAAAAGTTCACATTAGACAACCAAAAGGATTTCTCATTCCTTGTCAAGTACGTAAAGTATGCAAGCATCTTTAGTTTCTTTAAGGATTAAAACAAGCTCCAAAGTAATGGCAAGAGAAATTTAGAGAAGTTATGATTTCTTATGCAATGATGGAGATATCTTCATATCTAGTAAACTTTAAGAAAATTCTGGAGTTATAATATATCTTTAGGTAGATAACATACTGATCTTTGGAGTTGATATTGAAAGAGCCAAAGAAACAAAATGTATTCTTTCTTCACAGTTTGAAATGAAAGATCTTGAAGAATCCAATGTGATTTTAGGCATAAAAATTGTAAGATCAACAAATGGTTTGGCTCTTATTTAATCAAGTTATATTGAGAAAGTTCTAAAGAGGTTTGGTTATTTTGACAATAAGTCCGCTTCTACACCATTTGTTCCTAGCATCAAACTAGTGTGAAAATCTGGTGATATTCTTATCAGTTGATATATTCTCAAATTATTAGGAGTCTTATATATGCCATGCATTGTATCATTCCATACATTGGTTATGCGATAGGAACTTTGAGAAAGTTCATTAGTATCCCTGGAGCTGAATGTTGGAATGCTTTAATTTGTGTTTTAAGGTATCTAAAAGGTACATTTAATGTTGGATTACATTAGTCTACCTTTCCAGCAATTATTGAAGGTTATAATGACGCTAAGTAGAACTCTAATTCGAATGACTCTAAATTTATTAGTACTTGGACTTTCATTTTGGCTGAAGTAGTAATATTTGGGAGATCACAAAAGTAGGTATGTATACTCACTCAACCATGGAATCAAAATTTATAACTATGTCTTCCATTATGGGGTAAGCTAGTCCCATATTTAACTATCTATTGTGATAACAAAGTTTCTATATTTTGGACCTCAAGTGATTGTTATAATGACAAGTCAACAAAAATTTATCTCAAACACAATCATGTGAGAAGATTATTTGAGGGTGGCATAATGTCGTTTCAATATGTGAAGTCCAGACTCAATTTAGCATATCCTTTGACTAAAGGGTTATGCAAGAAATTAGTGATACAAACTTGTAATGGAATGGGAATAAAGCATATTGTAATTATTACTTAATTAATACTCTTCTCTTATATGAACTTTTATCCTATAAATAGTGTTTCTTTTATTTGAAAAGACAAACACTCAAAAAATACTTTTTTCTCTAGAAAAAGTAATTGAGATACATCGATTAAATAGTGGGATCAACAGTTTAAGAATAGCAGAGCAACATTCTTGAATGCTACTTGTCATGTGGCTTAGTTGTATTCCAAAGATAGAGTTGTTATTAAAGATTTTGTTTGCTCGTGAGAGGACACCAACTATCATCAAGAAGCATATTATCATTCCTATAAGCCAAGAAAGTTTTATTAAGTGGCTGCATACAGCTGTCTTATAGATAGAGTCAAGCACAAGACAAGTATTTACTTGATTTTTAGTATGCATATATTCCTTGTACAATTATCCTTATTGTTCTAACAAATTGTTAGCAGATTATGACCTTTAAGAGTTTTTCACTCATCTCAACTGATCATTCTATGTTACGTGACTTACAAAAGTTGAATAATTCTTAGAGACTTCAGCTGGAAAAGTATTAGATGAATGATGATTGTACTTTTTTTTTAATTTTCACGTGGAAAAATAATAAAATTCTATTAAATCGTGGAATGACAATTTCCTATCATAATTTTACAATCTTATAGCCACTAGTTTTTAGAAAATACTAGTGGATATATCCATGTGCTCATTAAAAAATATTATTACATAAGTATTGCAGAATAAGTAATTATTGATAAGGATAAAACATGAAAACAAATTGTATTTTCTTGATTGTAAAAAATGACAAGTAGAAATGAAAATCAAATTAAAAATAAAATAGTGACATAGTGACAAGTAGATTTGAATGGAGGTAGTACATGAATTACCAATCCACGGCTGCTTCAATATGGACAAAATGAATTTTCTACCTTACAAATTTAAAAGTAGTAAATATTTCTTCTATGATGATACTCCACCATCTCAAAATAGTTGGCATGTTTGCTAAGAAAAAATTATTTCAAAAATGTTGACATATTTAAAAATCCATAGGTAATTAACTATTTTTTCAATTCTATCATTAGTAATTAATATTATATCATTAAGAGACATGTAAATAGATCGAGATTAAAGAATTAATAAGGAATATATTACCCCCTCCTACATTTATTTTTAGTTGTCACTATTTTTCTAATTGAATATTCATTTTTACTTGTCACTTTTGACATATCAAGAAAAGACAAAATATTTTTTTTAGTTTATCCTTAGCATTAACTTTTAAGTCTTCAAATCATTTTCAAAACATATTGTCATGACCCCTGAGCTGAGATCCTGACTGAGATAGGCATCCCAGCCCAATGAAAGGCCGAGATGACTCCTTAGCATTTATTATAAGCATA
>JAPEIP010000003.1:100500351-100519705 GCA_026120095.1 Capsicum chinense
CCTACATTTATTTTTAGTTGTCACTATTTTTCTAATTGAATATTCATTTTTACTTGTCACTTTTGACATATCAAGAAAAGACAAAATATTTTTTTTAGTTTATCCTTAGCATTAACTTTTAAGTCTTCAAATCATTTTCAAAACATATTGTCATGACCCCTGAGCTGAGATCCTGACTGAGATAGGCATCCCAGCCCAATGAAAGGCCGAGATGACTCCTTAGCATTTATTATAAGCATAGTCATAAATAAGTGTGAAATTACCTCATAAAATATGAAGTGCAATAACTTAAGTGATTCATAACTCAAGTATTGAGATGTACTTGACTAACTCAGTCTACAAAGCCTCAAACTAAATGACTCAATATTTTATGTTGGGACATGACCGTAAAAAATACCATAAAACTAAACTAAATCAAGTCTAACTGAAATAAATAAACACAGCCCTCCAAAAGATGAATGGTTCGCCACTTACAAGTTGTCATCCCAACTGAAATCCTAATGTTGAATCGAAACTTGGGGATGAGCTTTGAAAACTACATCAATAAAGGATGTAGGAACCGAGAACAGACAGTACAATAAGTGCTAACATGCAATCTAGAGAAGAGTAGTTTATAAAACAGTTTATAACATTCATATCATAAGATCATAATAAAGATAACAAGAAGTGACTTAAATAATGAAACAAAAGTAATCACTTGCAAACTTTTAATTCTGAACTATGTAGTTTACACCGAAATTAAGTAACCCACGAACTATGTACATAACTGGAAGGGCCCCAGTTCATGTTAGCCATAAAAAATGAGGTAATAATCTTTAGTCCATCATACTATTGACATAACTACATACCTCTACACGAAGAAAGCATACAACGACCGTTTATTTTGTAAGAAAAGACTTTCCCACATCGGCAAATATAGTTTCAGGTATTGGTCACAAGAACTACACCTTCTTGATGAAACTACAAACTTCAATTTAGTCCCAATGAAAATATTTTTCATCTCATTTATCATAAAGTCAGATGTTTGTAAATATATGTTATTAGTAGACTCAGTAGTCAGAACTTAGTATTCATTCCTATTATGATCTCAGTTATAGTTACATATTAATGCATATATTTTCACATTCATATCATTCTATCTATTAGTGTTGTCCATGCGTATGAACCCTTTTGCATTTAGCCTACCTCACTTGTATACCAGTACATTTAACATACTAATGTATTTGTGATATGGTGTTTTATACCATATTTTTTAGAAGTATGATCTCCTGAGCATCCTTAGTATATCACTCGTTCAGCAGCCAGACTAGCAGTGAGTCCTCATCCTTTGAGGATGATATGATTTATTATTTTATAATTTTATTAGTCGAAGTTAGTTGGGGATATGTCCCATCAACTCTACTATTTTCAGATAGTTAAGAGGCTTTCAGACTACAACATATTTTAGACAGTTTATCTCAGTTTTGGGTATTGTCATACCATATTACAGACATTATATTATATTCAGTATTAGTTCAGTTTCAAACCTTATGGCTTTACAGATTATATTTCATATTTTTTATAGTATATATATATATGTATAGTATATTATACAATGTATAGGTACATATATCAAGCATGGGTTAGTTTGTGGTCCTTCGGGGTGATGACACCATGTAGCATTTTGGGTACCAGATTTGGGGCATTACCAACTTAGTATCAGAGCCAGGGTCAACGGTGTCCTAGGAAGTCTGAAAACCCGTATCTAGTAGTTTGTTGTGCAATGGTGTATTGTGCACCATACTTATGTGCAGGAGACTATGAGATATTTTGGGAACTATTTCCCTTCTTTCATGTTTCAAATCATGCTACAGAAAAGTTCTCTAAGAAATTCAAGTAGGTTCTCATCATGCTCAAGTCATGTCAACTCCACCTTACTTCAAGGTAACAGAAAAAGTAAAGCTCAAGGTCCTAGGGGTAGGGCTTTCTCAGACAGTCCCCGCAGACAATTATGGGATTGCCCAAATACTCAAATATGTCCCTTCAGTTTCGTTATATTCCAAAGTTGTACATATCTTATTCATGATCATGAGAACTTATTTGTGAACCTAAAATTAGATTTCCATCAGATCCCTTCTCAGGATCCTATGATATTTTATGACCTAGAGTTAGAAGCATGAACCCATGATTTTAGAAGTAGTAGAGTTTGGATAAAATTATCCTAATTAAGGAGATTATGTATTCATTGATAGTTGTACCAAGATAGACTAGTAGGCTTGAATAGTGCAAGAAAGAATTTTAGATTATTGATCTAAAATTAAGAATGAAGGTATGGATATGAATTAGGATATGTGATATTAATAGTATATGAAGAAATAAAATCATATGATATGTTTAGTAAGGCAAGCATATGTCGAAGATAGTGTAAGTATGTGATGATGATTGCAATTCAATTCAGAGTTTAGTAAAGGGTTCACACACTTATGATGATGGCTTAAAGCTAAGGTGGAGATGATAGATCATGTGACCAAGTAGGCTATCAGATCCTAGTAGTAGTGTCAATACGTATAGAAAAGTAGTAAGGGAAGATGATTCCTGACTCATCCTTATCTCAGTGTAAAGTTTGGTACTTTAGTCAGCATGATGTCTATGTATGCTTCACATCTCACGTTCATGTTAGACAGTCAGTTAGTATTGATCATGCATGCAAACCCTTGAATATAGCCTAACTCACATGTATACTCAATACATTCCATTATACTAAAGAATTTCTGCTTTGGTGCTTTCTTTTTATGTTACACCATAGGTTCAGAAAAACGAGTTCTAGATCAACAGTAGATTCCAGATTCAGCAGTTAGAGTAGAAGTGATTCCTCATCCTTTGAGGATATATTGATTTTATAGTATATCATTGATTAGCTTATTAGTTGGAGTTAGTTGGAGACATGTCCCATCATCTCGTTATTCAGATTTCTCAGACAGTAGAGGTTTTTAGACTAGATCCAGACTAGGTACAGACTATCATATTTTAGAATTCAATTTTGTTTTGGGTATTCTACTACTCTATACAGATGTTATGTTATTCAGTTATGTTCTTGATCAAACCTTATGGCTTTTCAGTGCATGTTTTTGCACTATTATGTTATCTTATGTAGTATACAGGTACAGATATCAGTCATGGGTTAGCTTGTGGTCCTTCTGGGTCATGAGCACTTCATAGCATTCTGTTTTAGCAAATCAGGTCATAAAAAACTTGGTATCAGATTCTAAGGTTCAATAGAGTCCTAGGAAGTCTGAAAGCCACATCTAGTAGAGTCTTATGCATGGGTGTGTTATGCACCACATTTATGTGCAAGAGGCTTTGAGATGTTTAAGAATAGTTTCCCTTATTTTAGTATTCATGTCGTTCCAGTGAGCATAATCATAAGTCAGTCTCTCAGTATAATCCTCTTCTTCTCTTTATTTCAGAACATGCCTCCTAGGAGAAGAAATCAGTCAGCCCCTCAGCCCGAAGAACCTTTGGGAGATTATGTTTCTCATGCAGGGTTTAGCACCATATTTACCACTCTAACTCAATCAATTGCTGGTCATAATAAATGGCCAATAGTTGTTTCGGCCAACCCAGTGGCCAACTCAGCTGCAGTGCAGATTCGGGAATTCACCTGAATGAATCCACCAACCTTCCTCGGGTTTAAGGTAGATGAAGACCCTAAGGAATTAATTGATCAAGTTCAGAAAGTGATAGACATAATGGGGGTGACTAATGTTTAGAATGATAAGCTAGCTACATATCAGTTGCAGGATGTGGCTCATACTTGGTACAAACAGTGGAAGTCTGAAAGGGTAGATAATGCAGGTCCTATAGAGTGAGAGGAGTTTGTTCTGCATTCTTAGACAAATTTTTTCCCCAAGATCTTAGAGAAGCTAAGGTGCTAGAGTTCATCAAACTCAGGTAGTTCAACATGATGGTGAAAGAGTATTTTTTAAAGTTTACTCAATTAGACAAATATGCCACTCATATAGTTACAGACGGCAGAGCCAAAATAAGTAAGTTTGCTTCAGGGGTGAATGACAGCGTGGTTAATGAGTGTAGATCTGCTATGTTGAATAGTAACATGACCTGAGCTAGGCTTATGACTGATGCTCAATAGATAGAGAAGCATAATATTAAGTAGAGGGAGAAACAGAATAAGAATGAGAAGATAGGTAGTTTCAACTTCGATCAGCCTAAGTCAGAAGGAGGAAACCGTTCCTAGTTTTGTCCTAAGTTATCAGTTCTAGCTTCGTATATAGCCAGTGCTCTAGTTCCTAAGTTTAGAGAGGGTAACAGAGATAGAGCACCAGGCTTTAAGACCCATGGCAGTGTAAGCAGTTCCCGCACCTATCCTCTTTGCCAGAATTATGGTAAGCATCATCAAGGTGTGTGTAGAGCAGGCAGTGGCATTTGTTTTGGTTGGTGCAAGCCAGGAGATAGAGTTAGAAATTGTTTGGAGCCCGGTCCTCAGGGTCAATAGAATCGCTCTTCAGCTCAGTTCTATCACCTAAATCAGCAGGGTGCCACTTCCAGTGCTACCTGGGAGCAACGCCCAAATCGTCTCTATGTTTTTTAAAATCGATTGGATTAGGAAAGTTCTCCTGATGTTGTTACTGGTAAGTTACTAATCTCTTATATTTATGTTTACACTATGCTAGATCTAGGAGCTTCCATGTCTTTCGTTACTCCTTATATAGTAGTTGATTTTGGAGTCAGTCCCAAAATTCTAGTAGAGCCCTTTTCAGTCTCTACCCCAAAGGGTTAAACCATCATAGCCCGGCAGGTATACAGGAATTGTCTGATTGTGATATTTCAGAAAGTCACTTCAGTAGGCTTATTCAAATTAGAGATAACTAATTTTGATGTCATTCTCGGCATGGATTGGCTTCATTCCTACTATGCCACAGTCGACTGCAGAAATAGAATAGTTCATTTTTAGTTTCGAAATGAACCCATCCTAGAGTGGAAGGGCAATACTTTAGTGTTCAGAGGTGATCATGTTTCCTACCTTCGAACAATGAAAATGATATCTAAGGGTTGTGCTTATTATCTAGTTCATATTAGAGATTCCAGTTTTGAGACTTCTAGTCTTGAATCAGTTCCAGTTGTAAGTGAATATTTAGATGTCTTTCTCGAAGATCTCTTAGGAATTCCTCCTGAAAGGGAAATAGACTTTGGTATTGATCTTCTTCGAGAAACTCAGACTATCTCTATTCCGTCATGCAAAATGGCACCAATAGTACTCAAGGAACTGAAAGAACAGTTGGAGGATCTCTTAGATAAGGGATTCATCAGACACAATATTTCTCCGTGGGGTGTACTAGTTTTATTCATGAATAAGAAAGACTGTTCTCTTCGAATGTGCATTTATTACAGTCAACTCAATAAGGTTACGATCAAGAACAAATATCCCCTTTCCAAAATTGATAACTTATTTGACCAATTTCAGGGTGCCAGTTATTTCTCTAAGATAGACCTCAGATTCGGCTATCATCAGCTCAAAGTTTAAGAATGTGACATCTCAAAAATAGTTTTTCGTACTCGGTATGGTCACTTTAAATTTTTAGTTATGTCCTTTGAACTTACCAATGCCCCATCTACTTTCATGGACTTGATGAACCGTATGTTAGAGAAGTATTTGGATATGTTCATCATAGTCTTCATATATGATATTCTGGTCTATTCCCGCACTGATCAAGATCAAGCAGACCATCTTAGAATAGCACTTCAGACTTTCAAAGATCATCTGTTATTCGTAAAATTCAGTAAGAGCAAATTTTTGCTAAGGTCAGTTGCATTCCTTGGTTATATCATTTTTGGTAATGGCATTAGGGTAAATCCTCAAAAGACCAAAGAGGTAATAAACTGGTCTCTCCTTATTTCTCCATTAAATATTAGGAGTTTCTTGTGTTTGGATGGCTATTACAGATGGTTTGTTGAAAGATTTTCATCCATTGCATTTCTATGTCCAGCTTGACTCATAAGAAAGTCAATTTCCAATGGTCAGATCCTGGTGAGAATATTTTTCAAAATTGAAGACTCAACGCTTCTCAGCTCTAGTCTTAGATCTTCTAGATGGTTCATATAGGTTCGTAGTGTATGGTGATGCATCTATAGTAGGATTAGGTTATGTCCTTATACAGCACGGTAAGGTACTAGCCTACGCCTCCAGACAGCTTCAACCCCATAAGAGGAATTATCCTACTAATGATCTTGTGTTAGTAGCCGTAGCATTTTCCTTAATGATTTGGAGGCATTATCTCTATGAAGTTTATGTAGACATCTTCACAGATCATAAGATCCTTTAGTATGTCTTTTCTTAAAAAGACCTCAATCTTCATCAGAGAAGGTGGTTAGAGCTCTTGAAAGTTTATGACATGAGTGTCCTGTATCATCTGGGTAAGGCCAATACAGTGGTCAACGCTCTCAGCAGACTCTATATGGGTAGTGTTTCTCATGTTGAGGATAGTAAGAAGAAGTTAGCTTAAGAATTACACCAGCTTGCCAGACTACACATTGGATTAGTTGATTCTTCAGAGGATGGTGTATGTATTCAGAGTATTTCAGAATTATCTCTAGTTTCTTAGTTGAAAAAAAATCAATATAGGGATCCCAACCTTTTCAAGTTAAAAGAGTCAGTTCAGGATCAGAAAATAGAGGTTTTCTCCCAAAGAGGAGATAGTGTTCTTTATTGTCAGGGTCATCTTTGTGTTCTAGATGTAGATGACATAAGGTAGCGTATTCTTGCAGAAGCAAATAGTTTGCACTACTCTATTCATCCAGGGGACACAAATATGTACCGTAACTTGTGGGAGATCTATTGGTAAAACGGGATGAAAACAGATGTTGCAAAATTTATGGCTACGTGCTCTATATGTCAGCAGTTTAAGATAGAGAATCAGAAGACTTGTGGCTCCATGTAGGAGTTCATTATTCCTACCTGGAAGTAGGAAGTTGTAAACATGTACTTCATGATGGGTTGGACTCAAACTCGTCATCAGCATGATTCAGTTTGAGTCATTGTAGACAGGATAAACAGATCATCTTATTTCCTTTCGATTCATACCTCTTATTCCGCCGAGGATTATGCCAAACTCTACATCAAGGATTTGGTTAGATTGCACAGTGTTTCATTATCTATTACCTAAGATAGAGGTACCTACTTGATATCTCATTTCTAGAAAGCATTCCAAAAGGGTCTGGGTACCCAAACTCATCTCAGTACAACCTTTCATCCTTAGACAGATGGTCAAGCAGAAAGGACTATTCAGTTGTTAGAATATATTCTAATGGCGTGTGCAATTGATTTCAAGGGAATTTGGGATGACCACTTTTATTTTGATTGAGTTTGCATACAACAATAGCTATCATTCTAGTATTCAAATGGCTCCATTTGAAGATCTCTATGGTAGGAGTATAGATCTCCGATTGGTTGGTTCGAAGTTAGTGAGGCCTCAGTCATAGGGCCTAACTTGGTATTCGACGCCTTAGGGTAGTCCAATTGATCAGAGAAAGACTCCGAGCTATTCAGAGCCGACAGAAGTCTTATGCAGATATTCGTTGAAAAGATCTCGAGGTTGAGATTTTTGATCATGTATACCTCAAGATCTCTCCTAAGAAGGGAGTGAAGGGATTTGGAAAGAAGGGAAAACTCAGTCCCCTATATTTTGGTCCCTTTAAGATTCTCTGTCATTTTTGTAATGTAGCTTCTGAGCTCGAATTACCTTCAGATCTTTCCTCAGTTAATCCAATCTCTGATGTCCCTTTGCTCATGAAGTGTATAGGTGAACCATCAATTGTGGTCCGTATTCAGAGTATCGATGTTCAGAACAGCCTCTCTTATGATGAGATTCCAATCGAAATCCTGGACTATCATACTCATAGATTTAGGAACAAAAAAGTCCCTTTAATTAAAGATCTTTGCTGAAATTAGTCCGTCGAGGGAACTACTTAGGAAATAGAAGCATATATGCGTACCAAGTACCCTCACCTCTTCCCCACCAACTCAGATCAAGATCAAGGTAATATTTATCCTTAAGCTTACTCAGTTTCATGATTAGTATGCATCACTAACTTAGTATACCATAATAATCTTGGTTTCAAGTACCATCGCATATTCAGTGATGCATTCATGTATCAGATCAGTCATATAGTTATGCATCAGACATGCATTCTCATTGTGAGAAAACTTAGTTCGTTAGAACTTTCAATTATGCATTTATGAATCAATTATGCATGCATCAGATATACATGTTTAGTATGTTATGTTCAGCTTGTCAGTCACATCCGTCATGAGATCATGTTCTAGTTATTCATGTTCAGCTTATTATTTCCCCTCTCAGTAGTCTCATTTGAGAACGAATGTTCTCAAGGGGGAGCTATTGTAATACCCATGCTTTTTCTTAGCTTGAAAATCATCTCAATTATATTATACCTTTCTTTTAAATAATAATTCATTCTTAGACACATGTTATTTCTATAATTTTTACTTCCTATCACGTGGAAAATTGAATAAGCTTTCCATCGATATATAATTCACCCAAATCTGACACTCGAACGAAGAGTTAGGGCCTTTTTAGGAAACTGTGTTTGACATGAGCCTACAACGCGTCGCAGAGATAGCTCAAAAGGAAATTATCAATTTTCAGTGTTACTCCGTGATACTAGTGTGTCGCACCAAACTTCCAGGTCGTAGACATGGTGGCAACGTGATAGCTCCGCATCGTACCACCATGAAATTTCTCATTTGTCAATTTCCAGTGACTGGGAGACATGGTGGCGCATCGCGTCAAGGGCCTAATTTGGGAAATTTTACTTAAAATTAAATTATGTGTCCAGGGTTAAAAGGGTCAATTTTCCCGCCTATATAAGCTTCCAAACATGGGATTTAGCCATTATTTATCCAAAATATTGATGTTTTTGTCAAATACTCTCAAGAACTCAAGCTAGGGTTTTAATAAAAGGTTTCACCATCAATCTTCATGAAATCATGAACTAAGGTATGCATAGTGTTCATTCATGGACTCCTTTGGTCCATGAAGTTCAAGAATCCCTTTTTTAAACTCAAGTTATGGATTTTCTATATGTTTTCATGTTTTGGTTGCTCATGTTCATGTTTGATAAATGTGAAATTGAATTCTACTCCATGATTGTTGATAGTTTCTATGTGGATTTAAATACTATAGTCATAGATTCATGCAACCCTAATATTTAGACCCTTGAAAACCATAGATTCATGCAACCCTAAGATTTAGACCCTTAAACGATGAAATTCGAATTGAATAATGATGTTTACATGTACCATGCTTGTCATGTGTTTGATTAAATATCTTGATGAAGGAATATTGTCTAACTAGCATGATATCAGTAAATCCCTATGTATTTACAAGTTCATGCCTATTACAAGTTTGATGAAATGGTCCTATGAATATAGTATGTATTATGATGATAGTCAAGTTTTCAAGTAAATCATGCTATGTTAGTTTCCTTCCATCTAGTCCCTGGGTACTTGTACCAAGAATATTAGTTGTGTGACTAGACCCATGTCATGTTGTCACGATACTCTAAGTCAAGCTAGGAACTCTTATACTTTAGATTGTCTTATGACTTAGGAAAAATCTCCATGATCTCATGACTCAGTCAGTTTTCAGCTATCAGTAGTATTCCATCAGTCAACGGAACTTAGTAACTTAGCTCATGATCAGTTTAGTAAATCATGTTTAGCATCTATTCACATGAGAGTAGGAATTATCACCGAGTGAACCCAAGGATGGGAACTCACCTGTTATATGAGGGTGTGATTCTTAGAAGAAATCTTTGCGTTCCAGAACTATGTAGCCAACATGGGTTGAGACATTGTAGCCTACTAAATGAGGGTAGCTGAGGTGGCTTAACATGTTATATAAGGGTTCCCACCATTCTCGCTAGAGTTACCTGTTATATGAGGGTTATTTACATTTTGTCCTTACCAGTGGCGTGGTATTAACACCCTTCCAATTGGGGCATAGATTAGACCCCAACTCAGCTATTATAGCATATTTAGGGCATGTCAATTAGATACTACTTCCCACAGTTTCATGTTACAGAATCAAGACTCTCATATACAGTCACTCAGTCACAATAATAGAACTCCGATAGTTTTTCAGATTTTAAGACTGTCAGATATAGTAAACTCAGACATAGTACGAAACTCAGATAGTTCCATCAGATTCAGGACAGTCAGACACAATCACCCATGTTATCAGTTCTATTCACATACAGTCATTCATGTTATCAGTTATGACATGTTATCAGTGTCCATACTCAATAGTCATGCTACCACAATATCAGTATCATGTTATCAAGTTGTTAGTTACAGTTGCATATTTATGAATGTATTTTGACATTCATGTTAGACAATCAGTTAGTATTGATCATGCATGTAAACCCTTCCATATAGCCTACCTCACATGTATACTCAGTACATTCCATTGTACTGACGTATTTGCGCTATGGTGCTTTCCTTTTATGTTACACCATAGGTTCAGAGACACGAGTTCTAAATCAGTAATAGATTCCAGATTCAGTAGTCAGATTAGAAGTGATTCCTCATCTTTCGATGACATAATAATTTTCTAGTATCTCATTGATTATCTTATTAATTGGAGTTAGTTGGGGACATGTCCCATCAACTCCTTATTCAGATTCTTTAGACAGTAGAGGCTTTCAGACTAGATGCAGACTAGGTACAGACTATCAAGTTTTAGACTTTAGTTTTGTTTTGGGTATTCTATTGCTCTACACAGATGTTACATTATTCAGTAATGTTCATGATCAAACCTTATGGCCTTTCAGTGCATGTTTCCACATTATTATGTTATCTTATGTAGTATACATGTACAGATATTAGTCATATGTTTGCTTGTGGTCCTTTAGGGTCATGACCACCATGTAGCATTTTGGTTCAGCAAATCGGGTCCTTACAGTTACTAATCGTTCCATCTAACTGAGCTAAACTGAGTACACTGGGTTCAGCTAACTGACGAAGTATTGCTGAGTTCTGTTAACTGACTGAGTTTATTGAGTTCTAAACTGAATATTGAACTGAAACAAGGACTTGTTACTGAGTATTACTATTCGTGACACTACTGAGACCATTCTATAACTACCGTAGCTCTAGGTAAACAGCTAGAGTTTTGAGTATTGAGTACCCCAGTACTCAATAGCATGAAAAGTAAAGCATAGCATAAACATGAAAAGCACAACCATGCACACTTGTTCATAACTCATTCATAGAGACATTTTATCAAACACTTGTGAGATATAAGCTTACACATATGCTAGCATGGCATGATTATGTCATTTAACTAACATAAGCAACTAATCAAGCACATGGGGAGCATAAACTATATACATGATCTTAAACAACATGTAGGCATCATAATTTCAAATCCCAATTTACCAAATCAAAGGTTATAACATGAATTCACATAATACCATACACATGTTAAATAATTTCACATGAAATTTGTAATAAATCATGGATTAGAAACCCAATTAACTTCATAATCATGAACATACTCAAATTCAACATGTAATTAATGAAATCAACTAACTTGAAGTTTTAGAGAGTTTCTTGAACTCCAAGGGTGGAAGGAAACCCTTAGATGAACACTTTACATACCTTGGTGCTTGAATTCGTGAAGATTGATGGTGCGTTCTTGAAACTTAAATTTTGAATTGGAAGCCCTAGGATTTTCTTCTTGAGAAATTTTGAGAATAGTGAATGGGTTTTGCCTCTAAAATGGCTAAATCTTATGGTTTAGGGGATGATATAAGGTGAGAAAAGACCCGATTACCCTTCTAAATGTAGACTTCTACTGACTAAAAATCTGTCCAATGATGCGCAGCCCTACGCGCCGCATCAATGGGATTGATGCTATGGCCAACAGACCACATCAAGTGTATGTGTCTTGCTAAATTTTGACACTAGGAGCGGAGAAAAACATTTATCAACATGATAGATGATGTGGCCCATTAAGATTGCATCGATCCGCTGGTTTGGACTCCCAAACTTGATTCAAACAGTGTCCAAAAATTTTGAAACTTGTCTGGGGAACCTACTGGCATTCCTAATCATGGATAAACCTAAAAATCGGTATTTAAAGGTTCTATGGGTCATAAAAATAGAATCACCAACTTGTGAAGGCTAAAATAAATTCTAAGTGTAAAAACTTAGATAAAATTTCTAAGTCTGGGACCTCTTTACAAACTCTAAGGGCTGAGTTAAGGTTAGCATTTTGTAGGGTCTTACAGTTAGAATTACTCTTTTCTATAGGGATGTTCTTCTAACCAACATATAATATTTGAGCTATCATAGTGTCCAAGTCTAGTTCCCTTATGGAAGAACCTCACGTTGGGGAGAGATGTCATACTCTTGCCAAGGAGTATAACCTAAGCTAAGTGATCACATCTGTAACTGTCATCCATATAGAAATAGGAATAATATAAATTAGTACCTACAGTGGTTCTTCGTTCTAGGGAAGTAAGATGCGCTAAAACCACAGTTCCCATTTTGTTCTAAATACTGCTCCCTTTAATCTGTATGCTCATTCTGTAAAAAATCCACTTTGAAAACTAGAATGAGGGTTTATAATAAAAACTAATTATGCATTTATCTATTTTAAATTGTAATCAAAACTAATTTGTTTTCTATTGAAACTGTAAATTTGAATTCATATCTTCACTTAGGATCAAAATATCAAATCTTTTCTGAAAAATTTGAATATAAACTAGTCATAGGGTGCTTAAAAGTAAAATCTTTCTTGAAACATCAATATTCAAATTGGGGCTTAAAACCCATGCTTTAACTCATGTAAAATCATAATTAAGTTCATGTCAAATAATGAAAATCTTTATGGTTCAAGTCTAAATCTGGAAATTAATGTCATGCGAATAAAAATACTAAAGTAGACATGTAATTCAACATCTAAAACTCTCGTAAACTCAAAATATTCAAATAGTTGTTAGTGGGTATAAATCCTAAACTAAAATTCATAAAATTCCATGTAAAAATAAACTTTAAAACTAATTTTTGACACAAGGTTAAAATAATTATCCTTGTTGAAAAAATCCACATGCCTTAATTGATGACTAGATGAAGAAACTTGAACTTGAATTCCTATTTGTGCTTCGGGAGATGATTTCTTGAAGTTCTTGAATTGGGAATCCTTAATATTCAGATATCTTCCAAAGAGAATGGTGGAATTTGGATTTCTTATGGTTTAAGATTGGAATGTTCTAGGGTTTCTTAGAGATAAATTATGTGAATAATAAGTATATGTTGATCAAAATGCCCTAAATCTTCTGTTTTCCATGACTTGGTACTTGGGATAAAGACAAATTTCCCTTGAAAGATTAAGTTAGGAACTGTTGCATGATTTTTCACCTCGACACAATGTGGCGCTATCATGTCACATCACTGGAAATGGACAAGCCTGATTTTTCACCCTGGTGCGACACGGTGCAATTGTATTGCATCATTGGAAATGGATGAGTGTGAATTTTTACTTCTCTGTGATCTGGTATATACTTCACCAAAATTTTTGGGGAAACACTGGACAATCGCGGTGAGCTAATGGATATGGACGAATGGGACTAAGTGTCTCACCACTATGTAGTGTAATCACAGTGCTTCATTGGAAAGAGGACTATTTCAAATTTTCCCTCCACCGCAATGCTGTACTATTCTGATGGCCTACTTTTTCTTACTAAAAGTGTCATAACTTCTCAACCGGGTATCAGTTTTAAGTGAAATTGGTATCGTTGGAAAGTTGATTCAGTTATATACATATTGGTGGTATAGAGCTGGAAAATTATATATGGGTCAAGAGTTATATTCTTTTAAATTTGACCCTCGATATACTAGAAGATAAACGAGACTAAGAAAATTATGGGGTATTACACTCGCCCTAGTTCAAAACATCATCAACATGTGACTGGATATTTATCTTAGACATTTTCAAACACCTTGTGGGCATGCCTTTACTAGGGCCAAAATCAATGAAGGAATCATCAATCTTAGGGTTAATCCTAACTGACTTATTAAACCACAAACAAGAAGTACCTACATGTGCAAATCATTACCAAAGTCATGTATAAACACGACTAAGCAAGAGCAAACATTACTCAATACTAGGCATCAAAACCCATAACTTTTAGATTCAAAGTCATAATTTATAAGTAATATTCATGTTTCAAACATATGATATTTGAGTTGATGATAAGGGAAATAGTAAAATACATTTTACAAGATGATCCCCAGAAAGACTTGACCCTTTTTAACCTAGAAGAACACTTATGGAACCCTAGCTTCCAAATCTTCAATAGTGTGATTTGAGAGAGTATTTGGAATGTTTTGGTCGTTAAAATGAGTTTTCATTAGACCGCAAGACATTATATAGTGAGGATACTTAAGGGTTTTGGGGTGGGAAATATCCATAATGCCCTTAGCTTAAAAGCTGAATAGTCACTTCCTGGGAGAGTACGACTTACTTGACTAAACCATACCCTAGGGTAAAAGTGGTACCCTATACCTACCCTAGGTCTTACCATGGACCCCTACACTACCCAAGGTATGACTACACACATATGAGTAATATCTTGGGTATGAATGGTACCCGAAATCATATCTTAAATCATACCTAAGACAGTGCCCACTAGATCAAGACCAATATTCTATATGACTAGGTAGTATATAACCCATATTCTAATATACGACCATGGGACACTACCTAGTATATGAGTAAGGGGTCACTAAGTTATATCCAAGGGTATGACTAGTACCTTGGAGTTGTACCTAGTCCAGAAGCTTCAACTAAGGGAACTTTTTTAAGGGTCCAAAGCCTAGGTGTTTCACTACCCAGACAACAAGAATAGTAAATGACTCATACCCTATTTCATGAGTCATGACGTGACCCGTAATGTCTAGGGACCAATTTCCTACACTTTTAATTAAGGGTACTTTGGTTATTCCCTCTTTTCCCAATCATAACCCATGACCTAAAATACCCTAAGGGACTCCATAACTCTCTATTAATCAATCTTACAATACTCTATAAATCTCTCTATTTACTAAATCAATAACAAGTAAGGGTTTTTAGGATTTGGCATTTAAAGTTTGAATAAGTGATTTCTCTCCTTAATTATGATATTTTCAGGCATGTAATCTCTTCACTTAATGTTTTTATCTAAAGGCATGGGTTTTATTGTTGTTTATGTTGGATCAAATGTGGAATTGATTTGGGTTGAGGGTATTTTAATGATGGTTACTTGAATTGGATTTTCATGGCTATAATGTATTTATTTATGGTTTAGTTATTTATTTTGAAACCTGTTAGGGTGCATGGGTATTGTGATTGGGATGAGGGTGGATACATTCCCCTAAATTGATTTGATAAACTATTAGAGATCATGGATTCCCCTAATTTTATTGATTTTAAAATTGGAATTAGTAATAATCTCAACCCAGCCTTATGAAATTTTCTTTTAACAAGAGTATTTAGATATTAAAAATACTTTTGGAACCATTTCATGGTATATAAGACTAATAAAATATGAATTGATTTAAAAATGAACTATGGGGGTCATGGATTCCCCAATTAGATGAATAATTGGAACTTATGGGGTCGTGGATTCACCCAAGTGATGTATAATTGAAATAACATGATGATATAAGATTGCATGCATAATTGATAATGCCTAAAGGTAATAGTAAATCCTCAGTTTAATGGAATGGGAATGAATAAATAATTTTTTAATAAGGATTAATGGGGGTTGTATAACTTTCCATTAAGGTATAAGTGCCAAGAAGGACGAATATTAGAAACCACATTGTACATCTTGGGGGTCTTGGTGACCATATACATAGTTCATACTTTTCATATAAATTTTGGATGGTTGGAGCCTCGGTGGCTTTGTCCCTTTCTTGGATTTGTTTGGTTTGGGCAACTACATGTATTGAGGCCCAACTAATACGGAGGACGCTGGACCCAACCAACGAGGAAAGTTGAACTCATATAGTCCATGGGTGTTTAGATGGTGGGAAAGACACACAGTCCAGGCTAGTATCTTAAATCCCATGCTAAATATTGTTCTTTATCCCGATATTATATATTATATGTATGTACACTATGTTTATATGACTTTAGTTTTGTTTAGGGCTTGACGTTATTTTATCCTTTCTCTGAGTTACATGTTTGCACTCGCCTTTTTAATTATCCCCTGAAGTTGTATCCCCATTCGATGTAAGGTCCAAAGGGGATTTTGTTTCCTTGCTCCATTGTAGGTGATATTTGGATTGTTCGAGATTCATCTTTAAAGTGGTGAGCTTCCAATCTTTGTAAGGCCCTCATTTCATGTCATTTCTTTACTTATGTATTTAACTATTTCAATAGGTTTTGGCGATGGTCAGGGGCATGTCCCAACTTGGGTTAATGTTTTCTTTATTAGAGGTTTTTATGGATAGTAAAGTGTGTATGGTTTATGTAATGGATTCTGAGATTCCTCTCGCTATTGATTTATCTATCTTATTATATGTTTTGAACTCACCTTTATTTTTTATATGTTTGGAATTCATCTGTTTCTAGTTATATTGTGTTTTGGTTGGATAAGATAATGGGGGTGGTCCTTGGTCCTTCGTAGACTTGTGATACCCATCACCACTAGGCCCTAGTTTGGGTCATGAGAAGCTTGGTGCCTAGGTTCATCATCATTGGATATCCATAAAACTTTTTCAAGTAGAGTCTCTTTTATGAGAGTGTAGCACACCACCCCTATAAGGGAAAGGCTACAACGCATTTAGGAATATTTTCCTTTATTATATTCTATTTTTTGGCTCTATTGTCTCGGACATTAAATCTCCTAATTTTTTTTTGTATTTTAGATCACGCTTCTCCAAAGATCTGATGCTTGTATAAATACTCTATCCCACCATAGGATAATGTGGGTGTAAATCATTCTACTTAAGGAGTACAAACCTGGTCTAGGGACCCTGCTCATAATTTTCAATGTGAAGTTCCACCAATTCCTACTAGCCCTCCTCGAGCTTCTTGGGTTAGTTCTACTTATACGCTAATGCCACAGGGTGATGTGTATAATATGGAGTTCAACAAATTAATTCATCTGCTTACTCAGCTGGTGGCATCTTAGTCTTTCTAGTCTCTGTGTGTTGGTCTTGTTACTCCTTTTGAGGTTACTGGAGTTGGCCAGTTTATAAGGTTGAGCCCTTTGATCGTTAATGGCTCTAAGGTTGAGGAGATTCTCAAGGTTCTGTGGATAAGAACACAAATATAATCAAGGTGATGCATTCCACAAACTTGGGAAGTATGGAATTTAATGCATATTAGAGAAAGGATATAGCATATTAGTGATAGGAGGAGTGGGGAAGTGGAGAGGGGATGATGCTGAGATGGCTGATTGGGATAAGTTTTTGAGTGCTTTTCTTGATTATTTCTTTCCTTAGAAGTGGAGGGAGGCTAAAGCTGTGGAATTTTTAAACCTGAAGTAGGGAAGGATAACTGTGAAGGAGTATTCTTTAAAAATCTATCAATTGTGTTATTGTGTTCCAGAGATTGTGTCTAGTATGAGGGAAAGAATAGGGAAATTTACTTCAAGTTTGTCTCAGGACTTGGTTTTGGAATGTAAGGTTTCTATGCTAAAAGTGATATGGACATCTTTAGGTGGGTTATTTTTATGCAATAAGTTGATGATAAGAATAAGAAACAAGCAGAAATAGGAAATAGGTAGAATAAAAAGTTTACATATTCAGGGCAGGTTGGAGGCTAGTAGAATAGTGGTAAAGATGGTCGATAGTGAGGAAAGAAAAGGACTTGGGGAAGCTTGAGTTCATATTCTATGGATAGTGCTCCATATCCTAAGTCATCTGGTGATCATCACTTTCAGAACAATAGTAGGTTTAAGGCTCAAGTTGCCCAATCTTAGGTATGTTTAGTCAACCCCACCCTATCCTCCTTGCAAAACTTATGCCTAGTTGCACCGTGGTTATTATGATTAAGGGAGGCATCGGTGTTTCAAATATGACCGGCTTAGTCATATCCAATAGAACTATCATTTAGGTAATGTTGCTACTGGAGCTAATAAGGTTCTAGTAGCGACTTCTTTAGCCTCTACAGCAAAAGGTGCTACTTTTGGTACCAGCAAGGGTCAAAATTGAGTTTATTCTTTTTAAACCTGTAAGGAATCTGAGGCATCTCTTGATGTCATTACTGGTATGTTGAAACTTCTCTTTTATGATGTATATTATCTGCTTGATTCGGGTTCTACCCATTCTTTTGTGGTTATTCATTTTGGTTTTCATCCCGAGAGTATTTTTAAGCCTTTCTTTATATCTGCCCTAGTGGGTAATTAAATTATAGAAATAAAAGTCTCGATGGGTTCTGTGGTGTTAGGGGTAGCAAACGGGTGGATTGGTTTGTATTTAGATGGGTTAAATATGGATCGAGCAAAAATGGTTTGGATTGCAATCCGCCCATATAAATATATGTAAATATGGATTTGGTCAAATATGGATTGGTATGGTTTCAACCCACTTTAACTCCCTAGTCAAAAGCTTACAACTTCTATATCATATCAACTTGACTTTTTTACCATAATTTTTTTTTAGTTTTTTCCTTTTAGTTTTTTTTGTCTCTCTTTTATATGTAGTCTCTAGTTTTCTTTTTTCATTTGTGTGTCATTTCTTTTTTTCTTCTCTCTTCTATTTCTACCCACTATCCTTTGTTTCTCTTTTTTTTTCTTTTCCTTTTTAGTCTCCTTTTTCTTTTTTTTTTCTCTTTTTATTTTTACTTCTTTCTCATTTTTTTCTTTTTTGGTTGTATTTTATGTTTTATATTTTTTTTATTTTTGAAGATCATGGTTAAGTCGAGTACAAATTATGGATAATGACTAAATTATCATAACCACTCAGTATATTTGTTTTCACAATCATCTTTTTTTTAATTATTTTTTTCATTTTTTTCTTCAATTATTCCTTTACGGTTTTTTTTCTCCTCTACCTCTCTTCCTACTTTTTTATTTTTTTTTATTTTTGGTTTCTTATTTTTCTGATAATGAGAATACCATAAGTGCATATTGATTTATATTCGCCAAACATTTATAATTCCAGGGCTATTTGGATCCTCAGCCATATATATTTTAGTCTTAAGAAAATACAATTAATTTATATACTTTTTTTGGTTTTTCATCCAGTTTCTGGTGCCTGCATTGGAGCTCCGATTAATCTAAATCGAGCGTTGCAGGGTCCATTAAGGTGGTAACGCTCCCAACAGAGTTTTCTCCATAACCA
>JAPEIP010000003.1:100519805-100543201 GCA_026120095.1 Capsicum chinense
AGAATAGTGGTAAAGATGGTCGATAGTGAGGAAAGAAAAGGACTTGGGGAAGCTTGAGTTCATATTCTATGGATAGTGCTCCATATCCTAAGTCATCTGGTGATCATCACTTTCAGAACAATAGTAGGTTTAAGGCTCAAGTTGCCCAATCTTAGGTATGTTTAGTCAACCCCACCCTATCCTCCTTGCAAAACTTATGCCTAGTTGCACCGTGGTTATTATGATTAAGGGAGGCATCGGTGTTTCAAATATGACCGGCTTAGTCATATCCAATAGAACTATCATTTAGGTAATGTTGCTACTGGAGCTAATAAGGTTCTAGTAGCGACTTCTTTAGCCTCTACAGCAAAAGGTGCTACTTTTGGTACCAGCAAGGGTCAAAATTGAGTTTATTCTTTTTAAACCTGTAAGGAATCTGAGGCATCTCTTGATGTCATTACTGGTATGTTGAAACTTCTCTTTTATGATGTATATTATCTGCTTGATTCGGGTTCTACCCATTCTTTTGTGGTTATTCATTTTGGTTTTCATCCCGAGAGTATTTTTAAGCCTTTCTTTATATCTGCCCTAGTGGGTAATTAAATTATAGAAATAAAAGTCTCGATGGGTTCTGTGGTGTTAGGGGTAGCAAACGGGTGGATTGGTTTGTATTTAGATGGGTTAAATATGGATCGAGCAAAAATGGTTTGGATTGCAATCCGCCCATATAAATATATGTAAATATGGATTTGGTCAAATATGGATTGGTATGGTTTCAACCCACTTTAACTCCCTAGTCAAAAGCTTACAACTTCTATATCATATCAACTTGACTTTTTTACCATAATTTTTTTTTAGTTTTTTCCTTTTAGTTTTTTTTGTCTCTCTTTTATATGTAGTCTCTAGTTTTCTTTTTTCATTTGTGTGTCATTTCTTTTTTTCTTCTCTCTTCTATTTCTACCCACTATCCTTTGTTTCTCTTTTTTTTTCTTTTCCTTTTTAGTCTCCTTTTTCTTTTTTTTTTCTCTTTTTATTTTTACTTCTTTCTCATTTTTTTCTTTTTTGGTTGTATTTTATGTTTTATATTTTTTTTATTTTTGAAGATCATGGTTAAGTCGAGTACAAATTATGGATAATGACTAAATTATCATAACCACTCAGTATATTTGTTTTCACAATCATCTTTTTTTTAATTATTTTTTTCATTTTTTTCTTCAATTATTCCTTTACGGTTTTTTTTCTCCTCTACCTCTCTTCCTACTTTTTTATTTTTTTTTATTTTTGGTTTCTTATTTTTCTGATAATGAGAATACCATAAGTGCATATTGATTTATATTCGCCAAACATTTATAATTCCAGGGCTATTTGGATCCTCAGCCATATATATTTTAGTCTTAAGAAAATACAATTAATTTATATACTTTTTTTGGTTTTTCATCCAGTTTCTGGTGCCTGCATTGGAGCTCCGATTAATCTAAATCGAGCGTTGCAGGGTCCATTAAGGTGGTAACGCTCCCAACAGAGTTTTCTCCATAACCAGGGTTGTACCCTTGACATCTGGTTAAGGATAGAGCAACTCCATCCACTGCACCACAACCCATGTTGATTTTAATTCATATATTTATTTGTATATAAATACAAATGATAAATTGCATATATTGACAACTAAACTATTCAAATACAAATAATAAATTTATTTAAAATATATAGTATCATATAAATAAATTTAAAGTAAAAAAATATAAAATTCAATGAAAAAAAAGATGAGGAAAAGAATATAAAAAAATAAGAAAAATGACAAAAATGATGAATCAAGAATGAAAAAGGGGAAACGGAAATACAAAAAAAAATAATGTAAATAAATAAAACTAAAAAGGAAATAAATGATGAAAAAGAAGAAAGAAAAAAAGTGTAAGAAACGAGTAAAAAATAAGTGAAAAAAATGAAAAAGAAAAAAAGTAAATTAAAGAAAAAAAGAAAGAAAAAACTAGTAAATTAAAGGAAAAAAGAAAGAAAAAAAACAAAGAGAAATAAAAGATAGAAAAAAATAATAATAAAGGAGTGAAACTATGGATTATATTTAATTGATAAGAGATGTTATGAATTATATTGGCTAAATGGGATAATTAGAAGCTTATATTTACTAACCCATGTAGGTCTCAAGCGAATATGAATAATGACATAAGAATGAGAAAGGGGAAAGTGAAAAAAAAAAGAATACAAAGAAAAAAGAAATAAAAAAATAAAAAATAGATGAAAAAATGAGAAAGAAAAAAAGAAATTATAAGGAATTAGTTAAAATATGAAAAAGAAAAAAAGTTAATTAAAGGAAAAATGAAAGAAAAAAAAAAGAAGAAAAGAAACTAGAAAACAAAAAAACTGGAACTTTAAGCATAGGTGGGTAATCTCTATGTTTAAATGGGTACCCATATTTTATCCATTTTGTCCATATTTGTATTAGCTTTTAAAATTAGTTGAAGTCCAGATTTACCCATTTGAAATATGAGTGATCCAATTTACTAAATATGGGTAAAATGGACTCTTTTCAAAAATATGGGTTGAAATTGCCACCCCTAGTCGTGTCTATCTTTTATATGGTAGAATTTGATGTAATCTTAGAGATGGATTGGCTATATTTGTCCTATTCTTCCTTAGATTGCCTCACTTGAAAGGTTAGTTTTTAATTCTTGAATGAATGGGTGATTGAGTGGGACAGAAGTTCTCTAGTACCTAATAGAATGTTTATTTCTTAACTTAGAGCCCGTAAGTTGATTTCTAAGGGGTTTATATAACATGTAGTTTAGGTTAAGGATTCTGGTTCTGAATGTCCTTCCTTGCAATCTGTACTTGTGTTTAACAAATTTCATGAAGTGTTTCTCAATAATCTTCTTGATATTCTCCCAATAGAGAAATAGACTTTGTGATTGATCTTCTATTGGATACCCGTCCTATGTCTATACCTCTAAATAGAATGGCTCCGGCTGAGTTGAAAAAAACTTAAGGAGTAGTTAAAGGATCTTCTTAATAAGGGTTTCATCCATCCCAGAATATTCTCATGGGGTGCTCTCATGCTTTTTGTGTGAAATAAAGATGGTTTTCTTCAGATGTGCATAGATTATTGGAATCTGAATAAGATGCCAGTGAAGAATAAGTATTCTCTTTCTAGGATAGATGATCTCTTTAACCAACTTTAGGGTGGTAAATGCTTCTCGAAGATTGATCTTTAGACAGGCTATCATTTATTGGAGATTAATGAGGGGGATATCCCTAATATGCCTTCCGAATCCAAAATGTTCATTATTCATTTTTGATGATGTTATTCGGGTTGACTAATGTTATGACTGTGTTAATAGATCTCATGAATCAAGTATTGAGATAGTTCTAGGATTTGTTCGTGACTGTGTTTATTGATGATATCTTGGTATATTTTATGAGGAGGAGGATCATGTCAATCACCGCTGAGTTGTGTTGCAGACTTCTAGTGATCAAAATTTATATGCCAAGTATTTGAAGTGTGAGTTTTTGCTGAATGATGTGATCTTTTTGGGTCATTTTGTGTAATATCCCGTATTATACTTATCTTAGTTTGGATCCTAGTTGCATGTATAAGAGGATTAAAGCCTGAAAAACTCACTAAGTGTTGGGGACTTAGTCTTATTTTTGGCTTCTTAACTTTGAGGGTTTTTAAATGAATCTTTCCGACCCCGAGATGTTGGTTTTTGAGTTAATTCATGTTCAAGGATTTAAGGAGCATATCTCGCGGAAGTTTTGGATTTTTTGGATAAGGATTGGGTCATGGTTGGATTTCTATTATAGAACATCACTGCGATTGTGGCGCATCGTGGTGGGTATGGCGATGAATCCTTCATCGCATCGTGGTGGCCTTTCAATATGCATTCGAGTTGTGGATTTAATTTCATAACGAGAAGTTATGTCTTTTTCCATTAACCCAATTCATAAAAACACAAAACAAAACATTGTTTAGGGCATTATTTGCCCATATTCTCCAATTTCTATTAAAAAAAAAAACAAGCCCTAATCATCCCCTAAGTTCATCAATTACATTCCTTCCTTTCCAAGGAAACCAAGAATTCAAGTTTCCTAATTCAAAAACTTTCAAAAAAAGCATCAAGATTGTGTTTTTTTTCAAGATTAATGGTTTAAAATATGTATGATGTTCATTCATGGGACACTTTCACCCATGGTGTTCAAGAAACTATTTTTATGTTTTAAATTATGAATTATACATGTTTATGATGAATTATCTCCATGAAGCTCTTATGAATTTTAATTAAAAATTATGTTTAAAAGTGTTTTTCAATAAAATGAGCTCTTACATGTTTGAATGATGCAATTTTTAGTTTGAATCCCTAATTGATGGTTTTAGTGTTGTAACTATGTTTTTAATGACATTCTTAACCCATACCCATGTCTAAGTTCATGCTTTCCATGGGTTTGATGTAATGCCTAAGTGTTGGATTTTGAACAACATCCCTTATTATGGTTTTTAAAGATATATATATCCTTATAGTTATTCACATATTTCAAGATTTTTTAAATGGTTTCAGAAAAAACATGAGCATTGTCATCCAGTTAGGCATCATGATCAGTTGTTTTCTTATTTAAGCTTAATTTAGTCTAGAAATTAGTGTCATACAGTTGGGAGTAGGATTCAGCAACTAGCAAACACAGGGATGGGGGCACCCCTGCCAGTATAGGGTTTGACCCTTAGTAGCAATCCCTAAGTTATAAAATTATATAGCCAACGTAGGTTGAGATGTCTTCCTGTCAATTTAGGGTTGACAAGAAATCTTCCTACCAGTTTAAGGTTGGCACAACCATTGTTAGTACCCGTAGCACAATACTGACACCCTTCAAACAATGTTACAGGTCAGACCCTGATTAGATCAGATTGGGGCATTTCAGTTAGATGATACCTCACACAATCTCAGTTCAGTATTCAGTACAAAATTTAGTTCTGGTACACTTGACCAAAGCATACAGATTATCAGTTATTCAGCTATCAGATTTTAGTATTTCAGTTTTGATAAAAATTTAAGACATATTATATGTTTGGTCTTTCATTCGTAGCGTTTCAGTTTTCATGCACTCATATTCGATTACCTCATGCCATTCTGTTAGCTATTGTTTCATGTATATAGACCCATGCATTTCAGCCTAACCTCTTCTCATATACTAGTACATTCAAAGTACAAAACACATACTTTTCTTTGTGCTATGATGTATTATATAATAGGTTCAAACATACAATTTACTAACTATACTTAGACAGTTTAGCTTATCAGCAGTAGTAGCCAACGTGAGTCCTCATTTATGGAGGATATGATTGATTCATTTTAGTTTATCTTAATAGTTCAGTATTTCCATTTAGTTGGAGTTAGTTGGGGGGTTGTCCCATAAACTCTATGGTTGGTTAGTTAGAGGCTTTTCACACTTTCAAATAGTTAGTCATTATATCAGTTGTTTTATCAGTCTTTTCAGTATATCTTCAAATATTTCAAATCTATGATTTAATTATATTCCGATATTTAAACATTATGACATAGACAGTTAATTTCCGTACATTTATATTTTTTTACTTTATTTATCGCTCATAGCAAGTAGCAACTCATGGGTTAACTTGTGGACACTTATGACTGTAAGTACGATTGTCGCAAACAGGGGGTAACCTTATGTTATGACATTTACTTTCTAGTGAAGGGATCATGTTGAATCTATAAAAATTTGAGGTGGTTAAGAAGTGGCTAGACCCAGGACTGTAATCGACATTTGAAGTTTCTTAGGTTTAGCCCGGTATTATAAAAGGTTTGTAGAGAGCTTCTCTTCCATTGCTGCTCCATTGACTAAGTTGAATAAATAAAAGAGAAGTTTCTATGGTTCGATGCTTGTGAAGGTAGCTTCGAGAAGCTGAAGGATAAGTTGACTTCTGCTCTAATTTTTGAACCTGCCTGAGGTAATTGGTGGCTTTGTTATTTACTGTGATGCGTCTCATGATATAATGGGTAGTATGTTAATGCAGCATGGTAATTGTGCTTCTATGCTGCTTTAGGTGCATAAGAAGAATTATCTTACTCATATTCTAGAGTTACGATTGTGATATTTGCATTGAAGATTAGACGCCATTATTTGTATGGGGCGTAAGTTGACATTTATTCAAGTTATAAGAGCTTGCAATATATATTCACTCAGAAGGAATTGAATCTTAGTCAAAAGAAATGGCTTGAATTGCTTAAGGACTATGACATGAGCATTTATTACCATCCAGGTAAGGCTAATGTGGTTGCAAATAATCCTAGCAGGTTGTATATAGGTAGTTTATCTCATATGGATGAGGAGAATCAAGGATTGCAAAAGGATATTCACCAGTTGTCTAATCTTAGAGTTTTTCCATTAGATTATGAGAATAAAGGGGTAATTGTTCAAAAGGTGGTGAAGTAATCTCTTGGTTATGAGGTGAAGGAGAAACTGGTTTTATAACACCCCACTTTTTTGAACTAGAATTCAAACCATAGTTCCTACGTGTATTAACTGAAAACCAATGATTCCTATGTAAATATAAGTTTTTTTATCATTATACTATTATGAAGAGTGCTTTTGAGGTCAAAATATTCATAGGAAACACTAGAGCAAAGTTGAGGTAAGAGCTTTTGGTTAGACCAAATTTTGGTATTTGATCCTACGTGGGTCAACTTTGAACATGCATAACTTCTAGAATATATAGAATTTTTGAGTTCAAGACCTATAAAATAATTTATAAATCCCACCTCTTTCCAACGTATCTGATTTTGACATGATTTGATACCCAAGCAAAAAATCATGAGGATTTTCATGAGGAACCAGTGAGGGTGTGTAATATTAGCATGGCACGGACCTTGTGCTATGCGATTTCCAACTTGGCATAGACTTTGTGTTTCGTGATTTCTTCTATTGAATGGAACTTGGTTGCAATTTCCTCTGTGCCACGGACCTTGCTCAGAAAGTCTAAAACCCATGTTTCTTTCAAGTTATATAAGGGTAAAAAAGTCATTTACATCCTAAACGATTCTATAACTGATAGTAACGTGAATGGATTATCCCATAACCCTAAAACATACCAAATATATGATCTTTTTCCCTTCCCTCTCAAGAACAAGAAACAAGGGTTTCTTCCAAGAATTCACCCTACCTCCCTAAGGTTCCAAAAGTCAAGTTCCATTCATGAAATCAAGAAATCCAGGTATGTGGGGTTTGAGCTAGGATAACCTTTTATCCTTGTGTCCAAAACATTATTTTTAAGATTTAATTGATGTGATTTAAATTCGGGTTCATGCCCAAATTTCCATGTTCTTGAATTTATGATATTATTATGTGATTTGAAGTTTGTTTACACAAGAAATTACCTGTATTCATGTCTTGATGTACATGATTGTTATTATTGCATGTTTTTCATTATCTTGACTTAAAGTTTGATGAATTGATGAAATATTATAATTTAAGTCTTGAAGATGGTATTTTGAGAGAAAGTTTCTACGACATGATGCATGAATTTCAACATTTAAGCACAAGTTGTTGAGTACAAGAAGTTTAAGCTTATAAGTCTAATTTACAATTATAACAATTTTATTAAAGCTTAATTTTTGTATTATGATCCCAATTAAAACACAAAATCCACAATTTCACCGCATTGATATGATTTAAGAAAAAAGAAGCATAATTGGTTTTAAGTTTATAAACTCTTATGCTATTATAAGGTGGATTTCCTAAGTATGAGCATATAAGTTGGTTAGCGCATCCTATTATCCAAAAATTGTTTGCCCCTATAGGTTTAAGGGCCTCCCAAGAGAGTGTCCCCTCAGTTTCCAATATGGATAAAGTTTAGTAATCACTCTAAGTGAAGGTTCTATTCCAATGTCAAGCGTAGAATGACTCTCCCTAATATGGGTAAAATGGTGGAATCCATGATAGCTCACATGGTTTATGCAGGTTATAAGAATCTCTCACAAAGAAAATGAATGTAGAGATTTTAGAAAGTAAGTATAATGACACTCTAAGCATATCAAGTTATGTTTAATTATTGATGTTTTATGTTATTTTAGCATTCAGGTTTATTCATGATCTAGGTAAGTCCTTTTACACTTAGCATGCATGTTTTGAAATAATATTCAATTTTTATTTTACCTATGCATTCACCCCATATACTTAGTACATTCCAGAAGTACTTACCACATATATGTTTGTGGCTACATTTATTCCTGATGTAGGTACCAGATGTAGTCCGCACACCATGGTCAAAAGATTATAGTTTCTATCCAACAAGTGATGAGTTCTCTTATTTCAAGGACTCAAGTTAGTTTAAACTCTTGTATTATATTTTTCTTAGTTGTATGTATTCATTTAGGATATTTGTATCCTTGTCCTAACTACCTATAGTCAGTATAAATAGAGGCTTCATAGATAGTCAGTTAGAGTCATTATATTTAATTCAAGTTCCTTCTTCAGATTTATCATGTTGTAAACTTTTACAGTATCATATTTATTCATATTTTCCCTTAATTATGCTTCGTTTCAGCAAATTTACCTTTTATATACTTTTTAAATCAGTAGCTCAAGAAAAATTCTAGTACATGGGTTAGCTTTGGATCACTTGTGGTTCTAAGAACCGTGTGATGTCCAGAAGGTAGTCTCGGGGCATTACAAACTTGGTATCAGAGTATAGAGTTTAAGTGTACTAGGGTATCTATGAAGCCGTATCTAGTGGATTCTTTCAAAATGGTATGGAGACATCTATACTTTTCTTCAAGAGACTATTGAGCATTTAAGAAATATTTCCCTTCTTTATGCTATAAACCGTGCAATAAAGTTTTGCTCTTAAATACTTCGGTCGATACGTATGTTGCTCTATAATCCCCCAACTCTGACTTATATTTTATTTAATGTTGGAAGTAAATTCTAATTATACTCGATATTATACTCTCAGATTAACTATCAGTAACATCATAAATCACACAAATATCTTGGGAGAAGCCCATTTGTGTGTTCTAGTCTCTCCATTCAAAAGATTTTTTCCTCATCTATATGAATCATGCAGTTAAGAGAGAATATGCTATGTAATAACATTTCTCTTTAGCCCTTCATTATAGATAGAACTCATAAAATGAAAGAGTATATGCGTAGAGTATTGGATAGGATTTATTTTAGGGATAGTGTAACTTAGGGTGCTATGGTTCATAAGTAGTAAAACATCCTTAGAGTTGTAAGTATGGATTTAGAAGTGTAGTGGCAAGAAATTAGAGATGACTACTATTAAGAGTATAGTGAGGGATCTAGACAAGCTATTAAGAAAGGTTTTAGGGATCTAGACAAGCTAAATAGGTAATGAATATGGTGTATATTTCATGGTGAAAGGTAGAGAAGAAGTTATTTGTTAAAGTGACTTAGAGAATGCTTTAGATAGGAAAGGAGTTTTTGATGGTATTACATGTTTTAGAAAAGTATAGGTTATTAATAAAAGTATTTGGTGGTTGAATATTGTTAAATTAGGCTTCCTTTGTTGTTATGATCTATGAATGTAATTTAGATATATGGATGCGTAAATGGTAGTGATGTGTATAAGGAGAATGTGCTAATCGATTATAATAAGATAGACCATAAGATTATGATTGATTATTCTTATTATGAGGTTCCACAGGACTAGTGTTTCTTGATATTTTATTTTGTAGCTTCTAAGAAAGAATAATATGTGAGGTTGTGATGTTAATCATATCTAGCATTAGACGCTAAATTTGAAAAGTGAATGATCATCAAGGTGGAAATAATGATTTCTTATTTAGAAATTCTTGTTATGTGGAAGTGATCCTGTAGGCTTGAATGGTATATGTAAGAGTTCAAGATCATTTATTTTTCAATTAAGTATGATGGTGTAAGTAGCATGAAGAGGTGTACCTAATGTGATATGGGGATGCACTATTTTCTATGTTCTTCAAGTTTCATGTGTATGGTTAGTAGTACCCTTGAGTTGCTAAGCGAGAAGAACGCTAATTATATAGTATGCGGTACTCTTAATAGCTAAGTTAAGGAGTTATGGATAGATGATGTTGAGTATCTTGGTATGATTTTGATTCTTATGGTTTTGGTAAAATATAAGTTTAAAGGTATGATATTAGTAAGCTATGAAAAAATGGTAGATTATGTATTTAGATAAATAGGTATATTGGTGAAGAAGAGCGTAAGTGTATGATGATAATTATTGAAGCTAGAGAAATTTAAAGCTGGTAAATATTTGAAGCTAGTATTGTCCAAATATAATTTATTCGCATGATTTGGGCATTTAGGAGTAGACCATTAGACTAAAGATATTATGAATAGTCTCAGGATATGGAATAGACCCGTAAGCTAAGAATGATAGCTTAAATCTAAAGGGGAGATGATATGGTGATGAATCAAATCATGTTTTGAGAAGTAGATTGTGATATATGTCAATAAGAACTAATATTAGATAGTTTTCTGATCTTATTCTAGATTATTTCTTTCCCTAGATTTTAGTCATTAGGACCTCCTACCGATGTCTTGCACGATTGATCCACCTCTTTGACCAATGATTATACACTGCATGCATATTCATGGTCTTTCTATTCTCCTACCACAGTTAGAAGTAGTTTCACTCTATGATCCGAGTCATCCCCCATAAGTCTATGACTTTAAATCTTATGTAAAGTATCTTTTTATAAGTATGAACCATGTTTTACAGTATGCTAAGTTTCCAAAACTCATGGTACACCTAAAATGACTATGCATGATGGCATGCATGTGCTTAGTTTAGATCTCTTTAATGAATTCATGCCTTTGATACTCTATTCCTCAAGACTCAGATAAGTGTCAATGTTATGTATAGTATTATTTCATGCTTCAGGTCCTCATGTTCTAAACTTTTAGTTATCTTTCCTTATGTGAAGATAGAGGTAATGGTAATGGATGAACAATGGTATAGAAGGGTGAGAGTAAATATTCCTTATTAGGGATAGATTTTTGTATGTTTGTTGTATCTAAGGCTATAACTGTGAAGAAAGATTAAGGTAAAACTTTCAGTACAGGTCATAGTTGAAAATTCTTGGTATTCTTAGGGATATTACATGAAAACATTTATTGATAGAGGTATTAGAGAATATGGGAAAATTCTTTATGCATATATCCTATGTTACAGAGTTGTATCAGTATTGCAATTCCTTACTCAAATTCTATACCTAGATCATGCCTGAAATTCTTTCCCCATTATAATACCCCACAAGCTTCTAGAAAAGTTTTCAATTATCCGTCATATATTTTGTTTCACCCTCAAAATTTTGAGAATTTTATTTTTGGTTGTTCCGTGTTTGAAATATTATTTTTGACTTAAAATGTGTTTAGGTATGTTAATAAGGTCTATTTTTTTGGATTTTGAGGAGCCTCTATGATAACGTCGTGTAACTGAGGATACTCTTCATGATAAGCAGCGTGGAATGAAGGTTAGCCTGTGTCAAGGGCAGCGTGCCACGCCAAGATGTAAATTTTGATCTAGCTTTAATTTTATCGCATGAGGTACGGGGTTTTGGGTCTTTTACCCCTTGTATGGCCTTTGTCCTATGGTCTCATGATTTGTGCTAACATAATCTACTTTGTTATTCCATGAAGACCTTTTCTTTTAGTTCCCAAATGTGTTTTGTTGAGGGATAATTCCTAATCTGGAGTTACATACTTTATTCCATACTTCTAATGTTTCCATAAGTTCCTACCCATCATTCGAGGATGAATGATTCCGAGGGGGAGTTAATATAACACCCTACTTTTTTAAGCTAGAATTTGAATTGTCGTTCCTATGTGTATTAACTAAAAACCAATTATTCCTATTAAATTATTGTCATGATCATGATCCTAGTTTGGAAAGTTCTTTTGAGGTGAAAATGTTCATAGGAAACACTAGTGCAAAGATGAGTTAAGAGGTTTTAGTTCAAACAAATTTTGGTATTAGATCCTACAAGGGTAAACTTTGAACGTGTACAACTTCTGAAATATACAGAATTTTGTAGTTAAAAACCTATAAATTTTAGATAAATGTGTCCTCTTTCCAACGCATCTAATTTTTCCTTAATCCGATACCTGAGCGAAAAGTTATGAGCATTTTCGTGAGGAACCAGTGAGGGTGCACGATTTCAGCATGGCACAGACCTTGTACTCCACGTTTTCCACCGTGGAATGAACCTTGTGCTCTAAATTTCCTTAGTCACATGAACCTTGTTCTCTGCAATTTCCTCTGTGGCATGGGACCATGTTTAGAAAGGCTAAAACCTGTGTTTCTCTTCATTATTTTGAGGGTAAGCAAGTCATTTACAAACTAAACTATCCTATAACTGATAGTAACGTAAATTGATCAGCCAATAACCCTAAACCACACCAAATATATGATCCCGTTCGCCGCACACTCTCAACTACAAGAAACAAGGGTCTCTTCAAAGAATTTACCCCACCCCCAAGGTTTCAAATCCATGTTTCTTCGAAGGCATCAAGAAATCTTGGTATGTAGTGTTTGAGCAAAGATAAACTTTCATCCTTGTGCCAAATACTTGATTTTTAAGGTTTAATTAATGTCATTTAAATTAGTGTTCATGCCCAAATTTCCATGTTCTTGAATTTATGATATTATCAAGTGATTTGAAGTTTGTTTACACAATATATTACTTTTATTCATGTTTTGATGTACATGATTGTTATTATGACATGATTTTCATTATCTTGACATGAGGTTTGTTGAATTGATGAAAGATTCTAATTTAATACTTGATTATCGTATTTTGATATGAAGTTACTATGGCATGGTGCATGAATTTCAAGATTTAAGCACAAGTTGTTGAGTACACGAAGTTTAAGCTTATAAGTTAAATTTACAAGTATTGCAATTTGATTAATCTTAGTTTTTAGCTTATGATCTCAGTGAAGATTCAAATCCACAATTTCACCCCATGGATATGATTTAAGTAAAAATAAGCATAATTGGAGTTTAGTTTATAAACCCTTATGCTATTATAAGGTGGATTTCCTAAGTATGAGCATATAAGTATATACTTTGGGAATAGTATGTAGCACCGAGAGGAGAATGTGGGTTAGCACATTCTATTCTCAGAAACTACGTGACCCTGTAGGTTTAAGGTCCTCTAAAGAGAATCTCTCCTTTGTTCCCAATATGGATGAAGTGTAGTGATCACTCTAAGTTAAAGTTCTATTTCGATGGACAGGGCAGAAAAATCCTCCCCAATGTGGATAAGACATTGTCCACGATAGCTCATATGGTTTATATCGGTTATAATAATCTCCCAATAAGAAAAAAAAGTAAGAATTTTAGAAACTAAGTTTAATGACTTACAAAGCTTATCAGATTATGTTTTATGATATTTCACCTTTAAAGTTTATTCATGATCAATGTGATTCCTTTTACACTTAGTATGTATGTCTTGAAAGTATACGCATTCTCTATTTTACCTATGCATTCACCCCCACATACTCAGTAAATTTCATAAGTACTGACCACATATATGCATTTGTTGCTATATTCCTTCATGATTTAGATATCAGATGTAGTCCACACACAAGGGTCAAACAGTTTGTAGCTTTCACTCAACAGGTGATGAGTTCACTTTACACGAAGACTCAAGTCAGTTGTAGTTCATGTATTGTATACTTCTTATTTGTATGTATTAATTTGGGATAGTTGGAGGCATGTCCCAGCTACCTAGAGTCAGTATTAATAGAGGCTTCATAGATAATCAGTTAGAGCCATTATATGTAATTCAAGTTCCTTCTTCAAACTTTTCATGTTGTAAACTTTTATAGTATCATATTTATTAGGATTTTCTTTTGATTATGCTTCCAGTTAGAAAATTTAGCTTTCTATACTTTTTAAATTAGTTTCCCAAGCAATATGCCAATACATTGGTTAGCTTGGAATAACTTGTGGTTTTAAGCATCATGTAACATCCAATGGGTAGTCTCGAGACATTACAGGTTTTGGATCCTATCATGATGCAGATTAAGGATGATGTGCGTTAGCAGAAGGTTATGTCTTTATAGATTGAGGGTGATGGTATCTTCAGGTACCAAGGTAGGTTATGTATGTCGGATGTTGATAGGATGCAAGAAAGGATTTTAGCTAAGGATCATAAGTCGAGATAACAGTTTATCCAGGTTCAACAAAGATGTGTCATGACTCAAAGGATATTTATTTAAAGAATAACATGAAGAGAGATGTGGCAAGTTTTGTGGCTAAGTGCATAGTTTATCCGCAAGTGAATGTTGAGCACTTGAGGCCTGGTGGTATGTCTCAAGTGGTTGAGTTGACTACGTGCAAATAGGAGATAATCAACATGAAATTTTATGGGTCTTCTCAGGTCTCTAAATTAGTATGATTTTATTTGGGACTTCGTCGACAGGATGACTAAGTCTGCTCACGTTTTGCGTATGAGGACTACTTATTATGGATACGATTATGCAAAGTTGTTTATTTAGGATATTGTCAAATTGCATGGTGATCCAGTCTCCATTATTTTGGATCGAGGTACGCAATTCTCTTCTCATTTTTATCATTTGTTTTAGAAGGGTTTGGGTACACAGGTGAACCTTCGCACTATTTTCCACTCTAAGAAGGATGGACAAGCGGAGAGGACAATTCAGATTTTTGAGGATATGCTAAGGTCTTGTGTGATTGATTTTGGTGGTCTATAGGTTGACCATTTACATCTCATCTAGTTTGCTTATAATAATAGTTATCACTCGAGTAATTAGATGGCTCCATTTGAGGCTCTATATGGTAGGAGGTTGATAACACTCAACTTACACGTTAATTTAGTGCAAGGCAGTCGTCGTCAATATATTTACCCAACTTTAGAGTAAGGGTGGAATCCACGAGGAACAGTATGAGTGGCGATCAAACTAATTTGAACTATAGCTACAAGTTGAATTTAACAAATATTGCGAAAAGATAAAATGGGGGGTTTTATCAAGCAAACAATAATTAAAGTTCCGACTTGCTTCAAAGCTCAAATCTAAAATTTCAATGGTTCAAATCAATGATAAAGAAAAACTAGGGTTGTGATCACTATAATTATCCATACCCATTAAATAATAGTTGTAGCGTTAGGTTCTCGTTACTTATGGGAAAGACCAAACAATAAATTTCGACAATCTATGTAATTGTTTCTCAACCTACTTAGATGTTGAACTCCCTAATTCTATTGAAGTTAGGAAATCATTCTATTCATACCGATTTTATCTCAAGTTGATCAATCTTGTTATAACATTAATCATTAGATGGGAGCTTAACCTTCCCAAATCCTTGTTGATAATTCACTACCTTTTGTTTATTTCTCAGTTCGAGCAAATCAACATAAGGTGGGATTTATTGGTTGCAACTAATAACTAACAATCATAACAAAGTAATTATCAAGATGTCTCCACAGTCACTCAAACCAGAGCCAATTATTAAATCCATGGAGGAATAATTATAGATCCTATAACCCTAGTTGTGGGTTTTAGTTCCACATGAGAAAGAAAGAGATAGCAAAAATCATTTTCACCTTTCAAAGTAATTAAACTTATAAAACATGAAGTTTCCTGTTGATTCTCTTCCAAGTTCAAGAGAAAAATCTCAAAACCCAATCAAAGAGTTGAAAATTGAATTCTAAGTTTTTGAGACCAAAAACAATTAAAGTAGTCTTTTTGAATAAGTTCAAGATGTTTTGCCTCTTCTGATTAGAAAACCCTAACATATGCTTTAAATACTTCATCCTTATTGTGGAAACAAAATCACAGATCATAATATTTTCTCAAACAGACGACGACGTGTGTGACGACTTATCAGGAGACTGATACCTTATCAAGAATGTCATGAACTCCTTTTCACATTTGAATAAGTTTTTTCTTCAGCTGACGATGAAGACTGATAGCTTATTAGACATGTGACGACTTATCAGAATTGTTGCCGCTTATTTACTTCAAGTTCTCCAGTACTGCCTAAGCCTGACGATGTTCCTAATGGCTTATCACAACTCTGACGGCCTATGACAAGTTGTCATCATTTCTTACAGCTAAATCTTATTCTCTGTCTAAGGCTGCTACTTTAATAGCTTATCCAAGGCTGATGACTTATCAGACCAGTCATCAGTTATACTTCCATCTCTATTTCTCAAAAATTAACTTTTGTACATTATTATTGTTGGTTCCCTTGCATCTTGATTTTTACAGAAATATCAAAGAGAAAACATTCAAAAATGACAAAAGTTGCTTAGAACTTTGCAATTAATCTCAGTTAAAAGCCTCAAATATTCACGGATCAACACCCTCAACTTAAAACAATTTCTTGTCCTCAAGCAACTAAAACACAACCTAGAGGATACAAAGTACATTCGAAAGTCAACCATCCATATTATCTCAAAACATCTTCACCATCTCCAAGGTCAATTAATTTAAAAAACAACTGTGCATATTATTAAAGGACAACAATACGACACATAGGAATTAAGATATGGCATCAATTCAACAACAACAACCATGCATGTACCAAGATTACATTATCCAAACAGGTTATAAAATAGAAATATAACCAGTGTGCCCTTAAAACAAATAGGTACCTCCTCACTCATATGAGAAATCAAGCATGTCAATGTGGGCAAGGTCATGAGACACTCACTCTCAGAAAGAAGTTCCAGTCAATGTATGCCAAATACCGTAAGTTTTCCCTTATTTTCATTATCGAAGCTTTCAGAAAGTTAAGTTAGGATCACTATAGGACTTTTCTTGAGCTTGTAATGTAGGCTTCGGGGTGGTATGATACACAAAGATATTTAAAGTAACTACGCCTCCTTGGCACTACACTATTTTTGGGGTCTAACTTATCAACCTTTACCTCATTTCTCCATTTCTTGATTAAAGCACATTTAAGATAGGTGCAGTTTTTATTCATTTATTTTCTCTTTTTTCATAACTTTTCTTTTCTAATTATTTTTCTACCACACCTAGCCTTGCATATTTTTTTTATTACCCTTCTTCATACTCACTTTACATCACACACCCCTACGATAACCACCCTCAACTTAGGATATTTGCCCACATCAAAGTACACAAATTCCAAGGGGTTCCAGGGCTAAAACAGATTCATTCTGATACAACTACAAAGGTCTAGGTATAATAAAAAGAATAGGAAATCAGGCTCAAAATCAGGATCAAGGGATATTATTCACACATGGAAGGTAAGTTAGGCTAAAAGTGGACTAATATTAACAACGGCCTATGATTCTTTCTTAACCGCTATCCTACAACTAAGGCAAGATCAACAAGGCAAGTTCTGGATTCAATACACTACGGGAACGAGGTAGCATCTCACATACAAATGGCACAAAGGTACGTCACAAGCTACTACACATTCAATTTATGCAATTGTTTAGCAATGGTTATTATGTCACTAGTACTAACTTCATAACAAGATGCCCAGTGGTCACACATAAATACATATCAAAGAGTTATAAAATAGACCATTCGAGAGGTGTTTAAATATCAACCAAAATATGTTAACTACCTAATGTACTTGTATTTCTCCTAGTCAACTACAATATTTTACAACAGATCATAATATGACGAAACATGACAGCTCTATTAGGAACAAGACTCCGGGGAAAAGAGGCACGGCAACAAAAACCCCAAGAGGACATCAATACCCATAAGTAGCTCCACCCCAAACTTAAAATCATGCAATGTCCCCAATGCGTCAAACCAAAAAAAGAGAGTTAGAAATATACCTGCGGTGCCTTAGTTGTAAAGATCTGATGCCAATCATATAATACGAATACAAACAACAAAATACCTTGGGTTGCCTCCCAAGCAGCGCCTGGTTTAATATTACGGCACGACTAGGTTATCTTGACCACACAAAATTCATCAAGATACCTTAAAAGTGCTTCATCCTTCATCACTCCACTTAGACTATTTGAATCATCAACCCATCTTTCTATCTTTACATCTTTTAGGTGTGTTGGGAAAAAAGAGATCATGATAAGGAAAGTTCTATCACGCTACTTCGAAGACTTGAACCGCTTGCCTAATTTTGCATCAAACTTTTGTGTGGGGTCATTTGGTAACGCTGAGAATCTTAAAAAGCCACTAAATGGAAATCGATGTTTAAGCTTATTGGACTTTAAGATTGGGGTTGTATTATACCCTTTTAGGAAGACAAACTCCAAAATCTAGGAATTTTTCTCCTCATTTCAAAAATTTATCATTTGCTTGGGTGATTCAACTTTCATCACATCCACCAAGCATAATATTGAAAAGTGATTTGAGTGAGGCCTTCTCCCAAATTTTGGAGTTCCATCATTTTTGACCTCTTTACCCCGAATTGGGCTAGAGTTCATATGAGATATTGGCTTAGTTTCTTCTTTTGCCTCTAGCACCATTTCCTCAATCTTTCTATCATCTATCATGGTTGGTTCGGTTGGTTAGGAAATCACCGAGGATTACTCATCCTCAAGCTCAATATTAATATAGTGTTCTTGCTTCTCATCTTCACAATATTCCATTATTTTAAATGATTACACAAATAAGATATCATCTAAACATAATAAAGAAGAATTCTTTGAATGATTGACCTCTATATCCATCTCTTCATAAATGAATTGCTTTATGTCTTGATGCATATCAAATAAGATATCATACATTTCTTTTTGGATATCCAACATTACTTAAAACATAGCTTTAATACGACTCTTTTTGGTGCTTCGATCTTCATTTTCTTGACCAGAATACCTATAAAACTCATAAGAGAAACTAAAATTTGGGTTAGTACAATAAAGGGTGGGGGCATTTGGGCAATCACTCCAATGTCTATCTTGACCACCACATAAAGAACAATCATACTCTTGGTAGAATGGAGATGGTGAACATATCTCACTCCGGGGAGCATATCTACAATCTTGCCAAAAGTGAGGTCCATCACAATATGGATAAGGATCACCAAGATAAGATTTCCAACCACCAAGCTCATGTTCATTCTACGATGCCATAGTAATAAGTAAATTAAAATAAAAATCTACCTAACATAAGAAATAAAAGAAAACAAAAAACAAATATTTACAAATTTGAATTCAAGCAACTAGGCTAAAATTCCAAACCAACTCAATAGACCAAATTATTCCCCGACAACAGTGCCCTTTTTTATGATGCTCAACTTACATGTTAATTTAGTGCAAGGCGGTCGTCTTCAATATATTTACCCAACTTTGAAGTCGGGGTCGAATCCACAAGGAATAATGTGAGTGGCGATTAAACTAATTTGAAACTATAGCTACAAGTTGAATTTAAACAAAAGTTGCAAAAAGATAAAATGGGGGGTTTTATCAATCAAACAATAATTAAAGTTTTGACTTGCTTCACAGCTCAAAGCTAAAATTTCAATGGTTCAAATCAATTATATAGACAAAGAAGGGTTGTGATCACTATGATTATTAATTCCCATTAAATTATAGTTGTATTATTAGGTTCTCATGACTTGGGAGAAACACCAAACTATCAATTTTGATAATCCGTCTAGGTGTTTCTTAACCTACTTAGATGTTGAACTCCCTAATTCTCTCAAATTTAGGAAATCATTCTATTCATACTTATTTTATCTCAAGTTGATCAATCTTGGTACAGCATTAATCATTAGATGGGAGCTTAACCTTCCTAAATCCATGTTGATAAGTCACTATCTTTAGTTTATTTCTCAGTTTAAGCAACTTAATATAAGGCAGGATTTATTATTTGCAACTAATAAATAACAGTCATAACAAAGTAATTATCAAGATGTCTCTAAAATCACTCAAACCCTAGCCAACTATTAACTCTATGAAGGAATAACCATAGATCCTACAACCCTGGTTATGGGTTTTAGTTCCACATGAGAAAGAAAGAGATAACAACAATTATATTCATCCTTCAAAGTAGTTAAATTTACCAAAGATGAAGTCTGAAGTTGATTCTCTTCCAAGTTTAATGGATAAATCTCAAAACCCAATTAAGAAGTTGAAAATTGAATTCTTTGTTTTTGAGACCAAAGAGAATTAAAGTAGTCTTTTTGAATAAGTTCAAGATGTTCTAGCTCTTCTGATTAGAAAACCCTAACATACACTTTAAATACTTCATCCTAATTATGGAAACAAAATCACAGATTACAGTATTTTCTCGGATAGATGATGGCGCGTGTGACAGCTTATCAGGAGTCTGATGCCTTATAAGAATGTCATCATCTCCTCTTCACATTTGAACAAGTCCAGTCTTATGCTGATGATTAAGCTTGTTGTCTTATCATACATCTCATGACTTATCATAATTGTCGTTGCCTTTTCACTTTAAGTTGTCAAGCACTGCCTAAGCCTGACGATGAGCCTGACAACTTATCACAACTCTGACGACCTATCATAGGTTTTTATCACTTCTTCCAACTGAATCTCATTATCTTTCTAAGGCTGATAGCAACTCTAATAGCTTATTATAAGTCTGATGACTTATCAGACAAGTCGTCAGCTATACTTCTCTCTTTACTTGCTCAGAAATAAACTATTTACTTCTATTATTGCTCATTCTGTTGCATCTTGTCTTTTACTACCATATAAAAGAGAAAAAAAATAAAAAATGACAAGAGTTGCTTAAGACTTTGCAACTATTCTTAGTTAAAAGCCTCAAATATATTAGCATCCGCTCACACATCAGAGATGTAGATCTTCCATTGGGTGGTTTGAGGTAAGTAAGACTCAATTGTTTAATCCAAAATTGGTTCACCAAGTCATGGAGAAGGTGAAATTTATTTAGGAAAGACTTAATATTGCTTGGTGTAGCCAAAAGTCCTATGTGGATGTGAGGCGAAGGGAGTTGGAGTTCGATGTGGGTGATTAGGGTTTATAAAGGTATCTCGTATGAAGAGACTGATGCAATTTGGGAAGAATGGGAAGCTTTGTCCCAATTATGTGGTTCGATAGTTAATTTTGAGGAGAGTGGGAAACCTCTCTTATGAATTGGATTTGCCTTCGAGCTTGGGTTCTATTCATCAAGTTTTCCATCTATCAATGTTGTAGAAGTGTGTGGGCAATCCTTCTTTGGTTGTGCCTATGGAGGGTATTGGAATTTTAATTGCTTGACTTATTAGGAAATTCCTGTTGAGATTTTAGATAGGAAAGTCCGTCGCTTAAGGAATAAAGATGTGGCTTTAGTGAAAGTCCTTTGGAGGAACTATATGGTAGAAGTAGCTACTTGGGAAGTTGTGGAGGACATGAAGTCCAAATATTTGTTCTTTTTCCTCATGTTGGATAATTGTGCTTAAGGATTGCATTTTCCTACTTTTTTGTTTACTGACTTTGTTCAAGATTTTGTGATTTCATTCCTGTCAAACATCCACAATAATGGATGCCATGAATTTTTCTTTGGGGATGAATGATCCTAGAGGGGTAATGTAACACCCATATTTTTCCCTCTAAAATTTAAGAATTTAGAGATCACTTCCCTGGCTATGATTCACCTAATGAGTCACAATATCTCATTACGAGTCATGGGGCTCAAGTCATAGGAAAACCAATAAGTTGGTAAAAGTTTCTACTAACGTCAATAATGGTACCTCACGAGTCGTAATATGTGATTAAGAGTTTTAGGAAGATACTCATGACCAAACTAGTAGAATAGCCAAAATAGTGAAGGCTTCTCTGAGTCACTCTCCTGACTAAAAGTCTAGGAAATGACTTGTACCCAGTCTTCATAATTCACCACATGACCTATAACAACTAGTAACCAATTTTCAGTAGTTGTAATTGAGGGTACTTTAGTCATTTCCCTCTTTCTCCAATCATAACCCACGACCTAAAATACCATAAGGGACCCTATAACTCCCTATTACATAATCTTAAAATACTCAAAAACTCTCTTAAATCCCCAAAGAAAGAACAAGCTAGGGTTTCTATTGATTTGGCACTTTAAGATTCAATTGGTGATTTCTCTCTAGAATTATTATTATTTCAGGCATGTAATCTCTCTACTTAAATTTTTTTTCTCTTAAGGCATAGGTTTTATTATTTTTCATATGGAATTAAATGTGGAATTGACTTGGGTTGAGGGTCTTAGAATGATGGTTAGTTGAATTGGATTTTCATGGCTATAATGCATTTGTTTATGCTTTAATTATGTATTTTGAAACCCATTGGGGTGCATGGGTATGGCGAATTGGATGGGTGTAGAACATTCAACAAAATTGATTTGATAAACTATTGCGGCTCGTGAATTCCCCAAATTTTATTGATATTGAAATTTGAATTGGTAATAACCTCAACCCAACCTTATGAAATTAGCTTTGAAAAGGAGTATATGCATATTAAAAATACTTTTGGAACCATTGCTTTGCACAAAAGGCTAATGTAACATGAATTTATTTAAAATTAATCCTTGAGGGACATGGATTCCGTCATTAGAACTTTTGTGGTTGTGGATTCCCCAATGTGATATGCAATTTGAATGGCATGATAATACAAGCTTGCAAGCATAATTTATAATGCCTCAAGGTAATAATGACTCCATGATTTAATTTAATAGGAACGTTTAAATAATTTTAATTTGGTTTAATGGGGGTTGTGTAGCTCACCAAGAAGAAGTAAGTCTCACAGAGGATTAACACTGGTAAACATATTTTTTAGCTTAGAGGTCTTGGTGATCGTGTGCATAGTTTACAATGTTCATCTATATTTTAAAATGGTTAGAGCCTCGGTGGCTCTAGCCATTCCCTATCCCTAGTTTTTAAGGCTACACACTTTGGGTCCAACTAGTAGGAAGAGAGCTAGACCCAGCCATCAAGGGAGAGCTAGGCCCATATAGCCCATGGGTGTTTAGATAACGAGAAAGCTACACAGTCCAAGATAATATTTTAAATCTCATGCTAAACCTTATTTCCTATCCTATCATGATATTTTATATATATGTAAATTATATATGTATGGTTCTATTATCGATTTAGACTTGACATTATTTTATCCCTTCCTTGAGAAACATGATAGCGCTCACCCCACTAGACATCCTTAAATGTTGTATCCCCATGCGATACAGGGTTTTAAGACTCATTCTTTTCTTTGCTGGTAGGTAATTTCTGGATTGTCTAAGAATCAACTTTAAAGTGGTGAGCTTCCATTCTCTAAAAGCCCCTAATTTTATGTTATTTCCTTTACTTATGTCTTAGAGTATTTTTGTGGGTTTTGGCTATGGTCGATGCTGTCCCAACTTGGATTGACGTTTGGTTTCTTAGATGATTTTGGAGACAAAAAGGTGTGGGTGATTTATGTTTGGATTCTTAGATACTTTTTGTTATTGATTTATCTATCTTGTTATATGTT
>JAPEIP010000003.1:100549858-100560845 GCA_026120095.1 Capsicum chinense
TATAAGTTTTAAATTTTGTTCAGTTGGGGGTGGTACTTAGCACTGAGTGAACACAGGGATGGAGTCTCACCCACCAGTTTAGGACTGAGACCTTTAGTAGAAGTCCCTAGGTTCCAGAACTATGGCACCATCGTAGGTTATAAAGGGTGACTTGTTAGTTGAGAAATGACACCCTAGTACTTCGGGACATCAGTTTAGTAGATCTATGCTAGCCACTATTGGTATCCTTTGCAAGGTACTAACTCCCTTCTATCTGGGGCTATAGGTTGGACCTTGGTTTTGCTCATATTGGTGTATGTCGGTTATTGTTAACTCTCATAGTCCTCAATTTTTTTAGTTTATGTTCAATTCAAGTTTGTTTGACCAAGTATTCATATATTCGATTATTCAATATTTGGTTTTATCGAGCACATGTTTATACTTGGTTTTGCATTAAATTTACATGTTCATTCATTCATGTTTAGTTTATATTAGCTAGCAAACCATCTCACGTACTCACTACATTAAAAGTATTGGTCACATACTTTCCTGCTCTATATTATCTTATAATATAAGTTTGAACACTTAGTACCTGGACCACTCTTAGTATATTCCTATGCCATATTCCTGGACCACTCTTAGTATATTCCTATGCCGTATTCCTGGACCACCCTTAGTATATTCCTATGCCATATTCAGTAGCAGATTTTAGTGAGTCCTCATTATTCGAGGAATAGTTATCAGTTTCCTTATTTTCTTATCAGATTCAATCATTTGGAGTTATTTGGAGGCTTATTCCAAGAAATAATTATGAGTAGAGGATTTCACATACATGTTTAGATTTTCACCATGATTGGTTGTCAAACATTTTTTTGTTTGAATTCCAATTTTATTGGGTATTCAGTTTTACACAATTATAGTTTCCACCAGTTATTTAAGTTAGCTTTCTCCTAGTGTTTGGTTACTTTATTCATTATTCAAATGCATGTCAGGCCATGGGTTATCTTAGGGTCACTTATGAACTTAGGCATCGTACTATGACTAGGGAGCAGTCCTGGATCATGACAATTGGTTATTAAAAACAAATAAGGCTTATAAATTTTTAAATTTTGAGACCCCAAGCCCTCACAAAATTATTGAATATTTACAAACTGACTCTTTTGAGCATATATTTCCCAATGAAAAAGATTTATTTGAAAAAGATATAGTTTATTTAATTTCTCCTCTTAAAATAAAAAAAAGTTGAACCCCAGAAAGAAAGTCAACCAAGTCGTAGTTCTAGATCAGCCAAAACAAAGGAATCTGGACCAGATTTTCAAGCTTATTTGGTTGAAAAAGATCCTAAAAGTTAAACTGAAGCATCTGATGATGAAATACATTCTATCTTGTCAAATATACATGGGTTTTATCATCTTTTCCTCTAGGATTTATACCAATTGGTTGCCGATATATTTTTTGGAAGAAAATCAAATCCTATGGTACTTTAGATAAGTACAAAGCTCGTTGGTAGCTAAAGTTTTAACTCAATTGAACGACATTGATTATTTTGATTCTTTGCACCTGTAGCTATGATGACCTCTATCCGTCTCTTGATTACTTTAGTAGGAGTTCATGATCTTATGATTCATTAGATGAATGTGAAGGCTGCATTTCTGAATTGAGATCTAGACAAAAAGTTTACATGAAACAACCAAAAGGATTTCTCATTCCTTGTCAAGTACATAAAGTTTGCAAGAATCTTAAATTTCTTTATGGATTAAAATAAGCTCCAAAGTAATGACAAAAGAAATTTAGAGAAGCTATGATTTCTTATGCTATGGTGGAGATAAATTCATATTTAGTAAACTTTAAGAAAATTCTAGAGTTATGATAAATCTCTATGTGGATAACGTGTTGATCTTTGGAGCTAATATTGAAAGAGATAAAGAAACAAAACGTATTCTTGCTTCACAGTTTGAAATGAAAGATCTTGAAGAAGCTAATGTGATTTTAGGCATCAAAATTGTAAGATCAACAAATGTTTTTGACTCTTACTAAATCAATTTATATTTAGAAAGTTCTAAAGAGGTTTGGTTATTTTTATAAGAAGTCCGCTTCTACACCATTTGTTCCTAGCTTCAAACTAGTGTGAAAATCTGGTGATGTTCTTATGAGTTGATATATTCTCAAATTATTAGGAGTCTTATATATGCCATGCATTGTACCAGACCATATATTGGTTATGCAATAGGAGCTTTGAGAAATTTTATTCTTATCCTTGGAGCTGAATGTTGGAATGCTTCAATTTGTGTTTTAATGTATCTAAAAGGTACATTTAATATTGGCCTTCATTATCCTACCTTTCCAGCAGTTCTTGAAGGTTATAGTAATTCTAAGTAGAATTTTAATTTGAATGACTCTAAATTTATTAGTACTTGGATTTTCATTTTGACTGGAGTAGTAATATCTTGGAGATCACAGAATTAGACATTTATACTTACTCTGCCATGGAATCAAAATTTATTGCTATGTCTTCTGCTGGACAAAAAGATGATTCGTTGTTCGATTATGGGGTAAGCTAGTCCCATATTTAACTATATATTGTGATAACAAAGTTGCTACATATCGGACCTCAAGTAATTGTTATATATAATGACAAGTCAGCAAAAAATTTTCTTAAACACAATTATGTGAGAAGATTATTGGAGGATAGAATAATGTAGCTTCAATATGTGAAGTCCAGACTCAATTTAGCATATCCTTTGACTAAAGGGTTATTCATGAAATTAGTTATACAAACTTGTAATGGGATGGGAATAAAGTCTATTGTAAATTAATTGTACTTTATGTTAACCCTACCTAATGATGTAATCGTGGGTTCAAAGGTAAAAATAAGTAAAGTTACAATTGTGAAGCACCTCAATAAAACTTTTCTTTTTCCCTCGATATTTAGTAGACGTGCATAAGTTGAGATTTTTTTTCTCCTTATAAATCTATAAGATCGATCTTGATTATGGTCGATAATAACACTCTTGATAGATTAGACAATATTCCTACAAAAGCGAAGGATATGATTATATTCTCTTAATAAGTCTATACTAAAATTTTGATTGGAGTATGTTGGAAGACTCATGATAGATTTACCAATATTTTGATATAAAGGAGGATGAGATTAATTTCTCTTAATGAAATTTATAGACTATTTGGTCGGAGTATGCAAACTTACTCTTGATAAAATTACCGTACTAAGTGCGAAGTGGAGGCCGCTTCAATTAGATTTTAATAGTGAAACCACAAAGCACTTAGCTAAAAAGATCAAGGATACAAGGTCATAAGGTGTCAAAGAATTCTGATTTTCACCAAACATTGTAATATGCAGGGAGCATTTTTTCTACTTCATTCAATGAACCACTTAGTTCAAGATTTGTTCACTAGGTCAATAATTTAGAAGTCTTCGCTAGCTAATAGTTCAAGTCCAATAAACACCATTATTAATAGATGTCACTAGATCAATGTCTCAAATGAATTTTTTTTTAAGGATAAAATTCTTGAAACAAGTGGGGGATTGTTATGGTTAAAGTTTTTGTTCTATTGAGTTTGAAAAAAATACATCGGCTAAAAGCTTTTTGAGTTATGTTTCAATTAATTTCAAACTGATACATCAGTTAAAAGTTTTTAAATTACAAAGAAGATGACAGTGAATTTGACAACTCATTCTTCGTTAAGTATTACATTTTAGGTTCTTTAAAGAAAGATATATTTTGTTTAAAAATATTCTTGAATCTATTAACTATTACTTAATTAATACTCTTCTCTTATATGAAATTTTATTCTATAAATAGTGCTTCTTTTGTTTTAAAAGGCAAACACTCAAAAAATACTTTTTTCTCTAGAAAAAGTATTTGACAGACATTGATCAAATGGTGAGATCACCAGTTTAAGAATAGCAGAGCAACATTCTTGAATGCTACTTGTCGTGTGGCTTAGTTGAATTTCAAAGATAGAGTTGTTATTAAATCTTTTTTTTGCTCATGAGAGGACATTAACTATCACCAAGAAGCATATTATCATTTCTTTAAGCCAAGTATGTTTTATTAAGTATTGCATACACCTATCTTATAGAGAGAGTTAAGCACAAGATGAGTATTTACTTATTTTTTTAGTATGTTTATATTTCTTGTACAATTATCCTTATTGCTCTAACAAATTGTTAGCAGATTATGACCTTTAAGAGTTTTTCATTCATTTCAACTTATCATTATATGTTATGTGACTTATAAAAGTTGAATAATTCTTAGAGACTTCAGCTGGAAAAGTTTTAGATGAATGATGATTATACTTTTTTTTCTTTTCAAGTATGGGAAAATCATCAAACTGTATTAATTCTTGGAATGACAATTTCCTATCATAATTTTATAATCTTGTAGCCACTAGTTTTTAGACAATACTAGTGGATATATCCATGTGCTACTTAAAAAATATTATTAAGTAAGTATTGCAGAATAAGTAATTAATGATAAGGATAAAACATGAAAACAAATTGTCATTTCTTGATTGTAAAATGTAAAAAGTAGAAATGAAAATCAAATTAAAAATAAATAGAGGCATAGTGACGAGTATATCTGAATGGAGGTAGTACATTAATTACCAATCTATGGCTGCTTCAATATGGTCAAAATGAATTTCCCACCTTACAAATTTGAAAATAGTAAATATTTCTTCTTTGATGGTACTCCCCCATCTTAAAATAGTTGGCATGTTTTCTTTGAAAAAATTATTTCAAAAATGTTGACATATTTAAGGATCCATAGGTAATTAACTATTCTTTTCAATTCTATCATTAGTAGTTATTATTATACCATTAAGAGACACATAAATAGATCGAGATTAAAGAATTAATAAGGAATATATTACCCCCTCCTCCATTCATTTTTAGTTGTCACTATTTTTCTAATTGAATATTTATTTTTACTTATCACTTTTGACATATCAAGAAAAGATAATTTTTTTCATTTTGCCCTTTGCATTAATTTTTAGTATTCAAATCATTTTCAAAACATATTGTCATGACCCCCGGGCTGAGACCCTGACCATGATGGGCATCCCAGACCAACGAAGGACCGAGATGACCCCTTAGCATTTATTATAAGCATAGTCATAAATAAGTGTGGAATTAGCTCATAAAATATGAAGTGCAATAACATAAGTGATTCAAAACTCAAGTATTGAGATGTAAAATAAAACACTTGACTAACTCAGTCTACGTAGCCTAAAATTAAAATGCCTCAATATGTTATGCCGGGACATAACCTTACAAATACCATAAAACTAAACTAAATCAAGTCTAATTGAAATAAATAACGATATCCCTTTAAAAGATAAATACTTCACCATTTACAAGTTGTCATCGCAAATGAAATCCAAATGTTAAATCGAACGTCGGGAATGAGATTTGAAACCTACATCAAGAAATGATGTAGCATCTGAGGACAGATAGTACAATAAGTGCTGACATTCAATCTACAGAAGATCAGTTTATAAAACAATTTATAAAATTCATATCATAAGATCATAATAAAGATAATAAGAAGTTACTTAAAGAATGAAACAAAAGTAATCACTTGACAACTCTTAATTCTGAACTATGTAGTTTACACCGACATTATGTAACCCACGAGCTATATAGGTATAGTACGTACATAAATGGTGGGGCCTCAATTTATGTTAGCCATAAGAACAGAGGTAATAATCATTAGTCCATCATGCCATTGACATAACTGCATACATCTATGCGAAGTAATCATACAACGGCAGTTTATTTTAAAAAGAAAAAAGACATTCCCACATTGGCAAATGTAGTTTCAGGTATTGTTCACAAGAACTACACCTTCTCGATGAAAATACAGACTTTAATTTAAGTCCAATGAAAATATTTTTCATTACATTTATTATAAAGTCTTTTATTAAGGCATTTATATTTTGATGTTGTCATATCAAGACTTTCAATTCACTCATATCATGCAAAACCATTATCATTAAACATTTTGACTCCCTATCCATGCCTTTAAAAACCATGTTCAAAATAAAAATTGAATTTGAATAACACTTTCAAATAGTTTGAATAACACATCACTTTTAATGATTTAAAGGATAGGGAAACACATGGATATTCCTTATGCAATTCATAGCTTGTAAGAGACATGAAAGTCATGGATTACACATTCATCCGTTTAACATTCAATTTCAAGACCTAAAGATCCGTTATATTCAAATAGAAATTTTAGTCTCAAAAACCTCAAATAAAGATTTAATCATTCATTCATAAAGAAGAGAAATTTTATAGCAAGCTTTTAAAAACAAAATCTTCAGTCCTACCTTCAAACCATAAACTAAGTATACATAAATAATACTTAAATTTACCCTTTATAAAAGAAATTGAATTAGGGATCATTTAACATGTATTTTTGGATGAAAAAAAATTGAGAATGCTTGAATTTGAGCCGTGAATCTTAAACATAAAGTTGTAATACCCCATATTTCTACCTAGCTAAAAATCATCCCAAAAAATATTAAATACTTTTTTCAAAGATGAATCCACTTTTATACCTGTGGTATTTTCAAGATTTTCACTTTTTATCATGTGGAAATTTGAATAAGCTTTCCATAGATATCAAATTCGCCCAAATCCTAAAGCCGGGCGAAGAGTTAGAGCCCTTTTAGTAAGGCAGTGTGCCACCTGAGCCATCAACGCATCGCGGAGCTGGCCAAAATGGCAATCATTAAATCTAGTGACCCTCCCCGATTATGGTGCCTCGCACCAGGGCTCAAATCCAGAATTATCCTTTTTTCAGTGTCTCAGTGGGATGTTTCCACGTCGTGCCAAACTTTCAGGTCACAAACAAAGTGGCAAAGCAATAGCCCCATGTCGCGCCACCATGCAGATTCCCAATTTTCTAGTTTCACTGACTTGGCACGATAGGGGCGCGTCGCGCCAAGGATGAAAATTGAGAAATTTTTATAAAAATTAAAATACACGTCCAAGGGTTAAAAGGGTTAATTTTCCATCCCCATATAAACCCAATAACATGTGCTTCAGCCATATTTCACCTAAAATATATTGTTTCTCTAAAGTTTCTCTCAAGAACAAGCTATGATTTTCAATTGGGAATTCAAATCTAAGACTCAAATTCAAGAATCTCTTCATCAATCTTCGTAGAATCAAGAACTATGGTATGCACAGTGTTGAGTCATGGAATCCTTTCGTCCATAAAGCTCAAGAGCCCTATTTTAAAATATATGTCATGATGTTCTTGTTTTGAAATGATTATGTTCATGTTGTTACAGTTATATGATTGCCAGAATTGAATGTTTATCATATTTGTTATGAAACCACGTTAGTATAGGGTTGAAATTCATACAATTGAGTTAAATTATGGAATCATGTTGTATTAAATTGATAACCATACCTATACCCTAAGTGTTCTTGCAAGGTGTTTGATAATATGCCCCAATGAATGAATGATGATCAAGTACTTAGTTTCAATGTGTCAAGATCATGTCATGTCTCTTATGTTATGCTATACCTCTTTGGTTAAGATGATTCCCATGCTAAAACTATGCATTGTGATTGCTTGATGGGATGTTCATAAGATTAGAAACATGAAATTATACCATGTTTATATGCATTACTATCCATGTACAGTATTATTATGATCACGTGCTTCATGAAATTCTCAACTATGAAATTATGAATTGTTGATATTGGTCATGTGATCAAAAGTGTCAAGCCTTGTCAATTTTATTCTATCGAGTCTTGGGGTAATTGTACCTGATAATTTAGTTGTGTTCCCTGAGCCATGTCATGTTTTCATGATACTCTCAGCAAGCTATGATCAGTAAAATTCAGTCAGTCATGTGACTTAGGAAAACTCAGTAAACTCAGTATCAGTCCAGTCCCATTCAATAATCTCAATAATCTGAAAAGTCTCAGTCAGTCATCATGTCTTAGTAGCATTTCGTCAGTCAACGAAATTCAGTGAAATCGGTTTAGCTTTGATAAACAATACCATTAGTAAGAGTTTAGTTAATTAGTTCAGTGTCTATTCAATTGGGAGTAGTATTTAGCACCGAGTGAACCTAGGATGGGCACTTACCTATTATTCAGTGGAAGGTGTGATAGTTAAAAACAATTCTTACTTTCCAGAAATATGTAGCTAGCATAGGTTAAGATGTACCCCTATGCGTAGGGCTACTAATACATCTCGTTTGGGGTTATTCCTATAAGAGGTTTAACGGAAGAGCTTCCTATCAGAGAGGGTTACCTCATAACTTATCTTTAACCGTGGAATAGTATTGAGATCCTTCCAGCTGGGGCTACAGGTTGGACCCCACCAGTTCAGTTCTGGGGCATGTCGGTTAGATGATTACCTCCAACCATTTCATTCTCAGTGTCAGTCTTAGTAATAGAACTCAGATAGTCCTACAGATTTCAGGACTACCAGATATAGTCACTCAGTACAGTACGGAACTTAGATAGTTCCATCAACACTTATACTATCAGATACAGTCGCTCAGTATCAGTATACTATTTATACAAAAGTTATGTTATCAGTATTCAACTTCAGGATTATCAGATACAGTCAAATAGACCAATTTTTCATTATCAAAACTGCCTAAAAATAGTTATTTATGTAACTGTAATATAGTATTAGTCCTTCAGTATTCAGTATTCCAGCATCAGTACACTCAGATATCTGTAAATCCATGTTATCAGTACACTCAATAGTCAGAACTTAGTATTCAGTCCTATCACGATCTCAGTTACAGTTACATATTCATACATGTATTCTAACGTTCATATCATTCAGTGAGTTAGTGTTGTCCATGCATATGAACCCTTTTGCATTCAGCCTAACTTACCTGCATGCTAGTACATTCCATGTACGGATACATTTGTGCTATGGTTTTTCATAACATATGTTTAAAAGCATGAGCTCCTAAGCATCCTTAGTAGATCAGACGTTCAGCATCTAGACTAGCAGTGAGTCCTCATCCTTCAAGGATGACATGATTTGTTATTTCATTATTTTAGTACTTAGTTATTTGAGTAGTGAAAGTTAGTTAGGGATACATCCCATCAACTCTACTATTTTCAGACAGTTTAGAGGCTTTCAGACTATAGTATATTTCAGACAGTTTATCTTAGTTTTGGGTAATGTCATACACCATTACAGACATTGTATTATATTCAATATTAGTTCAATTTTGAAGCTTATGTCCTTATAGCTTTTATTCCATATTTTTACAATGTATATATGTACATCTAGTATATTATATACTATATAGATACAAATATCAGTCATGAGTTAGCTTGTGGTCCTTCGGGGTTATGAGCACCATGTAGGATTTTGGGTACCAAATTTGGGGTGTTACAAACTTTGTATCAAAGCCAGGTTCAATATTGTCCTAGGATGTTTGAAAAGGATTTAGTAGAGTCTTGTGCATGGGTGTGTTGTGCACCACACTTATGTGAAAGAGGCTATGAGATGTTTTAGGAACTGTTTCCCTTCATTCATATTTCAGATCGTTCTATAGAAAGGTTCTCTAAGAAATTTATATAGGTTCTCATCATGCTCCACTTATGTCAAACCCACTTTACTTTCAAGAAAACAAAAACAGTGTAGCTCAAGATCCTAGGGGTAGGGTTTTCTCAGAGCATCCTCATAGATAGTTATAGGATTGCCCACAGGCTCAAATGTATTCCATCAGTTTTGTTATGTTCCAAAGTTGTACAAATCCTATTCATGATCATGAGAACACATTTGTGAACCCAAAATTAGATTGCCATCAGATCCTCTTCTTAGGATCCTGTGATAGTTTATGACCTAGAGTTAGAAGCATGAACCCAGGAGTTTAGCAGTAGTAGAGTTCGGATAACGTTATCCAAATTGAGCAGATTATGTATTCATAGGGAGAGTTCTACTAAGGTAGACCAGTAGGCTTGAATAGTGCAAGCAAGAATTTAAGATTATTAATCTAAAATTAAGTTTAAATGGGTGGATATAAATTAGGAGATTCAATATTAGTAGTATATGAACAAAGAAAATTAGATGATGCGTTTAGTAAGGCAAGCATGTATCGAACAGAGTGTAAGTAGGTGATGACGATTGTAGTTTTGTTCAGAGTTTCATAAAGTGTTCACAGACTTATGATGATGGCTTAAAGATAAGGTGGATATGATAGATCAAGTGACCGAGTAGGCTCACAAATCATAGTAGTAGTGTCAGTACACATAGAAAATAGTTAGGGAAGATAATTCCCAACTCATCCTTATCTCAGTGTAAAGTTTGGTACTTCAGTCAGCATGATACCTAAGTATGCTTCAAATCTCAGTTCCATGAATAAAGGTTATGTTCATATGTATTCCATATAATCATGTGCTCTCTCAATTCCCTGCATAGGGAGTTTAGTTTTATTCCCCTCAGTAAAACAAATCATGTCCCACAAATGCAGAAAACTCCAAACTCAGGTCATACAACTCATGACTCATGCACTCATGTCATTCTTTATAGTATACTTAGCCCACATGATTCATGACTTCACTTTTAGGGTTCAGTTAAACTCTTATTATGTCATTTATACTCTCAGTTTAGATAACTCGGTGAACCTGTAGTGTTAAAGCTCTATTCCATAGGCCTTAGTTACAACTTCATTCAGTAGTCAGTATCCAGTAAATGACTCAGATAGTCCTATAGAACCATGGCTTCCAGCTATCAGTTATTTAGCCATCAGAATTTAGTGCTTCCGTTCCAGTCTAAACCTCAATTATAGAAAACCAAAATTCAATCTCAGTTACAGTCTTAATTATTGTTACAGTCTTAATTACCGTCTTAGGTACAATGTTAGTCTCATTCCTTATTCAACCAGATTAGAAAATCAGTTCACTTTCAGGATTACCGGACCATAGCATATAGCTATCAGTTACTAAGTCATTAGTATTTCAGTACCTCAGTTATGAAATGTTTTTGAA
>JAPEIP010000003.1:100560945-100590460 GCA_026120095.1 Capsicum chinense
TCATGTTTTCATGATACTCTCAGCAAGCTATGATCAGTAAAATTCAGTCAGTCATGTGACTTAGGAAAACTCAGTAAACTCAGTATCAGTCCAGTCCCATTCAATAATCTCAATAATCTGAAAAGTCTCAGTCAGTCATCATGTCTTAGTAGCATTTCGTCAGTCAACGAAATTCAGTGAAATCGGTTTAGCTTTGATAAACAATACCATTAGTAAGAGTTTAGTTAATTAGTTCAGTGTCTATTCAATTGGGAGTAGTATTTAGCACCGAGTGAACCTAGGATGGGCACTTACCTATTATTCAGTGGAAGGTGTGATAGTTAAAAACAATTCTTACTTTCCAGAAATATGTAGCTAGCATAGGTTAAGATGTACCCCTATGCGTAGGGCTACTAATACATCTCGTTTGGGGTTATTCCTATAAGAGGTTTAACGGAAGAGCTTCCTATCAGAGAGGGTTACCTCATAACTTATCTTTAACCGTGGAATAGTATTGAGATCCTTCCAGCTGGGGCTACAGGTTGGACCCCACCAGTTCAGTTCTGGGGCATGTCGGTTAGATGATTACCTCCAACCATTTCATTCTCAGTGTCAGTCTTAGTAATAGAACTCAGATAGTCCTACAGATTTCAGGACTACCAGATATAGTCACTCAGTACAGTACGGAACTTAGATAGTTCCATCAACACTTATACTATCAGATACAGTCGCTCAGTATCAGTATACTATTTATACAAAAGTTATGTTATCAGTATTCAACTTCAGGATTATCAGATACAGTCAAATAGACCAATTTTTCATTATCAAAACTGCCTAAAAATAGTTATTTATGTAACTGTAATATAGTATTAGTCCTTCAGTATTCAGTATTCCAGCATCAGTACACTCAGATATCTGTAAATCCATGTTATCAGTACACTCAATAGTCAGAACTTAGTATTCAGTCCTATCACGATCTCAGTTACAGTTACATATTCATACATGTATTCTAACGTTCATATCATTCAGTGAGTTAGTGTTGTCCATGCATATGAACCCTTTTGCATTCAGCCTAACTTACCTGCATGCTAGTACATTCCATGTACGGATACATTTGTGCTATGGTTTTTCATAACATATGTTTAAAAGCATGAGCTCCTAAGCATCCTTAGTAGATCAGACGTTCAGCATCTAGACTAGCAGTGAGTCCTCATCCTTCAAGGATGACATGATTTGTTATTTCATTATTTTAGTACTTAGTTATTTGAGTAGTGAAAGTTAGTTAGGGATACATCCCATCAACTCTACTATTTTCAGACAGTTTAGAGGCTTTCAGACTATAGTATATTTCAGACAGTTTATCTTAGTTTTGGGTAATGTCATACACCATTACAGACATTGTATTATATTCAATATTAGTTCAATTTTGAAGCTTATGTCCTTATAGCTTTTATTCCATATTTTTACAATGTATATATGTACATCTAGTATATTATATACTATATAGATACAAATATCAGTCATGAGTTAGCTTGTGGTCCTTCGGGGTTATGAGCACCATGTAGGATTTTGGGTACCAAATTTGGGGTGTTACAAACTTTGTATCAAAGCCAGGTTCAATATTGTCCTAGGATGTTTGAAAAGGATTTAGTAGAGTCTTGTGCATGGGTGTGTTGTGCACCACACTTATGTGAAAGAGGCTATGAGATGTTTTAGGAACTGTTTCCCTTCATTCATATTTCAGATCGTTCTATAGAAAGGTTCTCTAAGAAATTTATATAGGTTCTCATCATGCTCCACTTATGTCAAACCCACTTTACTTTCAAGAAAACAAAAACAGTGTAGCTCAAGATCCTAGGGGTAGGGTTTTCTCAGAGCATCCTCATAGATAGTTATAGGATTGCCCACAGGCTCAAATGTATTCCATCAGTTTTGTTATGTTCCAAAGTTGTACAAATCCTATTCATGATCATGAGAACACATTTGTGAACCCAAAATTAGATTGCCATCAGATCCTCTTCTTAGGATCCTGTGATAGTTTATGACCTAGAGTTAGAAGCATGAACCCAGGAGTTTAGCAGTAGTAGAGTTCGGATAACGTTATCCAAATTGAGCAGATTATGTATTCATAGGGAGAGTTCTACTAAGGTAGACCAGTAGGCTTGAATAGTGCAAGCAAGAATTTAAGATTATTAATCTAAAATTAAGTTTAAATGGGTGGATATAAATTAGGAGATTCAATATTAGTAGTATATGAACAAAGAAAATTAGATGATGCGTTTAGTAAGGCAAGCATGTATCGAACAGAGTGTAAGTAGGTGATGACGATTGTAGTTTTGTTCAGAGTTTCATAAAGTGTTCACAGACTTATGATGATGGCTTAAAGATAAGGTGGATATGATAGATCAAGTGACCGAGTAGGCTCACAAATCATAGTAGTAGTGTCAGTACACATAGAAAATAGTTAGGGAAGATAATTCCCAACTCATCCTTATCTCAGTGTAAAGTTTGGTACTTCAGTCAGCATGATACCTAAGTATGCTTCAAATCTCAGTTCCATGAATAAAGGTTATGTTCATATGTATTCCATATAATCATGTGCTCTCTCAATTCCCTGCATAGGGAGTTTAGTTTTATTCCCCTCAGTAAAACAAATCATGTCCCACAAATGCAGAAAACTCCAAACTCAGGTCATACAACTCATGACTCATGCACTCATGTCATTCTTTATAGTATACTTAGCCCACATGATTCATGACTTCACTTTTAGGGTTCAGTTAAACTCTTATTATGTCATTTATACTCTCAGTTTAGATAACTCGGTGAACCTGTAGTGTTAAAGCTCTATTCCATAGGCCTTAGTTACAACTTCATTCAGTAGTCAGTATCCAGTAAATGACTCAGATAGTCCTATAGAACCATGGCTTCCAGCTATCAGTTATTTAGCCATCAGAATTTAGTGCTTCCGTTCCAGTCTAAACCTCAATTATAGAAAACCAAAATTCAATCTCAGTTACAGTCTTAATTATTGTTACAGTCTTAATTACCGTCTTAGGTACAATGTTAGTCTCATTCCTTATTCAACCAGATTAGAAAATCAGTTCACTTTCAGGATTACCGGACCATAGCATATAGCTATCAGTTACTAAGTCATTAGTATTTCAGTACCTCAGTTATGAAATGTTTTTGAAACATGTCATACGATTGGTCTCATAATTTCAAGTAATATAGTTTTCATTAATCCATGCACAGTCACCTCATATCACTCAGTATGTCCTTACGTCCTATGCATAATACTCTATAGCCTTAGCCTAGTCATTCAGATTAAGTACAGTTCAGGTTTATATGCCAATGTTTATCTATAAGTCATTCAATTAATCAGATAAATTACTATATTTATGCATTCGTGCTCAACAACATGTGAACCTTTTTAGCATTCTTAGTTACAGTTTCTATGGTTTGGTCACTTTATCATAGATGATGTTTCATAGTCCTTGCCACCAAGTACAAGAACCCTAGCCATATAGAGATCTCTCATTCAGATGTCCTACTCAGACCAGGCCAAGATTTGCTTTATCTCTACAGTCAGTAGAGCTCAATAGAGAGAGTGTCATAGAAATGCTAAGTTTTCAGCATGACTTAGTCTGCAAAGCCAGTACTTCAATTTAGCAGTCAGAACGGACAAGTTCAGATGGTGCGGTTTACCCATTTTTCCACCTAATCATACTATTCAAAATCTCTTAAATGTAATTATTCTAAGATCGAACAACTAGGTAGTTATGTGTTCAACTTGGTTCATATATCATGCCTTAGTTTCATATCCCAAATATTCAATCACGATTCAGTTTGTTGGTTCCCTATGCATCATCCTAATTTTCCTAAGTATCGCAGTCAAGTAAGTATTCTTTGAGGGACATAGTGTCCCAAGGGGGAGATATACTATGTATCCCAAACTTTCACAACAAAAACATGTTTCTCTTTTCATATAACAAATCCAGTTTGGAGTAGTGCGTACCTATAAGTTGACCCTCTAGCTCCAATTATGGTCGTACATCATGTACTCAAGGTATTCCGTTCTAATCACAATATTCAGGTCATATATCATGTTTTAGACCCAGTTACTGTGAGAAATAATGGAGAAAATATTATTGAATGGTGTGTGTAAATAATTACATCAAGACCCTATTTATCGACACTATAGTATAATCCTTTCCAAGTATAATTTGGTATATACTATTCCTATTTCTAATAATATTCTAACACTCCTCGTCAAGCTAGGGCATATAAATTATATGTACCTAGCTTTTTCAAATGTAATGAATACAAGTACCGTTGAGGGACTTGGTGAAGATAACTACAAGTTGATTACTTGACATCACAAATTTGGTAACAATATATCGTGAGAGTATCTTTTCTCTGACAAAGTGACAATCAATCTCTATGTGTTTAGTCCTCTCATGAAACACTGGAATTGAGGCGATATGAAGGGTTGATTGATTATTACACATAAGTTTGATCTTACTGATTTCTCCAAATTTTAATTCACTCATCAACTGTTTGATCCAAACTAGCTCACAATTTTGATATAGTCATTGCTCGATATTTTGATTCTGCACTAGATCAAGCAACCACAGTTTGTCCTTACTCTTCTAAGACACCAAATTACCTTCTACTAAAACACAATATTCAGAGGTAGAACGTCTATAAGAGGGTGATCCTACCCAATCATCATCTGTGTATCCAGTGATATGTTCGTTACCTCGATCCTCAAAGAGTAGTCCTTTACCTAGAGGTGACTTTATATATTGAAAAATATGAACAACTGCATCCTAATAACTATCACAAGGGGAAGTCATTAACTGACTTCTAATACTCACAGGAAAGGATATGTCATGTCTAGTCATGGTGCGATAATTCAACTTTCCCACCAACCACCTATGCCTTTTAGGATCACTGAGTGGCTCCCCCTATCCTAGTAGAAGTTTGCCATTTGGATCCATATGAGTGTTAATGGGTCTAAATCTCCTCATTCCTTTCTCCTCAAGAATGTCTAAGGAATAGTTGCGTTGAGAAATAACAATACCTGATCTACACTGAGCAACCTCAATACCTAGAAAATATTATAGTCTATCGAGGTCTTTGGTCTAAAGTGCTGAAAGAGATGTTTCTTTAATTTGGAAATACCATCTTCATCATTACCTGTGATAACAATATCATCAACATAAACCACCAGATAAATACACAAATTTGGTTGAGAATGTAGATAAAGCATTGAGTGATCAGCTCTACTATGAATCATATCAAACTACTGAATTTTCAAAACCAAGATCGAAGAGACTATTTTAGACCATAGAGTAACCTACACAATCGATATACATCGCTACTAGACTCTCCCTAAGCAACAAAACTAAGTGGTTTCTCTATATAGACTTCTTTCTCAGGATCACCATGTACAAAAGCATTCTTAATATCCAATTGATAAAGACCCCAATAACGAATGATAGCAATAGATATGAAAAGATAGACATATGCTATTTTAGCCACTGGAGAAAAAGTGTCACTATAATAAAGCCCTAATATTTATGTGTATCCTTTGGTAATAAAGCGAGCCTTAAGCCGATCGACCAGACCGTCTGGACTAACTTTGACCACATAAACCCAACGGCAACCAATAGTCGATTTACCTGCAGGAAGGGAAATAAGTTACTATGTACCACTTGGATGTAAAGCAGACATCTGATCTATAATAGTCCGCTTCTATCCTGAATGAGAAAGTGCTTCACCTATAGTATTAGGTATGGAAATAGATGACAAAGATGATACAAAAGCATAATTAGGTGATGATAAATGATGATAACTCAATAAAGTATAGTGTGGGTTAGCATTACGAATGGAACACATACCTTTTTAAAGTGCAACTGATTGGCTAGAAGAAGGCAAATCTGTAGTTGGAGTAGTGTCCAATGCATGGCACGAATCATCTGGGACTAATGGTGGACACAAACGATGATGATAAGTCAGAAGTGGTGGCACTATAGTATGAGACATAGAAGTAACTATTGATTCTTTAAAGGTTGGGTTGGGTAAGTATGGAGATATGGGTAAGACCAAAGATGGTTCAGGTAAGACTGGAGATATGGGTAAAATCTCAGAGATATCAAGATGATCAGAAGATATATAGTAAGTTTGAGATTCAAAAAAAGTGATATCGACGGACATAAAGTAGCAGTAAAGATCTAGTGAATAACAACGATACCCTTTTTGAACTCGAGAGTAACCAAGGAAGACACACTTAAGAGCATGAGGGGCTAATTTATCGTTACCAGAGGCTAATTTATGGACGAAACATGTGCTCCCAAAGACACAGGGGAGGGATAGAGTAGAGATGTGACTGTGAAAATAATATAGAATAGGGAACTTTATTTTGTAGGGAAAATAATGGAATTCTATTAATTAGATAACAAGATATGAGAACTGAATCAACCCAAAATTGTAGTGGAACATGGACTTCAATGAGAAGAGTGCGAGTAGTCTCAAGAAGATGCTTAGTTTTTCTTTTTGCTATGCCATTTTGCTGAGGGGTGTAAGGACAAGATGTCTGGTGAACAATTCCTTGATTAGTCATAAGCTTATAAAACTGAGAAAGTATTCTAAGGCATTTTCAATATGAAAAATATGAATAGAAACACCAAATTGAGACTGTATTTCAGCAGAAAAACTTTTGAATATAGAAAATATCTCAGAATGATATTTCATTAAGAAAACCCAAGTACATCTTGGAAAATCGTCAATGAAACTAACAAAATAACGAAAAAGCTAAAGGTGAACTGACTCTACTAGGACCCCAAACATCAAAATTTACTAATGAGAAAATGGACTCAGAACGACTTCAGTACTATGTGGGAAAATAACACGGGTATGTTTCGTAAGTTGACATGACTCACAATCTAATGTGGATAAACTAGACAAACTTGGCACCATCTTTTATTTCTGGAGGGTCTGTAATGTAGCATGCGATGAAGAAATTTGAAGAGGTAAGATGGTAAAGCTATTGTGATTCATGTCATGCGCCAATCGTCCATCCTGTACTACGGTCTTGAATTAGACAAGAGTCATCAAGAAATGTTATGCTACAATTAAGGGCAGGTGTAAAATGACTAATAAATATAAGATTAAAAGGACAACCAAAGACATAAAGCACAGAGTCTAGAGTGACAGAATATAGGGGTTTGGCGTTTCCAATTCCTTTTGGTTTTGTTCGAATCCCATTGGCTAAATTAATAGGACGAAGAGATTGTGATAAAACAATATAAGAAAAAAGTGATTCGTTACCAGAAATATGATCAGAAGCACTTGGGTGTACAATCCATGGTCCAAGAGTACTAGATGGTGAAACACAAGCAAAAGGATTATGAGCAATCGAAGAATTAGGCTGGGCAACTGAGGGTACTTGTGGAGATGTCTGCTTACTTGCTCTATACTTAAGGAACTCATCATATTCTATTTTCGCAATATGAGCATTATTGGATGGTCAATTAGGCTGTGGAGATGTCTGCTTACTTGCTCAAATTTTAAGGAACTCATTATATTCCTTTATAGTAGTAGGCTCATAACTGGGTGATGGACAATGCAAACAATGACATATATCCCGAGTGTGTCCAACTTTATTACAATAACTACACTGTGATCTAGATTTTCCAAAACGACCTCCTCCTTACCAATTTTCCATAGGTTAATGTGTTTACTTTTCTATGGTTTGATATGGAAGAATAGAAGATTCAACAGTAGGTGATGAAACTACTTTGTGACTGGGAGGCATGGCAAGATAAAACAAACGAGCTAATAACTCATTAATTGTAGGAACCGTAGGACTAGCTAAAATCTAATCACGTATACCATAATCGTCAGTAAAAAGTCCAGTAAGTGTAAGAACTAAAAATAACTTTAGTCTATGCTCTTTTTGTTTTTCTACATCCGTAATGACAGGCATCAATGTATCAAATTCTTCTATGACTGCTTGTACTTGTCCTAAGTAAGTAGACATATTAGTTCCTGTTTCTTCAAATTTGTCATTTGAGCTATCATATCATAAAAATGAGATATATCATTAATGTATAAAGCATGGGCCTTTTCCCAAACTAAATAACACTTCTGGAATGGACGAAGCAAGGGCATCAACATGGAATCAATAGATCGCCATAAGAGACTACATAGTTGAGCATCAACTTTCTCCCATTACTCTTAAGCTTTTGAATCTTCCACTATAGACTTTCCCTTTTCATCTACCACACTATCCTTATTTGTTATATGATCTTCGACACCTTTACCTTTTCACCACAACTCAACTGAGGAAGCCCAGGCTAAATAATTTGAACTTCCCACTAATGATTCAGAAGTGATCATAGGGCTTGAATGTCTGACCCCGGTAGTTTTAGGGAAAAAACATCATACCAAAAGACATGCTAGAAATTTTAACTTGAAAGTACCAAGAACAGTAACTGAATCTCAGAATAAAAAAAAACTATCAGAAAAAAATTGAAGCCGCTGGAACCCTAACTCTAGCGGCCGGAATCTTCAAAAAAGTTGTCAAAATTTTAACATATGCTAACTGGTCGAATCGAAAATTAAAGATGACCCCAACAAAAAATAAACCACTGAAAAAATTCAACCGAAGAAAGCACATGCGCCGGCGCATGATTGAACTTGTCAATTTTTGGTAGGAGCATCGGGGCATGTGGGGCTGATTTTCTGGTGGTTTTAGGTCGGGTTTGCGTTTCCTGAGCTTTTAGAGCCTATTGGTGGTGGTGTATTTTTCACACAAACCATAAAATAAAAAATGACACAAATCAGTCTCTGAAATTGACGAAGATGACAGAAGTTTTTTCACGTTTTCCTTTTCTAAAGTTTCTCACCAATGCTATGATACGATTTGATAAATAATGGAGAAAAATATTATTGAATGGTGTGTTTACATAATTACATCAAGATCCTATTTATAGACACTATAGTTCAATTTTTTTCAAATAGGATTTCGTATTCACTATTCCTATTTCTAATAATATTCTAACAGTTACGCTCTCATGTTTTCTCTTATGCATATTAAGTAGTTAAACTCAGACTCAGCCCATGTCAATAGCTTTTCTTAAGCTTATCCAATTTTATGTTAATATTTCAGTTACAAATGTGGTATTCAGTTCCATACTTACTTTTCATTTCAAACTTGGTGTCCTTACCCTTACATATTCAGTCGCATGTTCATGAGCCAGTTTAGTCAAGTATTCACACATCAGATATGCGTGATTAGCTTATCAATGCTCTCAGTACTGCATTTATGTACTAGCTGAATCATAAAATCATGCATCAAATATGCATACTCAGTATAAATCTGAGTAATGTCAGTCAGGTAGTCATGTTTCAGTTATTCATGTTCAGTATGTACTTTAGATTATCATTTCACCCATCTAAATTAGTCTCATTCAAGGATGAATTCCCCAAAAGGGGAGATATTGTAATACCCTGTACTTTTACCTAGCTTGAAATCATCCTAGAAATGTCAAAGACTTGTTTAAAAGATCAATACACTTTTATACCTATGCTATTATCAATATTTTCACTTTTTATCATGTGAAAAATTGAATAATCTTTCCATCGATACCAAATTCAGCCAAATTCGACACCTGGGCGAAGATTTAGAGCCTTTTTAGTAAGGCAGTATACCACCAGATCCATCAATGCGCGGAGCATGCCAAAATGGAAATCATCAAATATAGTAAGCCTCCGTGATTATGGCTCATCACGCCAAGGCTTAGATTCAGAATTTTCCTTTTTTCAATGTCTCAGGGAGATGTCTCCGCATCGCACCAAACTTCCAGGACACAAACAAAGTGGCAACGTGATAGCCATGCGTCGCGCCACCATGCAAATTCCCAATTGTCCAGTACCAGTGATTTGGTGCGATAGTGGAGCATTACGCCAAGGATAAAAATTGAGTAATTTTCATAAAAGTAAGATATGCATCCAAGGGTTAAAAGGGTCAATTTCCTACCCATATATAAACCCAATAACACATGATTCAGTAATATTTCACCCAAATATATTGTTTCTCTAAAGAACAAGCTAGGGTTTTCAATTCGGAATTCAAATCCAATACTCAAATTCAAGAATCTGTCCGTCAATCTTTGTAGAATCAAGAACTAAGGTACACACAATGTTGATTCATGGACTCCTTTTGTCCATGAAGCTCAAGGACCCTATTTTAAACTATATGTCATGATGTTCTTGTTTTGAATTGATTATGTTCATGTTGTTACTGTTGTATAATTTCCAAGATTGCATCTTTATCATGTTTTTATGAAACCATGTTAGTATAGGGTTGAATTCATGCAACTGAATTAAATTGGGGAAGCATGTTGTATTAAATTAATAATCTTACCTACTCCCTAAGTGTGCATGCAAGGTGTTTGATATTAGGCCCCAATGAATGAATGATGATCAAGTACTTTGTTTCCATAATTCAAGATCATGTCATGTCTCTTAAGTTATGCTATACCTATTTGATTAAGATGATTCCCACGCTAAACCTATGCATTGTGATTTGTAATGCCATAAATCTTGTATCCGGAATGCTACACGGTGCTCATAACCTCGAAGGAGCACAAGCTAACCGAATGTCAAATATTCGTACCTATATACTACATAAAATACTTTAAAATATAACTAATAGGCCACAAGGTTCAATACTGAACATAATCTGAGTGATATAACATCTATGTGGGGTAATAGCATACCCAAAACAAAACTAAACATACTGAAGTCTGAAACATAATAGTTTAGAAAGCCTCTAACTGACTGAATTGTCTGAGTAAGGAGTTGATGGGACCTGTCCCCAACTAAATCTAAATAATAAATTAATTACTGAGATAATAGGCAAATAATCTTGTCCTCGAAAGATGAGGAATCAATTCTTAATCTATGGATATCTGGAATCTATTGTTGCTCTAGAGCTCGTGTCTCTGAACCTATGGTATAAGACACCATAGTGCAAATACGTCAGTACTTTGAATGTACTGATATGCATGTGAGGTGGGATGAATACATAGGGATCATATGCATGAACAATAACAATAACTGACTAACTATCATGATTGTGAGAATACATGCATAAGACATAACAACTGACATTAATACTGTGATAACATGATTATTGAATATGAATATAACTGATAACATGAGCGACTATATCTGACAGTCCTGAATGTGATGGAACTATCTGTGTTCCGTACTGTATCTACATTGACTGTATCTAACAGTCTTGAAATATGAATAATTATCTGAGTTCTATTACTTAGACTGATACTGAGACTGGGAGGTAGTAATCTAATAGACATTCCCCAAATGATGCATTATAGCTGAATTGGGGTCCAATTAATGCCCTGATTAGAAGGGTGTCAATACCACGCGACTGGTAAGGAGAACATATGAGTAACCCTAATATAACAGGTAACTCAAGTGAGAATGGTGGGAACCCTTACATAGCAGGCTAATTCACCTCATCTACCCTCATATAATAAGCTAAATGTCTCAACCTATGCTGGCTACATAGTTATGGAATGCAAGGATTGCTTCTAAGGGCTTAAATTGGGGTGGGAAGTTGACCTTTTTAACCATGGATGTGTCATTTAATTTGAGTAAAGTTTTCCCAAATGAACACTTGGCACATTGCGACACTATCTTTTCATGTCACTTGAATTTGACAATTGGGAAACTGAGGGATGGCGTGACGAGGAGCCATCGTGTTGCCCCTTCTTTTGTGACCTGGAAATTTGGCGCGATGTGGAGGAAAATCGCGCTAAGTCGCTGGAAAAGGAAAATTTTGAATTTGCGCCCCGGCGTGACACTCCATAATCGTGGACCCCTACTAGAATCTTCCAAAATCCTTTTCCTATTATAGAACGGCATGCCACTGACTAATATGGCATTGTTTTACAATGGAAACTTAAAATAGTCGTAACTTCTGACTAGGTTATTGGATTTGGGTGAATCTTATATTGATGGAAAACTTATTAAATTTCCTACATGAAAAAAAGTTAAAATCTTGAAAAATCCTTATGGAATAACCAGAAGTCGATTTAGAAGATAATACTAGACATTCTTGAGATGAAATTAGCTAGGAAAAGTATGGGGTATTACAATATCTCCCCCTTGAGAACATTTGTCCTCGAATGAGACTGACTGAGAGGGGAGAAAATACAACTGACATACATACTCAATATGTATAACTAGAACATGATCGCATGACTGACATGACTGACAAGCTGAACATATAATAGTGAACATGCATAGCTGATGCATGTGTAACTTATTCATCAATGTATGACTGAGTGTTCTGAAGAACTAAGTTTCTGACACTAAGAATGCATGTCTAATGCATACTTACATAACTAAACTGATACATGAGTTCATGAGTGAATATGCAATGGTACTTGATACCAAGTTTATAATGGGAATATGAGCATAAAACTGCATACCAAGTTTTTGATGAACACTGCACATGAAACTGATTAAGCTTAAGAATAATTGTTACCTTGAGCTTGATCTGAATTGGAGAAAAAGAGGTCAGGATACTTGGTACACATGTCTTCCTCTGCTTCCCAAGTATCTCCCTCGACGGACTGATTTTGCCAAAGAACCTTAACTAGAGGGACTTCTTTGTTCCTCAATCTATGAGTCTGATAGTCCAAGATTTTGACTGAAATCTCTTCATAAGAGAGAGTATTCTAAACATCAATGCTCTGAATAGGGACTACAACTGATGGGCATCTACGCACTTCTTGATCAAGGATATATGAAAGACTGGATGAAATGAGTCTAGATTTGAAGGCAATTTGAGCTCATAAGCTACCTTTCCAAATCAACTAAGAATCTTGAAGGGACCAACGTATCGGGGACTGAGTTTTCCTTTGTAGTTGAACCGATTCACTCCCTTAATGGGAGAGATCTTTAGATAAACATAGTCACCAATCTCAAACTCGATATATTTTCTACGAACATCTGCATAAGACTTCTGTCGATTCTGAGCAACCCAAAGTCTTCCTCTAATCAACTGGACTTTTTCTAAGGTATCGAATACTAACTAAGGCCCTTTAACTGAGGCCTTACTAACTTTGAATCAACCAATTAGAGACATACATCTCCTCCCATAGAGAGCTTCAAATGGATTCATCTGAATACTGGAATAATAGTTGTGGTTGTATGTAAACTCAATCAAAGGTAATTAGTCATCTCAACTTCCTTTGAAATCGATTGCACACGCCCTTAGCATATCTTCTAAGATCTGAATGGTCCTTTCTGTTTGACACCATCTATCTTAGGATAAAAGGATGTACTAAGATAAACTTGGGTACCAAGACCCTTTTTTGAATGCTTTCAAAAAATGAAAGGTGAACTGGGTATCTCTGTCTGAGATAATGGATAACGGAACACCGTGCAATCTGACCAATCTTTAATGTAGAGTTTGGTGTAATCCTCAGTTGAATAAAATGTATGAACCGGATGTAACTAAGATGATTTGGTCATTCTGTCTACAATGACCCAGAATGAGTTATGCTGATGATGAGTTCGAGACAAACCCATCATGAAGTCCATGTTTACTACTTCCCACTTCCAAGTAGGAATATTGTACTTCTGTATGGAGCCACTAAGCTTCTGATGCTCTATCTTAACCTGCTGACTTGCAGAGCACTTAGTCACAAACTCTACAATATCTCTCTTCATCCCACTCCACCAATAGTTTTCCTACAAGCCACGGTAAATCTTTGTCTCCCCTAGATGAATAGAGTAGTGCGCACCATGCGCTTCTACAAGAATTTGGTGCCTTAAGTCATCTACACCTAGAACACAGAGATGGCCCTGAAAATGAAGAACACTATCTCCCTCTTGGGAGAAAACATTTATTTTCTGATCCTGAACTGACTATTTCAACTTAATATGGCTGGGATCTCTATCTTGCTTTTCTTTCTCATTGAAAACTAGAGATGATTCTGAAATACTCTAAACCCATATATCACCCTCATCTATATCGACTAACAGAACACCTAGTCTGGCAAGATAATGGACTTCCCAAGCTAACTTCTTCTTACTGTCATCCACATGAGCAACACTACCCATAGATAGTCTACTGATACCATCGGCCAATACGTTGGCCTTGCCCGGATGATAAAGGACACTTATGTCATAATCTTTCAAGATCTCTAACCACTTTCTCTGATGAATATTGAGATGTTTTTGAGAAAATACATACTAAAGACTTTTATGATCTGTGAAGACATCTACATGAAAAACGTATAGGTAATGCCTCCAAATCTTCAAGGCAAATGTTACGGCTGCTAACTCAAGATCATCAGTAGGATAATTCCTCTCATGAGGTTTAAGCTGTTTGGAGGCGTAGGATATGACCTTACAATGATGCATGAGGATACAACCCAAACCTACTCTGAATGTATCACAATACACTATGAACCCATCTGAACTATCTATAAGAGCTACATCTGAAGATAAGGTATGTCGAGTCTTCAACTCCTAAAAATTCTTCTCTAAAAGATCTAACCACTGAAACTTGACTTTCGACTGAGTTAATCTAGACATAGGGGATGTAAAACAATAAAATCCCTTAACAAATCACCTGTAATAGCCATCCAAACCCAAGAAACTCCTAATATCTGATGGAGAGATAGGGAAAGGCCAGTTTCTTACTACACTGATCTTTTAAGGATCAACCCTAAAGCCATCACTGGAAATGATGTAACCAAGGAATACTAATAACCTTAGCCAAAACTCATACTTACTGAATTTGATGAATAGTTGATGATCTCTGAGAGTCCAAAGTACTGCTCTGAGATCGTCTGCATGATCGTGCTCACTATGGGAATAGACCAGAATATCATCTATGAAGACTATGACAAACAAATCCAAGTACTGCTTGAACACACGATTAATCAATTCCATGAAAGTTGCTGGTATGTTGGTAAGATCAAATTACATGACTAGGAATTTAAAATGGCCATACCGAGTAGGAAGCTATTTTCAAAATTTCACATTATCTAACTCTGAGCTAATGATAGCCGAATCTGAGGTCTATCTTAGAGAAATAACTGGCACCCTGAAATTAGTTAAACAAGTCATTGATTCTAGGAAGAGGATACTTATTCTTGACCATGACCTTATTAAGTTGACGGTAGTATACACACATCCCATGACAACTATCTTTCTTGCGCACGATTAATACTAGAGCACCTCATGGGGAAACGTCGGGCCTAAAGAATCCCTTATCTAAGAGATTCTTCAACTTCTCTTTCAGTTCTCTGAGTTCTATTGGTGTGATTCTATATGGAAAAATAGAGATAGGTTGAGTATCCAGAAGAAGATCAATACCAAAGTCTATTTCTATTTCAGGAGGAATTCCTGAAAGATCTTTGTGAAAGACATCTGAGTATTCATTTACTACTGGGACTGATTCAAGACTAGGAGTTTTAGAACTAGTGTCCACAACTCAAACAAGATGATAGACACATCCGTTAGATATCATTTTCCTTGCCCGCGGGTAAGAAATAAGATGACCCCTAAAAGCAGATACACTACCCTTCCACTCAAGGACGGGTTCATTTGGAAACTAAAACTGGACTATTTTGTTTCTGCATTCAACTATTGTATAGCAAGAATGAAGCCCATCCATGTCGAGAATGACACCAAAATCAGTCATCTTTAATTCAACTAAGTCTACTGAGGTGACTTTCAGAAATATCATAACTGGGTAGTTCCTGTATACCCATTGAGCTATGATGGTTTTACCCACTGGGTTAGAGACTGAAAAGGGCTCTGCTAGGATTTTAGGACTGATTTCAAAATCACCTGCTATATAGGGAGTAACAAAAGACAAAGAAGCTCCTGGATCTAGCAAAGCATAACCATGCACATGAAAGATTTGTAACCTACTGGTAACCAAATTAGGAGAATTTTCCTAATCTTGTCGGGATTGAAGAGCATTGAGATTATTTGGACATTGCCCACGAGAAGCACTGAAGGTGACACCATACTGATTTGGGCTACCAAAATGAGTTGAGGAACAATTCTGTTGACCCTGAGGACCTGGTTGTGGACAGTTTCAGACTCTATGCCCTGGCTTTCGACATTCAAAACAAATATCACTGCCAAATCTACAATACCCTGATGGTGATTTTCATAAGTCTGGCAAATAGGATAGGTTCAGCCACTGCTAACATTGCCCTGGGACTTAGAGCCTGGCGCTCTATCTTTGTTACCCTTTATGAACTTAGGAACTGGAGCACTAGCCGTAGAAGGACCTAGAACTTTTGACTTAGGATGAAATTGAGAATGGTTTCCTCCTTTCGAATTAGAATGAGCGAAGTTGAAACTACCTATCTTCGCCCTCTTATTATATTTCTCCCTTATCTTAATATTTTGCTTATCAGTCTGCTAAGTATGAGTCATAATCTTGGCTAAAGTCATATCACTATTCAGTACGACAGATCTACACTCATTAACAATGCTATGATTCACCCCTGAAATGAACTTACTCATCACTGCCTTATTATCTGTAACCACATAAAAGGCATATATGGATAATTAAGTAAACTTAAGAGAATACTCTTTCACTATCATATTTCTCTGCTTGAGGTTTATGAATTCTCACACCCTAGCTTCCCTAAGCTCTAGGGAAAAAAATTTATCGAGGATAGCTGAATCAAACTCCTCCCACTCAACTGACCCTGCATCATCTGCCCTCTCAGATTTCCACTATTTAAACCAAGTATGAGCCATATCCTAAATTGATATGCAACTAGCTCAGCACTCTCATAGACATAACCCCGATTATGTCTGTAACCTTCTACACCTAATCTAGGAATTCTTGAGGGTCCTCATCTGTCTTAAACTCAAGAAAGGATGAAGGATTTATTTGGGTGAAGTCTCAAATTATGGCTGCAGCTGAGTTGGCTACTTGGTTAGCCGAAATAACTGCTGATCACTTATTTTGAGGGGCAAATAACTGAGCAAGAGTAATGAATACAACCCTGAACTCCGCATGAGAAACATGATCGCCCAAAGGATCTTCGGACTGAGAGGCTAACTACTTTCCATTTCTTCTTTTAGGAGGCATATTCTGTAGAAGAAAGAGAGGAATGGATTCGACTGAGAGATTGACTTGAGATTATGCTCACAAGCATTAGAGGAATACTAAAAGAGGGGAAAGTGTTCCTAAAATATCTTATATCCTCCTATACATAAATGTGGTGTGAAAAACACCCATATACAAGACTCTACTAGATGTGGCTTTCAGACTTCCTAGGACTCTATAGAACCTGGCTCTGAAACCAAGTTTGCAACTCCCCAAATTAGGTACCCGAAAAGCTACATGGTTCTCATGACTCCAAAGGACAAGAAACTAACCCATGACTAATATTTGTACTTGTGTACTTTATAAAATACTTTATAATGCAAAAACATGTGCTGATAGGCCATAAGGTTCAATACTAAACATGATCTAAATAACATAAAATTTGTGTGAGGTAAAAGAATACCCAAAACAAAACTAAACATATTAAAGTTGGAAACATAATAGTCTAGAAAGCCTCTAACTGACTAAACTGTCTAAGTAAGGAGTTGATGCAATATGTCCCCAACTAACTCCAATTAATAATTAATTACTGAGATAATAGGGAAATAATCATCTCCTCGAAAGATAAGGAATTATTTCTAACTTTGTCTGAAGATATGTGGAATCTACTGTTGCTCTAGAGCTCGTATCTCTGAACCTATGGAATAAGACTCCATAGCACAAATTCGTCAGTACTTTGAATATAATGGTATGCATGTAAGGTAGGGAAATACATGAATGAGACATAACAACTAACACTAATATTCTGATAACATGATTAAAGTATCTTAAGATAACTGATAACATAAGTGACTATTTCTGACAGTCTTGAATCTGATAAAACACTCTGAGTTTCATTCTGTATCTTAGTTGGTTGTATCTGACAGTCCTGAAATCTAAAGAATTATCTGAGTTCTTTTAGTGAGACTAATACTGAGACTTTGGGAGGTAGTTATCTAACCAACTTTCCCCAAATAATGAATTATAGCTGAATTGGTGTCCAATATATGCCCTATTTGGAAGGGGGTCAATACTGTTCCACTGGTAAGGATAACATATGAATGGCCCTAATATGAAAGGTAACTCTAGTGAGAACGTTGGGAATCCTCATATAGAAGGATAAGCAACCTCATTTACCCTCACATGGAAGGATACAATGTCTCAACCTATGCTGGCTACATAGTTTTTGAATGCAAGGATTGCTTCTAAGAATCACACCATCATATAACAGGTGAGTTCTCATCCTTGGGATCGCTTGATGCTAATTTCTACTCCAATATGAATAGACACTGAACATAATTTACTGAACTGAGCATGAACTAAGTTACTGAATTTCGTTGACTAATGGAATACTACTAATATCTGACAACTGACTGAGTTCAAGAGATCATGGAGATTTCCCGACTCATAAGATTGTCTAAATTCTAAGGATTCATAACTTTACTGAGAGTATCATGGAAATATGACATGGCTCTAGGTACACAACTAATATTTTGGGTACAAGTACCCCCAGGACTCGATGGAAGGAAAACTGACCAAGCATAACTTACTGGAATACATAACTAACATCATCATCCATAATACATTTATAGAAGCATTCCATCAAACATGTGATAGGCATAACTTGTACATACATAGGGATTTCATAATATCATACTAGTTGAGCATTGTTCCTTTATCTAGGCATTTAATCAAACACATGGTAGGCATAGCACATGTAGAAAACATTGTACAACAATTGATTATCATGATTCATCTCTAATTTCATCATCTAGGCTTTATTCATAGGTTCACATGAATATAAATCGATACAAATCAATTCCATATAAAATTGAAAACCCAACATGGATTTGAATTCAATTAATCATTCTCAACATAAATAAAACAAACCCAACATGAAATTCATAAATAAATCCATAAACTTAAACTTAGAAAAGATATTCTTGGGTTTCATAGACAAAAAATTCCATGAATTAACACCACACATACCTTAGTTCATGATTTCGTGAGGATTGATGGTGAAAATTTTTGAAATTTGATCTTCTATGAAAACCCTAGCTCATTCTTGTGAGGTTTTAGAGAGAAAAAGAGTATTTTCAGTCAAAAGTAGCTGAATCACGTGTTAAAGGGCTTAAATAGGGGTGGGAAGTTGACCCTTTTAACCCTGGAAATGTCATTTAATTTTAGTAAAAAAATTTTGAGCTGAACCCTGGGTGAGATGCGGTGCTATGGCACCGTATCATAGGAATTTGACAATCGAAAAACTGAGGGATGGTGCGATAAAGAGCCATCACGTTGCCCCTTCTTTTGTGACCTAGAACTTTGGCGTGACACGGAGGAAATGGCAACAAGACACTGGAAAATGACAATTCTTAATTTAGGCCCTAACGCGATGCTACATAATCGTGGACCACTACTAGAATTTTCCAAATTCCATTTTATCTTGTTGCGTGGCATGCCACTGTCTAATATAGAGTCGTTTTACGATGAGAACTTAAAATAGTCGTAACTTCTGACTTGGTTATCGAATTTTGACGAATCTTATATCGATGGAAAGATTATTAAATTTCCCACATGACAAAAAGTGAAAATATTGAAAATTACTCATGGAATAAGCATCATTCAATTTAGAAGCTAATACTAGACATTCTTGTGATGAAATTAGCTAGGAAAAGTATAGGGTATTACATATTTCTTGATGGGATATTCATAAGATTAGAAGTATAAAATTTTGCCATGTTTATATGCATTAATATCTATGTATAACATTATGATGATCATGTGCTGCATGAAATTCCCAACTATGAAATTATTAATTCTTGATTTGGTTATGTGATCAAAAGTGTCAAGCCTTGTCTATTTCATTCTATCAAGTTTTGGGGGTACTTGTACCCAATGATTTAGCTGTTTTCCTAGAGCCATGTAAAATTTTCACAATTCTCTTAGTCAGGACATGATCAAAATAATTCAATCAGTCATGTGACTCAGGAAAACTCAGTAAACTCAGTATTAGTCCAGTCCCATTGAGTAATCTTAGTAATTTTAAAAATCTCAGTGATCTCAGACAGTCATCATGTCTCAGTAGCATTCCATAAGTCAATGGAACTCAATGAACTTAGTTTAGCTCCACCAAATAATACCATTAATATCAATTCAGTTTAATTAATCATGTCAGTATCTATTCAGTTGGGAGTAGGATTCAACACCGAGTGAACACAAGGATGGGGACTCACCTGTTATTCAGTGGAGGGTGTGATTCTTCAAAGAATTCCTTGCATTCTAGAACTGCATAGGGATACTAATACATCTCGTTTGGAGTTATTCCTACAATAGGGTTGACAGAAGAGCTTCCTATCAGAGAGGGTTACCTTATATCTTGTCTATACCTATGGCACTATATTGACACCCTTCCAGCTGGGTTACAGGTTGGACCCCACTAGTTCAGTTTCAAGGAATATCGGTTAGATAATTACCTCCCACCATTTCTGTCTTAGTAATAGAACTTAGATAGCTATACAAATTTTAGGACTGTCAGATACAGTCACTCAGTACAGTACGAAACTCAACTAGTTCCATTAGAACTTAGACTATCAAATACAATCACTCAATATTGGCATACTAGTTTTAAAAAAACTCATGTTATTAGTATTCAGCTTGAAGACTATTAGATACAGTCAACTAGACCACTTTTTCATAATCAAAACTGTCAAAAACATTTATTTATGTATCCGTAATATAGAATCAGTCCCTCAATATTCGGTATCCCAGCATTAGTAAACTCAGATGTCTATAAATCAATGTTATCAATGGACTCAGAAGTCAAAATTAGTATTTAGTCCTCTCTTGCTCTCAGTTAAAGTTACCTATTCATACATGTATTCTCATGTCTATACCATTTAGTCAGTTAGTGTTATCCATGCATATTAACCCTTTTGAATTCAACCAACCTCACTTTTCATACCAGTATATTCAATGTACTAGCGTATTTGTACTATGGTTTTTTATACCATAGGTTTAGAAGCACGATCTCCCGAGATTCCTTAGTAGATCAAACGTTCAGCAGCCAGACTAGCAGTGTGTCCTCATTCTTCGAGGATGATATGATTTGTAATTTCATTAATTTAGTACTTAGTTATTTCAGTAGTTAGAGTTAGTTGGGGACATATCCCATCAAATCCACTATTTTCAATTAGTTTAGATGCTTTCAGACTATAGCATGTTTCAGACAGTTTATCTCAGGTTTTGGTATTGTCATGCCCTATTATAGACATGGTATTATATTCAGTATTAGTTTAGTTTTGAACCTTATAGACTTACAACTTACATTATGCATTTTTTATAGTGTATATATATATATATATTATAGTATATTATACAATGTACAGGTAAAGATATAAGTCATGGGTTAGCTTGTGGTCCTTCGGGGTCATGAGCACCGTCAACCGTTCTGGGTACCAGATTCTAGGCGTTACATAAATTTTCTTGATTGTTAGATTATTTTGGGGTGGAGAAAAGGGTTTATTATCCCATTTCTCTTTAAAGTAATTATAATTGATTATTTAAAAAGTGTTTTAAAGTATGTCGGGGTCTGATGTCTCAAGAAAAATGACCAAAATGACCTAAATTGATCCTAAAAAATTTCTCAAAAATAGGTATTCATGACTTATCCTAGGGTCGTGAAAGCTTTCACGGTCCTTGAACCCAAGTCGTAGGAATCTGATGGATTTTATGACTTTTAAAATTAGGTCCACAGGTTGGTCCACAAGTTATGGAACCTTTCCAGGATTCATTTGAGAAAAATAAAAAAAAATTCCACTGATAGTGGAGACTTCCCATAAATTTACTTTCCACTGATCGTGAAAAATTTTCACTGATTGTAAATGCTTCTACAAATCATGAAACAGACCCTTGGAAACCTGAAAGACAAAATTTTTCATCCTAAATTTATAGAAAATTGAGTGTGACAAGGTCCTAAAATATCTAGGGTATTACAATATCCCCCCATTTTGGATCATTCATCTTTGAATGATGGATAAGGACTTATTGAAACTCTCTGACACAACATAAAGTTTTAAACCTTACAAATAATAAGAGAGCTCAAATCACACATCAACCAACGATTAGGAAAGACTCACTGGAGTTTAGTATTTTATATAGGCACATATACCATGACATGAATATTAGAATATTATGAATAACATAGAATTGGCACCTCCAATAACGTCATTCGACAATGTTAATAGAGAAGGATATCTATCCTTTATGTCTTTCTTCGATTCTCAAGTAGCCTCCTGTACCTTTTGATTGTTCCAAAATTCCTTTACCTAAGCGATTTCTTCAAGCCACAACTTTTAAACGTGACGATCTAAATTTTTATAGAAACTTCCTTATAGGAGAATGAATCTTTAACAGTAATATTCTCTACGGGGACTGTAAGACAATGGTCAGCCACATACTTTTTGAGAAAATAAATGTGAAACACTATATGAATTGATGCAAAATCCCATTCATAAAAAGCATTCCCAAACTTTCTCGTTACTCATTTCATAGAAGAAACTTTTAGGAACACCCAATCATCAATTTTGAACTCAAACGCTCTTCGACTCACATCTATATAGGACTTTTGATGAATTTGAGATGTTCTTAAACCTCTCTGGAAAAACCTAAACTTTTTTCATGTTACACCCTGCATTTTTGAGCTAGAAATTAAAACATTATTCCTACATATGTTAACTCTAATCCCATGATTTATAATTTAAATATATATGTCATGATTATTATGCTAGTGTCTGGGGTGCTTATAAGGTGAAAAATATCCATAGGAATCACTTTGTGCAAGGTAGAACTAAGATATTTTGATTCGGACAAATTTTGATATCCGATTCTACTAGGGTCAACTTTAAATATGAATAACTTTTTACATAGGTGAAAATTTTCAGCTCAAGACCCACCAAATTGCAGATAATTGAATTATATTTCTAACAATACAAATTTCTCCTTAATTTTATAGCTGAGTTAAAAGTTATTTCTATGTAAAAGGTCGTATATCGCATGACAAATTGAAAAGGGCCACAAGAAAGGGTATGCGATTGTCTATGCGATGCCCACTTAAAGGCTATGCGATTGTATATGCATCACCTACCTTAGCTTAGGAGATTAGTTGTACATTGAATGGGAGATTTCATAGTGCCAAAAGTGCTCTAGTTTGACTTAATCAAGGGTGTTGAAGTCTTTCAACACCCCTAAACCATCCTTAAATGTATTAACGGGTTTGGAACATATTATTTCCAATCCACTCACCCTAAAACAATTAGTGTATGACTTAAAAACCCTTAACCCTCATCCCAAGAAAAAAATTCAAGCCCCTTTCTCAAGAAATCAAGAATTCAACCTTCCAAATTTAATAAACCCTCAATAACTCATCTATTAAATTATGTGGTGTATTCATCAATGAGTCTTTTCATCCATTAAGCCCATACCCTTTTTTTTTTTAGTAAAGTATGAGTTTTCCTCTATTGTGAAGTGTATTATGTTCAAGATGAGTTAAATTAATGATCTTCCTTAGTATTTTTAACTCAATTCCTATCCAAGTATGATTCCATGAAAAGTTATGTTATCTAATGTTTCAAGTTTCAATCTCCCAAGTCATATATAAGTGAATTTCAAATGTTAAGTTATGATATTATCTATGTAGTCATGTTGGTTCCATGTTTAACATATTCCCATATTCAAGTTCATAATTCTGATGTGTTTGATGAAATGTCTATGCTTTTGGGTTTCGAATCATGATTCTCATACTAGAGTTTTGAAGTGTTTATACATATTTTTATTTTAAATCAATAAGTCAGTCAGAATTATGATCTTATTCCAATATCATTTTAATAACAAACTCACCATTTTTACTTCACCTTAAACACATTCGCTTACACATTCATCGTTACTTTAGTATATGCATGCATTGTCAGTTTTTAGAATACCACGATTGAGTATATCAGTTATTTGTGCATGCACCAGTTCATGATTCTAGTGTCATTTAGTTAGGAGTAGGATTTAGGATCAAGCAAACCCAGAGATTGAGGTTCACACACCAGTAGAGGGTGTGACCCTTAGTAGCTATCCATGAGTTATAGAACTACATAGCCAGCATGGGTTTGAGATATCCACCTGCTAGTTAAGGGTTGACACATATATCATGAGAGCACTTACCAGTAGATGGTGACTCAGATGTCCTTCGGGACACCAGTTTAGTAGATCCACATATCCAGTGTTAGTACCTGTGTACTAACACCCTTCTAACTAGGTTACATATTCTATCTTGATTTACTCATATTGAGGCATGTCGGTTAGATGATACCTACCATTGTCTTAGTATAACATTCAATGTATTATCAGTTCAGGTTTGTTTGACCAAGTGTACAAACTTTTAGTTATTCAGTTATACAGTTTTTAGTCTTTCAGATTATAAATTTATCTTAGTACAGATTTATGCTTAGTCTTGTATTCTCAAATATTATTTTTTTACAAATTCATGCTCAGTTATCTTATTCTATTTAGTTAGTCCTTATCTCATATACACAGTATCCCATGCATTTCCCTTAATCTAAATATTAGCTAATCAGTATTCAGCTATCAGTTAATCAAAATTCAGATATTAGTTTATCAGAATTCATATATCCGCTACTCATCATATAGATATTAGTTATCCCTTTACTTAGATTTCAACTGTTCAGTAACACGGGCATTAGTCATTCAGTTAATTAGATCTACTTTATACATGTTATGTTGGTTTTGTATGTCTATTCATTCAGGCCTAGCATGTTTGTATATTTATATGCTTGAGTTATGTCAGTTCCCACCACATAACCTCAGATCCAGTATTCATACATTGTCCTCAATACAACTCTTACAACATTTATATTTCTACTGCCTCCTAGATTACAAAATTATTTTTAGCTCATGATTTATAAATTCTCTATGATTTATAGTTTTCACATATAGTCATGTTCCAAATGTATGTTTCAGAAAATATCTTATATCATCTATTTTACAGCATATTTGAAATATTTTCATAATTTATTGCATGTCTCCATATACTTATTACATTACAACGTAATGACCATATATATGTGTTTGTGGTTACATTCATCACAGTGTAGGTACCATATGTAGCTTTCACATCAAAATCAAATAGTTTGCAGTTTCCAGCCAATAAGTAAGGAGTTTTCTTGTTTTATGAACTCCAAACATTTGTAGTTTATGTGTTTTATTTAGATTATTCACATGTATTGATTAGGGGTAGTTCAAGGCATGTCCCAGCTATCTATAGTCAGTATAGTAGAGGGTTCATAGATAGTTAGTCGGGGTCATGAAATGTAAATTTTAGTTCTCTCTTTAGTTTTAACAGATTGTAAACTTTATCTATTACACACTTATTCAAATTTTATTGTGATTATATTTCTGTATGGAAAATCACCTATTTAATATATTTCAAATTAGTTTCTCAAGTATCATGCTAGTTCATGGGTTATCTTGGGATCACTTGTGATTACAAGCACTATGTTACGCCTAAAGAGCAGTCACGAGTCATAACAACCTTTATATTAGAGCCCAGAGTTCAAGTATCCTAGGGTGTCTATGAAGCCGTGTCTAGTAAAGTCTTTTGAAATGGTACTGAGACGTCTATACTTTTCTTCCAGATGATATAGGGCATTTAAGAAATGTTTCCCTTCTTTTATGTTTCTAATTATGCTATAGAAGGGTTATGTAAATAATTCATACATATTCTCATCATGATTCATTCATGTCAAATAAACCTTATTTTCAAGGTAACAAAAATAGTAAAGTTTAAATTTCTATCGATAAAGTTTTCTTAGACAGTCCCCGCAAATAATTATGGGTCTATATAGAGGCGCAAAAGTATCCCATTAGTGCAGTTATGTTCCAAAACTATGAAAGATCTTATTCATGTTCAGGAAAATCATATAATAAGCAAAAGTTAGATGTGCTTTCAAATCCGTTCTCAAAATCCTATGATAGTATTTATTATTGAGTTAGAAGAATGAACCTAGTAGTTTGGCAGTAGTAAATTGGCTATAGTATTTATCGGGATTCAGTAGATTTTGTATCCAAAGGGATAGTTGTATGAAAGGTGAACAAGTATGCTTGAAACTGTGTATGGAAGAATTTAAGTTTGTTGATAAAAAATTATATGTTGTTACTGTTGAGTATGTTGGGGTAATGGTAATTCTCATCGCTTAGGGAAAAATATAAGTTTACAGATGTGATATTAGTAGGCAATGATGGAAGTAGTATGGTTCATTAAAGGTTTGGGAATTCTCATGTTACGTGTTAGAATCTATGTTTTAATTATAGATTGTTGAACTAATAGAAAGAAGAGTTGGAATTCTAGGTGTTATGAACTCATGGTATGGTGATACTCCTTAAAAGTCTAAGTTAGTCAATGTTTAAGTTATTGTATGATGACTATTGGGGCTATAGATAGTTAAGAGTTCTATATTACATAAAATTTTAAGCAGTGGATTTTATATTTTAAGATATGGTCTTTTAGGATGAGATTATTATTTATGTGTATTGTGATATCTCGGACTCTAGAGAAAAGTGGTTGTAGTTCAGTATAGATTTTATTAAAGGGGCCTACATACTTAGAATGATGTCTTAAATCTAAAGGGAGATGATAGAACAAGTAACTATGTTAAGCTCTCAGATGCCAGTAGTGATGTTTGTATTTTGTAGAATATGAGTAAGGGAGGATGATGCCTAAACCATTATTATCTTAGTGCAAAGAGTTGTATTTCAGTCATCACAACATCTACTGATGCCTTACATGTCAGATCTATGATCATAGATCATATTCATGCACTTTCCATTGAATCATGTACTCTCCCAATTTCTAGTATGAGGAGTTCCAGTTCCTTCAGCAGCTCGAATCATGTTCCATGAAATCAAGAACGCTAAACTTTGGTCATGCAGCTCATGACTCATGTACTCTTGCTTTATAGTATGTTAAGGTCCAACATCTTATTCTACACCTCTTAATGGTCAGGGATATTTATATTATGTCACATATATCCTCAGTTTCGATATCTATAATGAATACATGTCGTGGAAACTCTATTCCTCAAGCTCACTTAAGTGTCTTAAGTCATGCATAGTATTCTTTTATGCTTCAGGTCCTTATTCATAGTATTCATTTTCTCATGGTTCTTAAGTTTCCTAGAAGCATAAGCCACAACTTTGTGATTCTTAATAAGAACACTAAATATCCTTCTTAGGATGCACCATAATATACTATGAACCCCCCAATACCCTCAAGTAGGAGAAAAATAGGAGCAGGTGTCAAGTGATATTTTAACCTCTCAAAACTGCCCTCACAAGCATCAGACCACTATAACTTCACCTTTGTTTGAGTTAGCTTAGTTAATGGTCTGGCTTTAATTGAGATAATTTATACAAACCTCCTGTAGTAACCTACCAAACCTAAGAAATTCCTAATATTCATTGGAGTTGTGGGTCTAGGCCATTTCCTTATCGCCTTAATCTTTTGAGGATCCACCTTAATCCCTTTAAACAAAATAATATGATCGATAAAAGCCATAAAATCCAACCAAAACTCACACTTAGAGAATTTAGTATGTAATTCTTGATTCTTGAGGTTCTGAAGAACAATTAGGAGGTGATTGATATACTTCTCCTTACTCTGTAAGTAAATCAGGAAGTCATTAAAACACTACAATAAACAAGTCCAAAAATTGCTTAAACACCCTATTCATAAGATCCATGAAGTGTGTGGGGTTGTTAGCTGAACCAAAGGACATAACCAATAATTCAAAATAGCTGTATAAAGTTCAAACTACAATCTTGGGAATATTAGAACACCCTAATTTTATGAACCAGAATGCTACACGGTGTTCATGATCTTGAAGGACCACAAGCTAACCGATGAATGATATATGTAACTGTATACCACATAATATATCATAAAATACGAAAATATGAACATAAAAGTCCATAAGGTTTGAACTGAATAAATGTCTGCTAACAAAATGTCTCATAAAGGTATAACAATGCCACAACAAGTCATAAATAGTGAAAATAATGAGATCTGAATAGCTAACCTGACATCTAGTCTGAAAGCCTCTAACTGAATTGAATAAAAAGTTGAAGGAACATGTCTCCAACTAACTCCATCTAGAAATTGAATAGTAAATGTAGCAATAATCATATCTCCCTTGAATGAGAAGGACTCACTGCAAACTTTGAACACCGTAATACTACTGTTGATCTGTAGCTCGTGCCATTGAACCTATGGTGTAACGTAAGAGAAAGAACCATAGCGCAAATGCATCAGTACGTCTGAATTTACTGAGTATACGAGTGAGGTAGGCTAAATGCAAAGGGTTATATGCATGAGCAATGCTGACTAATATGAATGTGAGAATACATACATGCATACATAACTATAACTGAAAATGTGGAGATACTGACTACTGAGTCTGAATAATGACAACATGAGTGAACTGATACTGAGATACTTAATAGATGAACGATTATTTTTGACAGTTCGAATTATGAAGAACTGGTCTGATTGACTATTTTAAACAGTCCTAAAACTAAGTACTGATAGTATAAGTTCTGAGAGCTGGTAATAATGATAACATGAGTGATTGTATCTGACAATCTTGAATCTAATGGAAATATCTGTGTCCCGTACTATATCTGAGTTGATTGTATCTGACAGTCCTGATATACTTAAATCTGAAGAACTATCTGAGTTCTTTACTGAGACTGGGTGACTGTTGCTACAGTCCTGAAATCTGTAACCAAAACTATGGGAAGTATTCATCTAACCAACATGCCCCAAGCTATGCTAACTGGGGTCCAATCTCTACCCTGATTGGAAGGGTGTTAATACCATACCACTGGTAAGGATAATATGTGAGGAACCCTCATAAAACCAGTAACTCTAGTGAGAATGGTGGGAACCCTCATATAATAGTTTAAGCCACCTCAGATACCCTCACATAATAGGCTTCGATGTCCCAACCTATGCTGGCTACATAGTTCTGGAACTTAGGGATTGTTTCTAAGGATCTCAGTCCTAATCTAGCGAGTGAGTCCCCATCCCTACGACCACTCTATGCGGAATCCTACTCCCATCTGAAAGATACTGAACTAAATAACTAGGCTGAACAGAATAACTGAACTGAACTGATTAGATGAACTGATACTGATCAACAAGATTGATACTAGTGGTATTGTTCAGCGGAGCTAAACTAAGTTTAGTAGATTATTGATGACTGACGGAATGTACTGAGTTTTGAGGACTGGTTGAGAGTACTCAAGTTG